>CM042150.1:19619754-19622254 GCA_023376005.1 Doryteuthis pealeii | reverse complement strand
GTGCGCACTCATGCGTATGTGTGTACGTGTTTATGCGTGTGTAATGTTCCTTTCTTAATTCTCCAAAACCCAAAACGATGAGGAGCAAACTATCTTTTTGTTCAAATAAATATGACAATTACTATATATATATATATATTATATATATATATATATATATATTTAAAGTCACCAATACAAAGTTCGTCTTATCAATGGTTTCAGATGTTTATCCGTCATCAGAGACGTTGACTTTTTGAAAAAATTGGACAGTTTTTAAACTCGTGCCTCGTGTGTACATGATCCGTTATTCGTTCTTGCCCTTTGCTTTCTTCATTCACCGGCGTTCCTATTTGTCATCATTGAGTCTCGTGTTTTTATGATGATTTTGTTTTTTTATTTTGTGCCCTTATATACATGTGTGAATTCCTAAATTATGGCGGTCTGAGGTTTTGATTAGTCCAATTCCATATCAAAAGTTTTTTCAGTGTGGGCATGCTCTAAATATTTCCATTTTATTATTAAGAAAAACGTGTTCTGAGCTTAATCCTTGCAGAATACGCAATTTTCAGTGGTGCACAATGATCATTTATATATATATAATATATATATATATATATATATATATATATATAGTTATCCACGGACACTGTGTTTCGACGTATCCTGTGTGGCTAGACATTAGCAGACTACCTACAACCGGGATGGAAACCCGAGCGATTTATTATCAGTCTGTCTTCTTAATCACTCGGCCATCAGCACCTACAGAATGGGACGAAAATTTTAATTGATAAATACATACATATGTATGTATGTAGAGGCCACCAGAGAGTGATCCATCCGTTTAATAGGAGAGCATTGCCTTTGTATATGTATGTGTGTGTTTTGAATTTCATTTTCTCCTAAACAACCTCTCTCTCTCTCTCTCTCTCTCTCTCTCTCTCTCTCTCTCTCTCTCTCTCTCTCTTTCTCCCCCCCTCTCTCTCTCCTCTCTTTCTCTCCCCCCTCTCTCTCTAACTATCTATCCATCTATCTCTCCCTCCTGTGTCTTTTTTTAAGTAATAAAACTCCTTGTTTTATTTTTTAGTCAACACCTGTCCCCGCACTCCTCCTTGTCGTAAATACACAAAAAAAAGATTAAAACGAATTTTACATCCCCGTGTCACTCAAACCCTAATCTTTTGAATCTGTTTTTTTTATTTAAAAAAAAGCCATTGTCAGACTGAAAAAAAGAAAAGAAAAAAAAAAGGGGGCACTGTTTATTGAATTAATACGTAATTCGTTTTATGTAGATTTTGGGCCGCGACTGAAATATAAACATCATTAACAAAAGATTGGAAGGTTTTTATTTCCATTTGGTTAGCAACATTCTTTGTTATGCCTGTTTGTTTGTTTGTCTGTTTGTTTTCATTTGTTTTATTCAACTTCCTTATCTGATTTCTACTTTGTTTACACGGCCATGAATTTTTAAAAGAAATCTCTGAATGCGTTCTTTTACTTGTGCACATTCGAGTTTATTGCCATTACATGCATGTAATGTCTTTAGTTAGGCTCACTACAGTTAGTTCTCTCAAAAACTGGTACTAATATTGTAACTCGAAGTACTCCAAAAACCAGTCGGTTCTTGCTACAAAAATATAACAAATTCTGTGCTCAAATCCAACAGCGCCTTGATAAGGGGTTAGAACTGGGTTTATTGCCAGTACATTAAGGACCTCCGATTTGACGGTGCATGGTCTAATGGTTAGAGTCGTAGGAAATGGAAACATCGACCTGAGTTCAATTCCTACACAAAGCTGTTTGCATTTCACATGGCCCTATTACCCTTGGCAAAGGTATGAATCCAATTCTCTCACCAGTTATGGGCAAATAGTACAGCAGACTAGGCTCTTTAACCTTGGCTAGGTAACAAGTCTAGGAGAAGGAAAACTCTGAATTCAAACCTGATTATTAAGAAATAAACCTTGTGTCGCATCCTTCTCGTGCGGATGGTTGGTATATATATATATATATATATATATATATATATATATATTTACCAACCCCTCCGCACGGGCAGGATGCGACACAAAGTCAATTTCTTAAGCGGAGTTTAAGACTTTAAGGTTTGAATTCAGAGTTTTCCTTCTCCTAGACCGGTTGCCTAACCAAGGTTAAAGAGCTCAGTCTGCCCTACTATTTACCCATAGCTGGAGGGAGAGTAGGATTCATACCTTTCCCAAGGGTATTAGCGCTAAATGAAATGCAATTACCACGTCTATATATATATATATATATATATTATATATATTATATATAGATAGATAGATAGATAACTTACCCCATCCCTTATTATTTAACACAATGAAACTTGCATAAAGGTTCAAACTTGCATAAAAGTAAAATCTTGAAAATTTTTGGACCATTCAAAGAAGAAACATAAAAAAAACTCTTGATGATTTTAGAAAAAAAAATTCAGCTTACAGAAATAATGAAAATTATGAACGAAAACAATGTTTACATTTTCGCAACGTTAAATCAA
>CM042150.1:19589754-19614754 GCA_023376005.1 Doryteuthis pealeii | reverse complement strand
GCTGGACATTTTAAAGTAGGATTTCAATGCTATTTCTATGTATATTTTGATTTTTAAATTTTTTTCGGATATAAATCAAATTTTCATAAATTTTTCGAACAAAACAGGAACCGGGGGTATTCAATGTATATATATCTACTTTGTCGTTAATTGTTTTATTTTCGTAATATTATCCGGACATATATACATACACAACAACTGCTCTTTTTATGTGTAGATATAACAGATAGATACAAAAAACTTATACTCTTTATATTTTCTACTTTATGTTTAATACTTTAAGTCATCGTAAAAGTATATTATTTAGAGATAGGTAATTTGACGAAATGACCTGAGATAGATAGATAGATAGATAGATAGATAGATAGATAGTGTGTGAGGAAAAGGTAGAACAAACAGATAGATAGATAGATAGATAGATAGATAGATAGATAGATAGTGTGTGAGGAAAAGGTAGAACAAACAGATAGATAGATAGATAGATAGATAGATAGTGCGTGAAGAAAATGTAGAATAAACAGATAGATAGATAGATAGTGTGTGAAGAAAATGTAGAATAAACAGATAGATAGATAGATAGATAGATAGTGTGTGAGGAAAATGTAGAATAAACAGATAGATAGATAGATAGTGTGTGAGGAAAATGTAGAATAAACAGATAGATAGATAGATAGATAGTGTGTGAGGAAAAGGTAGAACAAACAGATAGATAGATAGATAGATAGATAGATAGTGTGTGAGGAAAATGTAGAACAAACAGACAGATAGATAGATAGATAGATACATACATACATACATACATACATACGTACGTAGACCGGGTTATAGTGTGTGTATGGACTCTCTACTGGGATAGATTGACATAGATACATAGATACATACATACATACATAGTGTATGAAGAAAATGTTGAACAGACAGATAGATAGATAGATAGATAGATAGATAGTGTATGAAGAAAATGTAGAACAAAGATAGAAAATAGATAGATAGATAGATAGATAGATAGTGTATGAAGAAATGTAGAACAAACAGATAGATAGATAGATAGATAGATAGATAGATAGAGAGGGGGATTCTTTTTTTAAATAATACATTTCTTAATCTCGCTTGTAGAAAATGTAGAACAAACAGATAGATAAATAGATATATAGATAGATAGAGAGAGAGAGGGTGATTTTTTTTAAATAATGAATTTCTTAATCTCGCTTGGTTTCGTCTTCGGTTCACCATCAGAGGATATTCATTTCGTGACTTGTTATCTCTCTTNGTTTGTACATTACACAAGAATGAAACGGCTTCACGAATGCCAAGGGATATGGCGTCCGGGTCGATGAATGTGAACTTCACACTTAACAGCTTTCACCAAATTCGACTTTGCAGGATGTTTGTAAATAATTCCAATTGTGAAGTCATTTCTTTTTAAGAAGATAGAAAGAAATAAATTTATGAGGGCGTAGACATATCTTAAACGACTTACATGTTTGTAGAAATGTTAGCCTGTTCAACGTGGAATTTAATATGAGTGAGTGTACGGGATCTTTGGGGTTTAAAATTAGGTGGTTTTTTTTATAGGGTGTGGGGACAGGTGAATTTGTTTAGTCCATTTTGGGGTTAGGACTTCAGATGGATATCCACCTAATGTTCCATGAAAACAAACGTCTTCGTATGTAATGGTTTGTTTTGGTTTGTTTTACGGCATGTCAACCTCAGTGGGTCATTTAATGCCGACAAAGTTTTGAAAATAACTCATTCTTGTGGATAATCACATTTTGTTTATAAACTCATGTTTTTTCTATTTAACCCATAGATGGGAACCTTGAATAGGTTTACCACTCCGGGTCAGAGTGGAGCAGGGGAGCAATGGTGATGAAGGGGTGTCCACATTCCCCAAACCGCCAAAACTGGGAACCTCGCCTCAGATAGAGTTTAACGTCATTCCCAGGACAAGTATGACCCTCAGACACAGCATTTAGGCACCGATATGATAAAAGGGGTTGGGGCTTGCCTATAAGGGCAATAGGTTTGGGGCAATCATATAGGTGCTAGGGCTTGAGTGATCAGCTTGATTGATTCCGGATGGGGTTCTCGTTCCGACCGCCCGTCTAGCCCAAGGAAAGGGCCAAGTTTGAGTATTTCAGGAAAGCCTAGACCAAGTGTCTAAGATCCCATCATCAGATGCGAACTGAAGATTGGTCTTATGGCTTGCCTGAAAATAGGCTATAATGCAATATCCTAAATTTCTGTTATATTTTTTTGCTTATATAATTTTTGGTCTGTGACTCTGACAAAAGAAGCACACATTGAGGTCTGCAAACTGCGAGACTTTAATAGAAACTTCTATGTCCGTAAAGGAAGATTTCTTCCCGGATCTTTGATGTCATATATATATATTATTATATTATATATAGTATATAGAAGTAAAGTCGTCGGGCAGCCTATGTCGGTATCGGCCAGCCAACGCAGGGAGTATATCGCCCTTTTACTTATGCGCTACAGACCAAGGAGTATTATTTTAGCAATCTGTTGGTGGCAGTGCCACACTTACCATCAGTTCCCTCCTTTACAACCGAGGGCAGATCCTGTGCTACTCATATTCGCTGAGTTGGCGAGGGCCGGTATCGAACCAAGAACCGCTGTGGATTCCTAGCGAACCACTATAGACCGACTGAGCTAACTGGCCTTATATATATATATTATAATTATAATATATATATATATTATATTATTAATATATAATCATATATATTATATAATATATAGGCTATATATATATAGGTAGTATATATACATACTATATATATATATATATAATATATATATATATATATATATATTATATATATATATATATATAATATATTATATATTATACTATTATTATTATTATTATAAAGTATATATATATGATATTCTATTCTATATTTATATATATTAGTAATATGTATATATTTTATTTACCTGTATATATATATATATTATATATTATACTATATACTATATATTATAATATATGTACACAGGTTTACAATTTCGAAGAAATCTGTACGTAACTTCAGATAATTTTTATAGCTTACAAAATGCCTCACGTCCCCTTGTATATGGGGCGACACACCCACCAACTATATAGGTCGGTACCATAACTTAGTCATAAATAACACTAATATGTGATATTATATATTATATATAATGTGTGTGTGTGTGTGTGTGTGTGTGGTGTGTGGTTGTTTTGCATTTATGAGGTGCAATGTGTATGCGTTAAGTAATATAGTGTTTCTTTATTCTTAATACCTGCATAAGACGAGAAAACTGTCCGTACCCTAATTAGATGTAAATGCTTTTCCACGATATGAGCACTGTTTACATATATTGTGAAATCGCCCAGATTTTGTCGGTATTAGGGCGTTTGCTCAATATACAATGATTTTATACGGGGGCAATATAATATATATATATATATTATATATATATATATATTATATATATATATGAATTGATATAATGAAAAAACGAAGTATGTTTACAAAAGGCATGTGCTCATCAGGAGAGAATGTGCAAACCGTTGTCGGGCCTACCTCTCGGCGGTTTAAAAAGCAACACCCGGCGCTACCTCAACGCTGATATGAGGACCCATCGCAATATAAATGCATCGAACCGCACGTGGGTCGGTCATCAACAAAAATAATAAGACGGGAAAAATGACCGTTAGCAAAAACAGAATCGCTTGCTAGTCAAACGTTGGAATTAATCCAAAAAATGCGCTGTCCTAATATAAAAATTAATATGAACTGTATTTAAAAATAAATGAATTTCATTTAAAATAAAAATGAAATCTTATTTTTAATTTTAGAAATGAATCAGAAGCATTATTGTTAAAAATAAGAACTCAAAAAAGTCTGATGTAGAGTTATTTAAAAAAGTGTAATATGTATAAAGTGTATATAAAATATCAAAATTATTGTAATCAATTCTAACTGGTAAATAAGTAAGGCCCACTTTTATAGGTTAATCGCCGTGGTGTTTATTGTATAATATCATCAGAAGGAGTAAACTTCATATGTAGAAATTTTTTCATAGACGAAGTATAATATATATATATATATATATAATATATATATATATTATATATAGTATTATATATCATATATATTAGTAAAACACAATATGTCCGCATGTTTTTTCAATTATATCATAATTCCAGCTGTGGATTTAATTTCCATTTAATTTCACACAGCACACACAACACACACACACACACATATATATAATATATGATATATATATATATATGTATGTTATATATAGTATATATATATAATATATATATATATATAATAGGGGAATCGCCAGATTGTCGGTGTTTAACGTTTGCTCAATGTACAAGATGTTTTCAGCGTTCGGGCTAGAAACCACTAGGGTTCCTATGTTCGAACCGCCGTCCTCGCCACTCAAGCGATATGAGTGCACAGAGGCATGTGCGGTAAAGTAGGAGCAGACGGTAGATGTGGCACTCCACCTCAGATGCTAAAAACAATCTCCTTTGTCTAGCCGGTATTAAAGGGGGAAGACTTCCGCTCGCTGCTGGCTGATACGGGACTATCGATGTATATATACAATACATATAATATATTTGGTAATAGAATTGTGGAGTGTGTATATATATCAATATATCATATATTATATATATATATATATATACTTACTGTTTATTAATCATAAGGCCTATTATGATATATATGATATATATATATAGTAGTTTATATATAATATGGCCTGCATGAATTAATAACAGTAGTAAGTAAGTCGAAGTTGACGGTATTCAGCCAGACATCGAGGAGTCTAATCTTTTTTCAATCCGCGTAGACCAAGGGCGCCTGTGGTGGGAGCACCACACCTACCATCAGCTCATCTTTCTTTAGAGCACAGGTGCCCTGTGCTACTCATAGCACGTTGAGCTTGTGAATGGTCGGTCATCGGAACCAGGAACCTTGTGGGCTCCTAGTTGAACCCTCTATTGACTAAAATCAGGATATGAATATGTTCATAACAGGTCTATATTTTTGTATATGTATTATATCACATACACAGCATAAACATACACACACATACAGAACACACACCACATATATATATTAATATGATATAATATAATACATCCGACAGCACGTGTTGTTTCAAGGTTTCACCTTTCATGGCAGTGTGGTTATAACCGTAACAGCTATCTCTTGGCTCGGGTTCGAGTTGGCAAGGGCTATTAACTGTAACTTTCTGGGCTATTATAACCTAGAAGATATATATTGATGTTATAACTGGTCATTGGAGTTTTAATTTTACCGCGTATAGCAACTATATTATCAATTAATGTAGTATATATCATATATATATATATTATATATATAGTATATATATATGATGAATTTGTAAACACGGGTATGTTTGGAAATGGCTTTTCTTCTGCGACATTTTTTGGGAGAATATGTGCTTAATTGGAGTCGTACCTATATTTTGAAAATTATTAATTAATTAATTTTTCAAAAATTAGGCTACGATGCAATTACACATATCTCCCAATATATATATATATATATATATATATATTATATAATATAGTATATATATATATATATATATATATATTAATTTTGATGATATAGTTTAACTATACGAGTAAATTAAAAGTGCTCATTTGTACAGTTATAAATATAATTATATCTCTAGGTAATAATAGCCAAAATTCAAGTTAATATCCCTTGCCAACTATCAGTTTACTAAATTCACTCTGCAGCTGTGCTTTCTGCTTTTTGTCGTGTATTTAAACGAAATTACACAGAAAACCATAGAGTGAATAATTTTGAATTTGTTTTTACACACACACACATACCACACACACACACCATCACACACACACACTACATGCACGCACACACACAATATATATATTATCATTATTACTGGAAGGCAAATTACAATCATATAAAATAAAAGCAATAAAGATTTCTTTTTTTTTGTCTTCAGGGGACCGGTTTTTCAAGAATTGACGGCGTTTTATTTGTGTCGTTATTTTATTTTATTTTATGTTATAAACACGCGTCTCGTCGCGTTCTTTTTTTTATAATGCTACGGCGGGAATGTCGTGATAATTCGTAATAGCTGTTTGTTCATAGTGGCATATTCAAATTTTTTTTTAAATTATTTTTCATCTATTTATCTATTTATTGTATGTTGATGTATCTTGAGTCACTTTTGTTTATTTATTTGTTATTTGTATATATAAGTGTAAATATACATACTATTATACTATATACTATGGCGTGGATATACTATATATGGAATGTGTAATTTTATTAATTATATATTCGTTGTTTAATTCTAATCTACTGTTTATATATATAATATATATATATATATATATATATATATATATATATATGATATATATATATATATATATTGGAAACTCAACATCTTTTTTTCAAATTACCATGTGGACTTGTAACATATTTTTTTACAGCGTGAAAAATATATATTAACTATTTTGATACCCACTTTAACATTTTTTATATAAACTTTTACAAAAACTCTTTTGAGTTTCTTACTATAGAATCTATAATGCTTCTGATTTTTTTTAAAATTAAAAATACAATTTAATTTATTTTTAAAAACAAACAGATGCATTTTTCAAAAATCTTAGCGGTTGAACTCAGCGTTCGTTCTGTAAACAATCTTTTTTACCGGATATCGTTCTCTCCATCTATGTCGCTCTTTGATGAAACCAACTATCGATTTGTCGAAACAGTACTGTCAGCCATTACATAACAAACATCATAATGTTTTTTCATAATGTTAAATTTCATACTGTCGAGATTATTTCCATCTGATTTTTCATATATAATAGATATATATTATTATATACTATATATAATACTAATAATACTATTTGTTAGAAGGAAAATAAAGGGTCCTTTATTTTTCCCTCTAGCATAATTAGTATTAGTAGTATTACTTGCTCTTATTTTTAATATATTAGCACTTTTGGATTATTTACTGACGCCAACTATGACGGAAGAAGTTAAAGCGGCAATATGGAAACTTATATTATTATATATATATATATATAATATATATATAGTATATATATATATAGGAAATTCTATAAAAGTGCTCATGTCCAGTGATAAATCATATATTATCTAGGTTATGAATAGCCCAGAAATTCAGTTCAAAATAGCCCTTGGTAATCTATCAATTTACTAAATACACTCGTTGTATGTGTGCTTGTGTGGTATTTAAACCGAAAAATCGACACAGAAAAAGAGTGAATAATTTGAAATATTTTTACACGCAACACACACACAGGAACCACAAGACCACGACCACACATCACACACACACAGACAGTTCAACACACAATACAAACATACACTTACATACACACACTCCACACACACACAATATATAAGGTGTGTCATAAAAGTATCGAGCTTGAAACTGTATTTTACCAAGATAGAAAATGATGAATGAATGGAACGCTTCAGTTTTTTCAGAATAACAAGGTGTGTGCATAAAAGTTGCTGAGTTCGGAGCTGTATTTGCCAAAATTATAAGTGAAGAAAAGAATGGAATCTTATTTTTTTTCCAGAATTTTAAGGTGGTGTCAAAACAGTACGAAAAATCTCGATAGTTTTTGAACACCCTTCAATATAATATATATTATATATAATTAATTAATATATTATTATATATATTTAATATAATATATATATGATGTGGTGTGGGTGGTTGGTGTGTGTGTGTGTGTGTTGTGATTTTGTATTGAGAGAAAGGAAAATAATTGCTCAATTACTTGTGTTTTACGAGCTATATTCATTTCTTATGGTATATCTAAATACAATTAAAATGTGCGCGTTACCATTAGTTTAAATAAAGGAACGTATTAACCGCTTATATCCTAAAAGGCCAAATTTGCGATCTTCTTATTTCCAGAGCATCTGTTTTGGAATATATTATACACCACTTTGAAATCAATGGTAACAAACGCTTTTAATTGTTTAGTATACTAAAACACACACACACCACATAACACTCAAGCACACACACACACCACAGCACATATATTTATATTGTAGTATATACATTTGTATGATGTATAAGTAGTAACTTTACCGTTGTGGGTATAAGTCGATCGTTGGAAGCGCATAAATATGCCAGAGGCTTAAGGTTAGAAAAAACAAATAGAAAGTGCTCAATACAATGTTAGACATAAATTTATTTTTAAAATGAAAGGAGTAACCTACTCGAGTTTCATCGATTGATTCCTTCAGGTTTACAATTAGTTAAATTAATCGAAGTTTTCGATTAATCTTAGGTGTTTATAAACATGCCGTTGGAATGGGACTTAACTTTTAGTAGAAGGAACGCTTTTTATATTTTCGTAGATAGGAACGGTTTTTTGATTATTGAATTAAAAAATTTGGATTAATTTATGGGAATTGATTTTTTTCAATTATTATTTAACTAAAAGATATGTTATGGTCGTATTAATAGTTAAATGTGAAAAGTTAAAATTATTTAATAACTAGTTTATTTGGTTTGAGGTATTTTAAAAAATAAAAAAAATCGGTTGTATATGTTAGATAATAGAAGTTTTGGTAGTTAAATAGTAGTTATTATATAAAAATATATAAAGAGATAAAAGTAAGATGAAAGTAAGGTAAACAAAAATGTATTGAAATAAGTATTAAATTTAACTAAAATTTTAAATGTTAATTTAAGATTTAAAATTTCTAATTCAATAAATAACCGCAAAATAATAAAACCAAAATAATATTTCAATGATCCATATCTCTATTGTTTTACATAATTTTCACTTTTTAATCCATGTTAAAATAAAAATAAAATCCTTGTTTTATATAAACACCGTTTCCTCAATTTTTTTTTTAATTTAATATATTTTTTTCTTTATTTTCACTTTTATTTTTTATTTTCGGACTTTATTTTTATATTTTATTTCAATACATTTTTTTTTTTTTTTTTTTTTTTTTTTTTTTTTTTTTTTTTTTTTTTTTTTTTTTTTTTGTTTTTTTTTTTTTTTTTTTTTTGCTATACCGGTACTTTCATTCTTACTTTTATCTCTTCATATTATTTTTTTATTATAATTAACTTATATTTAAACTACCCAAAACTTCTAATTATCGTAACACATACAGCGTCTCTTCTTTCAATTTTTTAAATACTCTCAAACAATTAAACTAGTTAATTAAATAATTTTTAACTTTTTCACCTTTTAACTATTAATACGACGACCATAACATATTTTTATTAAATAATAATTGAAAAATATATTCCACTAAATTAATCCAAATTTTTAATTCAATAATCAACACCGTTCCTGATGCTACGAAATGTAAACAAGCGTTCCTTCTACTAAACAAGCGTCCCTCTACTAATTTAGTCCTTCCAACGGGCATGTTTTTATAACACCTAAGATTAATCGTAAACTCGATTAATTTAAAGTACCCTGGAAGAACAAATCGATGAAACCTCGAGTGGTTACTCCTTTCCATTCTTAAAATAAATTTTATGCTCTACATTGTCATTGCACACTTTGTATTTTGTTTTTTTCTCAACTTAGCCTCTGGGATATTATGCGGCTTCCAACGATCGTACTTATACCCACCCGGTAATTACTACTTAATACATATACAAATGTATATATATTATATATGGATATATGTGATGTTGGTGTGTGTGTGTGTGCTTGAGTGTGTTACTGGTGTGTGTTGTGGTTTTATGGATATCCTAAACAATTAAAAGGCGTTTGTTACCATATGAAAATTTCAAAGTGGTAGTATTAATTTTATTATCCTAAAGATCAGATGCTCTGGAAATACAGAGATCGCATTGCCTCTAGGATAGCGTTATACGTTCCCTTACCTAAGTGGTAACGCGCACATTTAATGTTGATATAGTATACCATAAGAATGAATATAGGCTTGTAAACCACGTAATTGAGCAAATTTATTTTCCTTTCTATCAATACGAAAATAGCACACACACACACACACACACACACACACACACATAATATATATTATATATATATTAGTATATATTAGTATATATTATATATATATATAATATGAAGGTGGTTCAAAAAAACTATCGAGATTTTTTTTCGGTACTTTTTTGACGAACACCTTAAAATCTGAAAAAATAAGATTCCATCTTTCTTCACTTAGGGATTTTGGCAATACATAAGCTCCGAACTCAGCATTTTATGATCGACCCTTCGTATTCTGAAAAAACATGAACGTTCCCATTTCATTCATCAATTTCTATCTTGGTAAATTAACAGTTTCAACTCGATACTTTTTATGACACAACTTATATATTTGTGTGTGTTGTGAGTGTGTGTAATGTAGGTGTTTGTTTGTATGTGTGTTGAACGTGTCTGTGTGTGTGTTGTGTGTGTGTGTGTCTGTGTCTGTGTGTGTGTGGCGTGTAAAATATTTCCAACAATTATTTCAAATCTGGTTTTCTGTGTCGATTTTTTCGTTTAAATCACCACAAGCACACATACAAGAGTTATTTAGTAAAATTGATAAGTTAGCCAAGGGCTATTGACTGAATTTCTGGGCTTCATAACCTAGATATATTATGATTTATCACTGACATTGAGCACTTTTATAGGAATGTTCCTATAATATATATATATATATATTGATTATTATAATATATATATATATATATATAGTATCCAATTGCCGCTTTAATTTTCCGTTCAGTAGGTGGCGTCAGTAAAATAATCCAAAAGTGCTTCAATATATTAAAATATATAGAGCAGTAGATACTACTAATACTAAATATTGCTAGAGAGGAAGAATAAAGGACCTTTATATTTTCCTTCTAACAATAGTATTATTAGTATATATATATAATATATTAGATATAATATATAAATATATATATAGTATGAATAGGATGGAATTAATCCGAACAGTATGAAATTTAACATTATGAAAAATCATGATGCTGTTTGTTATGTAATTGCTGACAAGTTACTGTTTCGAGCACAATCGATAAGTTGAGTCTTCATCAAAGAGGCGCGAACATAGATGGAAGAGAAGATAATCCCGTTAAAAAAGATTGGTTTTACGAAACGAACGCTGAGTATTCAAACCGTCTAATTTTTGAAAAAATGCATGTTCTGTTTTAAAAATAAATAATTTATTTTATTTAAACATCAAAGAAAGCATTATAGTTTATAGAAAAACTCAAAGAGTTGTTGTAAAAGTTTATATAAAAATGTAAAAGTGGGTATCAAAATAGATAATATATATTTTTTCAGCTGTTAAAAAATATACAAGTCACATGCAGGTAATTTGAAAAAGATGTTTAGAGTTCATAGTATATATATATATATATATAGTATATATATATAATACTATAATATATATATATATTATATATATATCTAAACAGTAGATTAGAAATTAAACACTGAATTATAATTATTTAAAATACACATTCATAGTTAGTATATAAGTATAGTATATATAGTATGTATATTTCACTTATATATAACCATATACAAATAAATAAAAATGATAAATACATAATACCATAAAATAGATAAATAGGATTGGAAAAATTAATTTTAAAAAAAATTGAAATTGAATGAACAACAGCTATTACGATTAATACGACATTCCGCGTAGCATTATAAAAAAAAGAACGGCGACGAGACGCGTGTTATAACATAAATAAAATAACAATACAGACAACAAAAACGCGGTCAATTCTGAAAACCGTCCCTGAAGACGAAAAAAAAAAATCTTTTTTGCTTTTATTTTATATGCATTGTAATTGCGCTTCCAGTAATTAATATAAATATATATGTGTGTGTGCGTGCATGTGAGTGTGTGTGTGTATGTGTGTGTGTGTGGTGTATGTGTGGTGTGTGTAAAAACAAATTCAAAAATTATTCACGTCTAATGTTTTCTGTGTAGATTTTTCGTTAAATACACACAAACACACATAACACACTCAGAGTAAATTTAGTAAACTGATGTTGAGGGCTAATACTGGAAGACTTTAACTTGAATTCTGGGCTTATTATAACCTAGAAGATATATATATGAATTTATAAATCTGTCATTGAGACTTTATTACCGCGATAGTAGCTCATATCATCAAAAATTAATATATATATAATATATATATATTATTATATATATATATATATATATATATATATATATATATTTGGGAGAATATGTGCTTAATTGGAGTCGTACTAATTTGAAAATTAATTAATTAATAATTTTCAAAAATAGGTACGACTCAATTAAGCAGCATCATTCTGCCCAAAAAAAAATTGTCGGCAAAAAAGCCATGTCCAAAACATACCGTGTTTACAATTAATCATTATATATATATATAATATATATATATATATATAATAATATATATACATTAATTTTGATAATTAGTTGCTATACGGGTAAAATTAAAAGTACTCAATGACAGTTATAAAATCATATATATATATCTCTCTAGGTTATAATAGCCGCAGAAATTCAGTTAATAGCCTTTGCCGAACTCGAACCCGGACAGAGATAGCTGTTACGGGTATAGGCCACAACTGATGAAGGGTGAACCTTGAAAACACTGGTGTCTGTGGATTACTTATTTATTATATATATATATATATACTGGTGTGTGTGTGTATGTGTGTGTATGTTTATGGTGTGTATGTGTATATAATACATATACAAAATATAGACCTGTTGTATGAACATATATAGCATCTATGGTTAGTCAATAGAGGGTTCGAGCTAGGGCCACAAGGTCGCTGTGTTCGATAACCGACAGCATCACCAACCTCACGGATTTGAGTAGCACAGGGACACTGTGCAGTAAAGAGCGGAGTCGATGGTAGGTGTGGTGCTTCCACCACATGGCGCCTTGGTCTAGCCGCTATTGAAAAAAGATAGACTCCCTCGATGTCTTGGCTGATAACGACTTTCGACTTTACCTTACTTACTGTTTATTAATTCATAGGCCATATATTATATAACACTATATATATATATAGAAGAGACGATACTGAAGAAAGAGAATATATATAATAATATGGCCAGTGAATTAATAACAGTAAGTATAATTATATATATTATATAATATATATATATATGTATATAACACACTCACATTCTATTCAAATATAATATATGTATGTTAGTATATATATCGATAGTCGGTAATCAGCCAGTCAGCGTAGGGAGTCTATCCCTTTTCAATAGCGCTAGACAAAGGAGATTGTTTTTAGCATCTGAAGGGTGGGAGTGCCCACAACTACCGTTGCTCCTTACAATTTACCGACATCCTCTGTGCTACTCATACGTGAGTTGGCGAGGAGCCGGTATCGAACTTAGGAACCTAGTGGTTTCTAGCGAACGCTGAAACATTGTAATTGAGCAAGACGTAACCCGACAAATCTGGCGATCGCCCTATTGATATATATAGTATATATATATATATGATATATATATATAATACATATCACTATATATATATATATATTATTATATATGTGTGTGTGTGTGTGTGTGTGTGTGTGTGTGAAAATTAAAATGGAAATTAATCGGCGACAGTGTGATATGATTAATGAAAACCATGGGAACATATTTGGTGTTTATATATATATATATCAGGTATAATATAATATATATATATATATATATAATATATATATATATATATATATATACTGTGTCTATGAAAAAACTTTACATATGAATGTTTATCCTTTATGATTATTTATACATAAAATCGCACAGGATTTACCTAATAAAGTGGGCTACTTATTTTAGCAGTTAGATTGTATATTAGCAATAATTTTGATTATTTTATATAACACTTTTTATACATCATTTACACTTTTTTAAATAATTCTACTCAGACTTTTTTGAGTCTTTATTTTATAACTATAATGCTTTCTGATTATTCTAAATAAAATAGAATTCATTTTATTTTTAAATGAAATTCATTTTTATTTTTTAATCAAGTTTCTATTATTATTTTTAATATAGACAGGCGCAAGTTTTTTTGATTTAATTCCAACGTTGACTAGCAGCGTTCTGTTTTTCTAAGCGTCCAATTTTTCCCGTGCTTATTTTCTTGTTGGATGACGCGACCACGTGCGGTCGATGCATTATAATTTGCGAGGGTCCTCATATCAGTGAGGTAGGGCCGGTGTTGCTTTTTAAAACGCGCCGTAGTAGGTAGGCGCCGAAACGGTTTGCAAGCTTCTCTCCTGATGAGGCACTGCGTTTTGTAAACATCTTCCTGTATTTTTTTTTCATTATTGCATATTCATATATATTATATATAATATATATAGTATATATATATATATAATATATATATATTGCCGCGCCTATAAAAATCATTGTAATATTGAGCAAACGCAATACCGACAAATCTGGGGATTCAACATATGAATATGTAAACAGTGGCTCATATCGTGGATAAAGCATTTACATCTAAGTGTAGGTACGGACAGTTTCTCGTTTATGCAGGTATTAAACGAATCAGAACACTTATATTATATATGCACGCATACAATTGCACCTCATAAAATGCAAAACACACCACACAGCACACACACACACACACACACACACATATATATAATAATATATATATAATAATAGTGTTTATTTTATGACTAGTTATGGTACTGACGCTATATAGTTGGGTGGGTGTGTCGCCCATATACAAGTGGACGTGAGCCATTTGTATATAAAATATCCTGAAGTTACGTACGATTTTTCGAAATTGTAAACCTGTGTACATAATATATAATATAGTATATATTATAAATTATATTACAGCAATTACATACATATATATATATAATATATATATATATACTATAAATATATATTATTATATTATATATATATTATAATATATATATTATATATAATTATATATAGTATTATATATTATATATATAACTCATATAGTATATTATAAGTATATATATATATATATATATATATATTTATATATATATATATATATTATTATATTATATATATATATATTATATATATATATAATATATATATATATATATTATATAATATATATATATATATATATATATATAAGGGCCAGTTTAGCTCATCGGTATAGTGTTCGGCTAGGAATCACACGGTTCTTGGTTCGATACGGGCCTCGCCAACGTCAGCGAATGAGTAGCACAGGGATCTGTGCGGTAAAGTGAGGAACTGATGGTAAGTGTGGCACTCGCACGCACAGATGCTAAAGTAATCTCGCTTGGTCTATGCGCTAGTAAAAGGGGATATACTCCCTCGTTGGCTGGCCGATACCGACATTAGGCTGCCCCCGACGACTTTACTTATATATATATAGTTATATATATATATATGTATATGATCCAAAAGATACGGGGAAGAAATCTTCTTACGACACAGAGTTTTTATTAAAGTCTCGCAGTTTGCAGACCTCAATGTGTGGCTCTGTTGTTCAGAGTCACAGACCAAAAATTATATAAGCAAAAATATAACAGAAGATTTAGATTATTTGCATTATAACCTATTTCAGGAAGCATAGACCAAGTCTTCAGTTCGCATCTGATGATTGGGGATGCTTAAGACAACTTGGTCTAAGGCTTCCTGAAATACTCAACTTTGGCCCTTTCTTGGGCTAGACGGGCGGTCGGAGAGACACCCATCCGATCAATCAGCTGATCACGTCAAGCCCCTAGCACCTATATGATTTCCCCAAACTATGCCCTTATGGCAAGCCCCAACCCTTTTTATCATATCGGTGCTAGAATGCTGTGTCTGAGGGTCTACTTGTCCTGGGAATGACGTTAAACTCTATCTGATGGCGAGGTTCCAGTTTTGGCGGTTTGGGAATGTGGGCACCCCTTCATCACCATTGCTCCCTGGTCCACTCTGACCGGAGTGGTAATAACTATTAAGGTCCATCTATGGGTTAAATAGAAAAACATGAGTTTATAAACAAATGTGATTATCCACCAAAGAATGAGTTATTTCAAAACTTTGTCGGCATTAAATGACCCCACTAAGGTTGACATGCGTAAAACAAACCAAACCAACATTACATACCGAAGACGTTTTGTTTATTATGAACATAGGTGATATCCATCTTGAAGTCCTAACCCCAAATGGACCTAACAAATTCACTGTCCCCACACGCTATAAAAAAACCACCTAATTTTAACCCCAAAGATCCGTACACGTCACTCATATTAAATTCCACGTTGAACAGGCTAACATTCTACAAAATGTATCGTTTAGATATTCCTAGCCCCTTATAAATTGATTTTTCTACTTCTTAAAAAGAAATGACTTCCACAATTGGAATTATTTACAAACACCTTGCAAAGTCGAATGGTGAAGTCGGTTAAGTTGAAGTTCAACATTCATTCACATCCGTGACGCCAATTCCCTTGGCATTCGTAAGCCTTTCATTCTTGTAATGTAAACAGTCACGAAATGAATATCCTCTGATGGTGAACCGAAGACGAAACCAAGCGAGATTAAGAATTCATTATTTAAAAAAAAATCAACCCTCTCTCCTCTCTATCTATCTATATATCTATTTATCTATCTGTTTGTTCTACATTTCTACAAAGCGAGATTAAGAAATGTAATTATTTAAAAAAGAATCCCCCTCTCTATCTATCTATCTATCTATCTATCTATCTTATCTGTTTTGTTCTACATTTTCTTCATACACTATCTATCTATCTAATCTATCTATCTATTTATCTATCTTTGTTCTACATTTTCTTCATACACTATCTATCTATCTATCTATCTATCTATCTGTTCTGTTCAACATTTTCTTCAATCACACTATGGTATGTTAAAGTAGTGTATATGTTACTACTTTATAGTACTAGTTCCCATCTTGATCCACATCACGAGTTCGTAGTAGATCCATGAGCCCAACTAATACTCGCGGTCATCGTATTGTTCGGATGCTTGCTATCCGATCAGGATGTATGTATGTATCTATCTTATCTATCACTCAACAGTCTGTCTGTTTGCTTACATTTATCCTTATTATATACTACTCTCACTCTATCTATCTTCTTCGTTCAGTTCTTAATACTACTACACCGGACGAGTCTAGTGTCTAGTCTCTTATCTAGTTTATCTATACATTCTCTCCTCACACACTATCGTATCTATCTATCTGTTTTATTACATTTTCCTCACATCACTAATATTCTTCTATCTATCGTATCTGTTTGTGTAACTTCTGACATGTTAGTTTTCTGACTCCTTCAACACCACTAATCTTCATCTATCTATCTGTTTATTCTACTTTTTCTTCACGGCGCACTAGTGGATCTCTCCTCGATGATCGTAGAAGTGTCATCTGTTCATATCGCCTTATTCCCGCACTCCACACTATGGCCGAGTCTATATCTATGCTATTCTAGTACTCTTAATCTTATTCTCTAATCTGTTCTGTGACTATGGTAGTACTCTCTTTCCACTCTTCACCAAACTATCTATCTATTCTATCTATCTATCTATCTATCTATCTCAGGTCATTTCGTCCAAATTACCTATCTCTAAATAATATAACTTTTACGATGACTTAAAGTATTCATGCCTTCTAAGCGGGTTCCTTAATACGAATGTTCAAGTGTCGGGATGGGATGGTTGTTGCTTCCCATATTATTTCGAAATTCAAGGACGAAAAAAATTGAAAACACGCATTACGATGAAACGGAGATAGAGAGAAAAAGAAAAAAAAAAATTCGTCCAAAGAAACGATCATCCCTTATGGTAAATGATTGGAACTAAGTGATAGAAAGATAGTTAGGGAATAGAGGAAGAGAGGTGAAAAGTGAGAGAGGAATGAAAAGAAATATAGAGGAAAGAATAAGGAGAGAGAGAGAGAGAGAGGGGGGAGGGGGAGGTTTGGTTTGGTTTGGTTTGGTTTGTATTATGGCATATCAACCTCAGTGGGTCATTTAATGCCGACGTTTTGAAATAAATTCATTCTTAATGGATACTCATTTTTTTTAATAAACACTTTTTTCAATTTAATCTATAGATGGGACCCTAACAGGTACTACCACTCCAGGTCAGAGTGGACCTGGGAGAAATAGTGAGGAAGCGGCCACTCTACATTCACCAGACCTCCAGAACTGGAACTTCACCATCAGATAGTTTAACGTCATTCTCAGGACATGAAGACCCTTCACCACTGCCTTCTAGCACCCATATGATAAAAAGGGTTGGGACATGCCATCAGGGCAATAGGGTTGGGGCAGTCATATAGGTGCTATGGCTTGATAAGCCAATTGATCGGAGGGGGGAATGGTGATGAAGGGGTGCTCCACATTCCCCAAACCCCAATCATATAGGTGCGAGGGCTAGACATGGCTAGCCGATTGCAAAATGACCAGGGTTCCATCCTTAAGCATCACGAGTCACCACACACGGCTAACAGGTGACCCAATTGCGAGGGGGTCTTACCCCTCTGCAGAGGTGCAGTTGGCGTATTTTAAAAGCCCCAGCCGACAAGGCTATAGGAAAGAGATGTGTAGGAGAAAGATAAACAGAAGAATGAAAAGAAAATGTATGAAAGAAAGGGAGAAAAGAAAAAAAAAAGGGAAAGAAAGGGTAAAGAGAGAGAGAGAGAGAGAGAGAGAGAGAGAGAGAGAGAGAGAGAGAAATGAGAAAACAATAAACGGGAAGGAGAAAGGAAAAAAAGGCCAAGAGATAGAGGGGGAAATCAAAAAAAGAGAAGAAAAAATAAAAAAAATAAAAATTAAGGAAAAATAAAGGAAAGAGAGAGGGAAGAAAAGATAGAAGGAGAAAAAAGAGAGGAGGGAAAAAAAAAAGGGAGAGAAAAAAAAATAAAATAAAAATAAAGGAAAAGGAAAGAGAAAGGGAAGAAAAAGAAAGAAGGGAAGAAAAAAGAGAGGGGGAAAGAAAAGAAGAGGAAAAAATATAAAAAAAAATAAAGGAAAAATAAAGGAAAAAAGAGAGGGAAGAAAAAGAAAGATAGAAGAGGAGAAAATAGAAAGAAGAAAAAATAGAGAGAGAAGAAAAAATAAAAGAGATTGGAAGGAAAGAAAAAGAGGAAAAGATAGCAAAGAAATAAAAAGAAAGGGATAGAAATAAAAGAGAGTGTAAATAAACAGAAAGGGAAAGAAAGAAGAAGGAAAGAGATAAGAAAGAAAGAGAAAACGAAGAGAGGAATAAAAAAGAAAAAGAATAAGAAAGAGAGTGATAGAGATAGAAAGAGAGTGAGAAAGAAAGGAGGAAAGGAAACAGGAAGAGAAAGTGAGTAATAGAAATATAAAATGGGAAAAAGAAAGATACGTAGGGAAACAAAGAAAAGAAAAAGAGAAAAGAAAGAGAGAGATGGGAAAGAGAAACAGAAAGATATGGAGAGAGTGTAAAGAAAGAAAGAATGAATGAATTAAATAGGGAAAAGAATAAATATAGATGTAAATGAAAAAATATAGAGGTAAGAAAAGAAAGAAAGAAAGAAAGAAAAGAGCGGTAGGAAGAAAAGAAAAGAAGAAAAGAAAGAAAGAACTGTAGGAAAAAAGAAAAGAAAAAAAGAAAAGAAAGAACGGTAGGAAGAAGAAAAGAAAGAAAAAAAAAAGAAAAAAAAGAAAGAAAGAAAGAAAGGAAAAGAAAAGAAAGGAAGAAGAAAAAGAAAGAAAGACGGTAGGAAGAAGAAAAGAAAAAAAGAAAGAAAGAAAGAAAGAAAGAAAGGAAAAAGAAAGAAAGAACGGTAGGAAGAAGAAAAGAAAAGAAAAAAAGAAGAGAAAGACGGTAGGAAAAAGAAAGGAAAGAAAGTTAGGAAGGAAGGAAAATAGAAAGGAAGAAAAAAGAAAGGAAACAAAAGAAAGAAGAAAGAAAGGAAAAAAGAAGAACAAAGAAAGGAAGGAAGAGAGAAAGAAAGAAAAAAAAAAAGAAAGAAAGAAAGAAAGAAAAAAAAGAAAGGAAGGAAGATAGATAGACAGAAAAAGAAAGAAAGAAAAGAGTGAGAAAAAGATATCAATTTTGAAAAGGTAATGTGATTGTAAAAAATAGAAAGAATGGGTGAAAAAGAAATGAAAATGTAATCAAAAATAAAGAAAAAGAAAAGAAAAAGTTATTGAAAGAAAAAGAAAAAGAAAAAGTGAGAAAAGAAAGAAAAGAAAGTGTGTATTTGTTTGTGAGAAAGTACGAGAGAGAGAGAGAGAGAGAGAGAAGAGAGAGAGAGAGTGAGAGAGAATTAGAGTAAAAGAGAAAAGTGAAAACGAAAGAAAATATGATTAACAAAAGAAGAGAGAGAAAAAAAGAGAGGAATATAAAAATGTGTGTATTTATACGCGAGAGAGAAAGAGAGAGAGACAGAGAGAGATTAGAGTGAAGGAGAAAAAGGAAAAGGAAATAAAATGTGATTTACATAAGAAAGAGAAAAAAGTTATAGAAACAAAAGAGAGAAAGGGGTGTGTATGTGTACGCGAGAAAGTACGAGAGAGAGAGAGGGGGGGGAGAGAAGAGAGAAAGAAAAAATAGAGTGTAAAAATAGTGTAAGAGAGAGAGAGAGGGAGAGAGGGGAGAGAGAAGAGAAAGAGAAAGAGAAAGAAAAATTAGAGTGAAAAAATATAG
The DNA here is from genome assembly GCA_023376005.1 of Doryteuthis pealeii. Taxonomy (NCBI): domain Eukaryota; kingdom Metazoa; phylum Mollusca; class Cephalopoda; order Myopsida; family Loliginidae; genus Doryteuthis; species Doryteuthis pealeii. Next base: position 19,594,055 of record CM042150.1, on the reverse strand, counting down.
TGTAAGAGAGAGAGAGGGGGAGACGGAGAGAGAGAAAGAGAAAGAGAGAGAGAGAGAGAAAAAAAAATTAGACTGAAAAAAATATAGTGTAAGAGAGAGAGAGATAGATAGAGAGAGAGAAAAGAAAGAAAAAATTAGAGTGAAAAACTATAGTGCGAGAGAGAGAGAGAGAGAGAGAGAGAGAGAGAGAGAAATTAGAGTGAAAAAGAAAGAAAATGTGATTAACAAAAGGAAGAGAATAAAAAGAAAAAGTTATTGAAAGAAAAGAAAAAGAGAGAAAAGAAAAAAGAAGGTGAGTATGCATACCCGAGAAAGTACGAGAGTGAGACTAAACACGACAGAGACAGAGGAGAGAGAGAAAGAGAGTGTGAGTGAGTGAGACCAGGTACAAGAGAAGGAGATAACGAGACTACGAGAGTTATGTTCACGCTTAAGGAAAGGACAGCTAAATGCGTGTCTCTGTCTTCATAAGACTTTTAAATTAAGTTGCGTCTTATCACTGAATAAAAAAAACACAATTAGATATAATAATAACGTAGTCATTTACTAAGTTTGGCCCAAGGCCAGAAGTATTGAGTCCCCAGCGAGGACTGAACTTAGCATATCTCACTAAACGTGTTAAAATTGCGAATTTTAGTTAAAACTAATAGTTTTTTTATTTATTTTAAAAGCTCGCAGTCGTAGACTTTTCTAGATAGTTTGTTTTGTTTTTAACTATGTAACCTTGTACAAGTCAATTAGACAGCGAACGCCAAAGAAACAGTAATAAAAAGTAAATTATTAAGACTATGTAGCGTCAATCTTCCTATTGTGAAGGGCTTTCTCCCTAAACTCAATATTTGAAATCTCGCTTTTTTTGCTTTTTTTTTCTCCATACCTGGGCTCGATCGCAAACCACTAGTACCGGTGAGATAGAGATACGAAACTATTTCAACTACGAGATAAAATAAACTATAACATTTTTAAGCTTATGGAACAAGACCGTGCTGGGCACTCGGTGAGGAACGAGCTCCAACGGTAGTAGTCAATTATTATTAAATGGTCGAAATTAGTTCACTAATCACTCCTGTACGACATGTGTCCGATATATTTTATTTTTATTTATATATATTATGTGCGTGTATTTGTGTGTGTGTGCGCGCACTTGCTTTAAATAGAACTGTGTGGGTGAGGCAGGTATTTTCCTAATCGACTGTATACATCCACAGAGAGAGAGAGAGAGAGAGAGAGAGAGAAAGAAAGAAAGAAAGAAAGAAAGAGAGAGAGAGACAAACATACGTACGCTTTCAGTAGAGTAAATAAATACGGTGTGCGAGTCGTACTGTTTGGTGGTGTGCGTGCCTACATGTGTATGTGATCGCGGCTTTGTTTGTTGGGGGCTCTCTGTTCGGAACTGCACACTACTGTCAGTGGAAGAAGAAGAAGAAGAAGAGAGTGAGGCAAATCAGTACTGCCGTCCAATCAACACTTCTTGCTATTTTACTCTCACCGCAAGTCTTCGCCTTGAAAACCTGCTATTTTTTCTCTCTCTCTCTACCATGGAATGAGTACTAGCTTCTTTTCGTTAAACGTGGAAACCCAATGGATGTACGAATAGCCTTCCTATTCTTTTTACTTGGACTTACCGGGATTCGCTGCACCCCGGACTACAGCACCGCTAAAGGTAACACCAAAAAAATAATGGTTTAAATGCTTAAATTTTATCGAGATTTTAAAAAAAAATATACTCATCCTTGTTTTCGTTTGTACAAACAATACAAGTATTGGATCTTTTTAACTATGTGAAAAGTATTTATTCAATAAAAAAAATAGTGTAAACATTAACAAAAGGTAAGAAAAGTAAGTTTAATATATATATATATATATATATATATTATATATATATATATATATATTCCTGGTTATAGAAAAAAATAATCAGGTCTCTGGCAAATTTTTCAACACCGTTGGGATAGGTATGTGTCCCTGTTTACAACCGGTATTTCATGTTCGACCCCAGGTAAAATACGTTTTTAAAAAAGCTAATAGTTCGAATTAAAAAGCTCTGAAACATAAACTTGGCGCAACATAATCTTCATAATTTCTCATACTTTTCATTTGTGTCTTTCTAAGTTAAATATTGATATTGTACGTTTGTTTACTTGTGTGTGTGTGGTTTACTTTTTTAAGGTAATTTCTTATATCGTTAATTCATTTTTATACGACCACAGTACAAAAAAAAACAAAAAAAACATGACCTAGCCTTTAAGTTAATCTTTCGCGCTAAATATATAGAAATTCCACAATCACACACACAACGTGATATAGATTAAAAGGTACTGACAAGTGTCGTACGTGGGGTTGAATTAGTAAGAAAGAATGTGTAACTACAGAGAGGTGTAATTGTCTTCTTTTAAGACGAATATTTAACGAGGGCGGGGGGAGAGAAAATAAAGATATTTCAAGGGAATGTTTAACTAAATTACACCTCAAGAGGAGAAAAAAAAAACAACAAACTAAGGTTTAACTTTAATATAACATTTTGCCACTGTTGAATATTGTATTCGAAAAATCTTCATTTTTTTAGTATCGTTTGCTTTCGTAACGGTTAGTGTTTTTGTTTTGTTTTTTTACCAGTGTCCGAGTTTAGACAAGTTCGTCAGAGGTGTCTGGGGTTGATCGTAAACGTACGAATAAAAATAAAATCAATTATCAATTTAGAAATAATAGGTTTTAATATATAAATAATAAATTTAAAAAATAAATTAAGTTTTACCTAAGTTTTTGTTACTTTCTCTTTATTTTATTTTGAGACTTATTTTTAGTTTATTTTTATTTTTACCCAATAAAAATGAGAACAACAGTCCGAAATATCAAAATTATTCATATCAAACCTGCTTTCATAAATACATACAATTATAAACTTTTATTTTTATTTATATTATCAAAAGTATATTAGATAAAAAGCAAAACAAACAAAATTAAAAAAAAACTATTTATTTTTGTTGTCTAAACTTAAAACTTACGTTAATTTTATAACTTATAGGTTTTAAATATTACCAAAACTACAGTTTTTTTTCTATTTACTTTTTAATAAATAATAATAATAATAATAAACTAACTTTAAAATAGACTAGAAATTTTATTTATAACTTCCCTCTTTAAAAAGTAAACAATTTTAAATACCTGCATGGTGTAAATTGCTAGCTAAGGTAGTTTAGCAGAAACATTAGTAACGAGTTCGATTCTCACAGGGGGTCCTAGCTTTGTGCTTCAACAAGGACAATATTGCAAATTTTATTCAATAATTTATATATTTTAGAGGACCTCGCCGTGATGTATTAGTTAGCAAGATCATCTTGCAAACCAATTACTGAGTAGTGAGTTCGATCCTGACCTGGTGCCCCATACTTTTGGACTCGTGCCAGATATAAGCTGCGTTTGGCTTAAGACGAATTGCGTAATAATGGTTAGCGAAATAGTTTAACAGAGTATAGTTGGTGATCCCAGTTCTCACTGTGCACCCTGTACTAATGGCCTTGTACCATACTAGAGCTAAACTCCGTAAATTAGTATTTTTAGTATTTTCTTGTATAGTGGATAGTGATAATTTACAACTAGATAAGAGTGAATAATTTTGATATTTAAGGGTGTTGTCCATCTTTATTGTGGTATGTATAAACACAATGTTTAGGCAATTGTCACCACGGGTTTTGTTTAGGTGGAGGGGGGTTATATATATATATATATATATATATATATATATATATATATATATATACCACAATAAAGATGAGAACAACAGTCCGAAACATCAAAATTATTCACGTCAAGCCTCATCTCATAAATAGTAGGCAAATAGATAAGAGAGGTCATTGTTTTATAATTTTAACTAGAATTGGCTACCCGGCATTGCCTGGGTAAAGAGGGGTATAATAAAAAGTTAGTCTCGCAGATCCATTGATTGTTTTGGTCTTACATAATTTGTTTTAATCATGAACGCAACTAATGTCTTTAACTTTTTCTTACTATTCAAATCCTAATCTTTTAAATATCTTTCCTGATATAAATAAAAATCTTCATTATTTTTGCACAAAAAGCAAGCTCCGGTGATAGTGAATGTGTGTGTGTGTGTGTGTGTGTAATATATATATATTATATATATATATATATATATAAAAATGTCGTTAATTGTTTTATTTTTTGTAGTTTCCTCCGGACATACATACATACACACCTGTCCTTTATATATGTACTAGCAGCGGCTACCCGGCGTCGCCTGGGTAGAGGGGGATTTTTTAAGTTAGTCCTGCAGATCCATT
>CM042150.1:19582254-19584754 GCA_023376005.1 Doryteuthis pealeii | reverse complement strand
AAGCTATGCTTGTTTATGATATGAATGGTCACCCATCAAAGTACTAAAACGGTTCATCGTTGCTTAACTTTGGTAACCTAGAGGAAATCTTTACTTTCAATGTGGCTTGGAATTTACCAAAAATTTATATTTTTCATCCGGCTCATAGGCCTTGGATTCCTTACTGTACCTGTCGTTCCAATGAGGTCACTCATCTAAATACTGAACTAGCTCAGCGTTGCTTAACTTTTGTGATTTGGCGGGAAACTACCTGAAGTGTGACTAGACCATAATTTTTTTTTTTAAATGGAGGTTGTTATTTAACTTACTCGACATTTTTTTTTTTTTTAGTGACTTTTGTTTTTACCTTTAGGCATTGTAATTAAACCATTTAGAAGAGATGCACTAATCTTATCGTTGTTTGAACACCCGGTTTCAAATATGGGGCACTCAGTGAGAAACGAACTCGCTGGTTTACTCGCTAAACTCACGATGCGCCTAAATTGTCTTGTTTATATCAACTTTTTGTCGCTCCACCTTCTCTTCTCTCCTCTCTATCTCTCTGTCCCTTTCTCTCTCTCTGTCTTCCCTTCTTCTCTCTCTCTCTGTCTTCCTTTCTCTCTCTCTCTCTCTCTCTCTCTCTCTTTCTCTCTCTCTCTCTCTTCTCTCTCTCTCTCTCTCTCTCTCTCCTTCTCTCTCTCTCTCTCTTCTGTCTTCCTTTTCTCTCTCTTCTCTCCTTCTCTCTCTCTCTCTCTCTCTATCTATCTCTCTCTCTTCTTTTCTCTCTCTTGTCTCTCTCTCTCTCTCTCTCTCTCTCTCTCTCGCACCTGAAGTTGCGTAACTGTTAACAGTACAAAAACTGTGGACACGGTTCGAATTTTGGCTGTGGCAGATCATGTTCACTTCGCAAATGTAACTTTTTAAAAATACATAAATCAAATTCTCTTATCACCGTCATGTCACAATATTTGGCGTTAGGCCGGAACTTATCTACTTGTGGGCCCGAGGCCAATCTCATCAGTAAAGACAACTTATGGTACAGGGGCCATTATCATTTTGAATGTATTATATAATGAAATACCCGGTATATACTTGAAATAAAGTTATAATCTGGCACACTGTGCGACAAATTAAGTTTCAGAGGATGCCCAGATACACGTGGGCCCTCGGCCAATGGTCTATTGGCAAATCCGGCCCTGGTTGACGGAGAAAAGTAAATAAGCCCTTGGCTAACATATTTACTCCTAACAATTTAACTGCTTAAGTAGAAATAGCAAGAAAATATTTATTATCATATAATATGAACCTTGATAGCCTCCCCTCCCCATAGGCATAGAGATATTTAACTCTTTGCTCACTAAATTCCACAAAGGTTGTACCAGACTTTCTTGGTATTTTTCTTACCTGTATGATGGGATATTTCAAAGTTCACTATCTATTCACCTCACAACTCATTCTATTCAAATAAAGTCCTATTATCTATATTGTAATCTGAGTCCTTCTGTTCAATTATAATGAAGTAACCATCAGGTTTTTGTCCTTTGAACGCAGCTGTGAGAGAGTCGCTGTGAGCAGTTTAAAGTAGGCAAAGAGTTAATCCCTTACACGGGTTATTTCCTAGTTGAGTAACATGATATGACCCAGAAAAAACAGAATCCAAATTAGTTATTTATTTTCCCATTAAACTAACCCTAAACCCCAACCCTAACCCTAACCCTTGTTGGACTTAGCCTTAAAAAAATACAAATTAAAATTAAGTTTTTATTACAAAATTCTATTCAAATAAAGTCCTATTATCATTATTGTAATCTGAGTCTTTCTGCTCAATTATAATGAACTAACATCAGTTTTTGTAATTTGCTTTCGGTAGGATTGCAGTGATGCGAATCCGCTGTGAGCGACTTAAAGTAGCAAATATTTAAGGAGCCTATTCTGATGTAAGAGTTAACAAGCTACTATTGCAAACCAATTTGCAGGGGTAGTGAGTTCGATCCTTGTCCTTGCCTAACTGATTTTTACACTTAAAACTAGTAAATGTGAAAAAACAGCTTTTCATATACTTCTAAAATCCATGCCATGTCGGAGTAGCATGAAAACGTTGTCACTCGGTAATTACCCTCGTTTTATACATACCTTTACAGAGGTCCGGTGGTGTGATGGTTATCATCGTAGGAAATGGACTCGGGGGTTCTGAGTTCAAATCCTGGACGAGTTAGTTTAAATTTCCTTTCGAACTGATCGCCTTGGGAACGGCATAAATTCATTTCTTCTATTCGCACCCCCATGAATAAATAGTAGGGCAGAGTGGGTTCTGTAGCCTTGTAATTAGCCAAACTGGTCCAGGAGCTGGGGGTTATCAATGTATGGACAGTGTGTTTTCTTTGTTCAACCGTCATGGGTTATTTAATTCCAAAACCAAACTTGTAAAAAAATAGTAGTTGTACTATTTATTGGAATTCGAACTCGCTTACGAAGATGTTGCAGTCCAGCACAGTAGCCATTACGCCACGGGGACTCTCTC
>CM042150.1:19562254-19577254 GCA_023376005.1 Doryteuthis pealeii | reverse complement strand
ATGAGTTTAAAAAGATGTATTTAAAAAATTAGAAATTAAAACTTTGTTTTGAATACCGATCAATAAATAACCCAACAATGGTTGACATGCCGTAAAATCCAACAAACCCAACCAAACCATTACTAGTGAGTTAGTTTCTCACTGGGTGTCTTATACCTTCAGCCTTGTGCGAAAACTAAACTTTGTAAATAACTATCAAGTCATTTAGTAAGCTTTGCTTAGATGTGGCACAAGGCTGAATATAAGTGGCACCCAGTGAGGCTAGAACTCACTAGTCATGGTTTGCCAGTCTATCTTGCTAACCATTACACAACCTGAAGTGCCCCTAATTAATAGGGGCGTAGCTAAAGGGTCCGAGTGGAGGGGGGTCTAGATTCCTTGAGGGTCCCTCCGCCTACTCTAACATTTTGTGAGGCAGTGTTATTGTATAACGTTTGCAGAAAAGCAGTAGTCAAAATCCTATTTATAAAGATTTTTGTATCTCCACCCTCGGCCACACCTTTTTGCTTGTTTAGGTGTTATCTTTGCAGAAGTGGATATTTTCCTTTCTTTTATCGCCGCTAGGTGGCTCGCCAAACAGGGTTTGCCTAATTGGGGACCCACAAGTAACGTTTGGCTCTCCCTAAATTTTTAATTTCGTTACTTCCGACACCGGACTGCTTTCAAAAATAAACCGTAGTAATTTGGACGGTGGGTCGCTTAATAAGGGGATTGTTATTTTTATTTTATTTATTTTATTTCTAAGCAAAATACTTTCAAAATTCCTTCCCCCCCCCCCTACACACACAAATGTACACTCTGCATTGCAAGTTGGGCGTGGCGCAATGGTTATCATCGTAGGAACCTTGTGGTTTCTAGCCGAACGCTCTACCGACTGAGCTAACCCGGCCCCTTTTTTGAGATGAGGCTTGATAATTTGTATTATTCGGACTATTGACATCATCTTTATTGTTATCTGTACAACTTTTCAGCCGATGTGCCCTCCGGCCTTCTTCAGGTATTCCTTGTTGAACTCGGGAACCTTCTTTTCGTAATTGTGAGTCTTCTTTTCGTAATCGAGGAACCTTTATTTTTTTTTTTTTTCGTAATCGGGAGCAATCACGGAACTTTGAACCCAACCCTTTATTCAATCCACGGAGGTATTCTGTTCTCATTCCGCAAATCATAGCTGGGTACAAGTGTTAAACTATGTTAATTATTATTCTATGTTACTGTCACCCTTGATTAGTCTGTTGTGCTGTATAACCTTGTTGGTGGGCTTAGAATACGCTGATTGTATCCCCTGTAGAGGATTGAGACCCCTCACAAAAAGGGGTGTCCTGGGACCGTAGTATATCCCTTCATTGCTATTATTGATCCATTCTGACCCGGAGTAGTAGTTGATATTAGGGTCAAATGAATTGTTGGCAGAGTAGCCCATTGTTTGTATCAGCCGAACAGCGATAGGGAGTCTATCCCCATTTCGCTAATGCTACACCCGGGAGATATTTTTACGAACATAATGAACATAAAGAGTTGTTACAAAGAAAAACAGTTAATTCAAAGATCAAATTATCCGATTGGGGAAAAATTATTCACCGTTATCTTGGAAAATAAGTAAAACAGTCTGTCATTGAAACTTATAAAAATCATCTGATATAATTATTCAGACTCTTATCTTTATAGGAAAAAGTAAAATTCGTTTTTTGTCGGTTCAATTTTTCATATTTTATAAAATAAAATAGGTGGGGTAGACCTCGTAAAAAATATTTCTCCGAATATATTTTAGGAAAAAACTATTTCAGACATATTTTCATCACAAGGTAAGTAATTATGGGAATATTCGTGAAAATGGGACTATTAATTGATTTTTCATCGTATTTTTTAAAAAGCTACGTTAAATTTCAATTGATTTAACGGTGAAAAAATGAAAATTATTTTTCTTTGGAAATTTTCATTATTTCCGTAAGCTGAAATTTAAAAAAAAATCATCATGAGTTTTATTTTTAATGTTCCTTCTGTCGAATGGACAAAACTTTTTCAAGATGATATTAACCTTTATGCAAGTTTTATTGTGTTAAATATAGAGAGGTAAATTGCACAGGGAAAATTGGTGGTATGTAGTAAGTCTGGTGGCATATTATGCTGCTAGGAGTGCCCCGAATTAGATAAAGCTCCGAAACAACGCTTGACATGAATAAAGCTCCGAAACTACGCTTGACCACAGGGTTATTCTCTGATGATAATATCTTTAGTCTAAAGTAAATAGGGAACACTGGAACATGGCCCGAGGACACAGCAGCCTGAATGTTGGGTTTATACATACCACAATAAAGATGAGGACATCAGTCGGAAATATCAAAATTAAAACACAAACTGTGTCCAAATAAGTGCACAAAAATGTAAATATGAACGCGATTCCCTAACTTTTGGACATAAACTACCCCTAGACGGGTTATAATGTCGTTAAATGTATTACACTGTAATGAATATCACTTAAACCTTTGTCTATCACTGTCATCCGTAATAGCGTGGTGAAATGGGTGATAAACTAGTATCGTATCACTGATCCTTTACTACTGAATAGAAATGTATTCATTTAATTCATATCTCTCTCTCTCTCTCTCTCTCTCTCTCTCTCTTTCTCTTGTCTCTTGTCTCTTTTCTTTCTTTCTTCTCTTATTTGTCTCTTTTTTTTCTTTCTTTTTCTTCTCTTATTTGTCTCTTTTTTTTCTTTCTTATTTGTTCTCTTTTCTTTTTCTCTCTTATTTGTCTCTCTTTTCTTTCTTTTTTTTCTTCTCTTTATTTGTCTCTTTTTCTTTCTTTTTCTCTTATTTGTCTCTTTTCTTTCTTTTTTCTTTTTGTTCTCTTTTTCTTTCTTTTTCTTCTCTTATTTGTCTCTTTTTCTTTCTTTTCTTCTCTTATTTGTCTCTTTTTCTTTCTTTTTCTTCTTTCTCATTTCTCTCTCACCCCCCTCTCTCTCTCTCCTCTCTAAACCATTTTTCTAAGAGCTGACAATCTCGAGCGTTTTCGAGGGGGGGGGATCAGGCATTTAGATCATTGTGCCGTTTGGGGGCGCTCTGGTAGATGAAGGGTTAATAAATGTTTGGGCGGTTTTCATTAGAGATTCGCTACTTGTTGTCCCTCAGTTAATTAGTTCTTTCTGTCCTGTCACTCACAAACACCCGCTGTTGATTTTACAGATTAAACGTTATGTGATGACCTTTTTAAACTAAGGTAGAAATTGAGACTCTTTATAAAACAACTTAACATTGCTTTAAAGCATCAATTGAAATGTAAATATTACATATAAAGAATATTTTATTTTATTCTTTTTATATAGGAACTTACTTAGGAAGTGTGTGTGTAATGGTTATCGTCGTATAATGCTATAAAATTATTGCTTTTCTAAACCAATTCTACATATGTATCGTACTTTTTTCATATTCATTCATTATTTCAACTTACTTCAAGTCAAATGTTATATATGCACACACGATTAAAGAGTGTGTTTACGATTATATATTATATATATATATATGTGCTTAATTGAAGTCATACCTAGAAATAATAAGTTAATAGTTAATGATTTGGCGGGCATATGTTCAAATGTAAGGCTAACGAATAGAGAAAATGTTCCTGAATGTACAATTGACATCTCGATTCTAGCATAGCCCGCCCTAAAAAAAACTAATTAATTTTCAAAATTAGGTATGACTTCAATTAAGCACAAAACCTCCTTGTCGGCTTAGCCATATAAAATAAAACATTTGTTTTCTTACCTTATATATATATATATATATATATTATATATATATATATATATATATATATATATATATATATATATAATCTTATTAGTAAACCTCACGGTAAGAAAAAAACGGCAAATAGCTTGATAGTAAAAGTATACTACCAAACTTTACCTGGGGAAGAAAATGAAAAAAAAAAAAAAAGACCAAGAGGGTCGTACTAACCGAAAATAATTAATTTACACTATAACACTTGACCAAAAGAAATATATATATATATATATATATATATATATATATATATATATTATATACAAGTAGAGCAAATAATAAAGTTAAACCTAATGAGTCAGATATACCTACTCTTGCTCTGATGAGCTACTAAGCGAAACTATTAATAGGTATATCTGACTCATTAGCTTTAACTTATATATGAGAGAGAGGAGGTGGAGAGATAGTTTACGGTTGTGTATAGCATAATAGGCCGAAATGTACATACAGAGAATGACTTTTTCTCGATTTGTTTACGCTTCAATTTAAACAGATATATTCGCCTAATTCATTAATTATCAACTAATTAATTTTCAAATTAGGTATGACTTCAATTAAGCACATATTCTCCCAAAAATTGTCGGCATAGCCATATTAAACAAACTGTTTGCGTAATATATGAAAGAGAGAAAGCATATTTGAAAAACTCTCAGTAACCAGGTGCCGCTACCTTCATGTCCAGGCTACGTTAACTTATATATATGCGTGTGTGAGAGATAGAAAGTTAAACAGCTAGAAGCCTTTTCAATTTTTAAATGGGTGACCAGACCACTTAAGCCAGAGCAGGTATTGTAAGCAACCTGGGGATCTGTGTGCCATATCTAACCCTGCAAAGCTTAGCAAATAACTAATATATGTACATGCGAGCGATAAAGGAATTATTTATCACGAGGCAAGACTGCTAGACCGAAACATTGGATAAGTCCTTGTCATCGATAAGGGTTCATACCATCGCAGGGTGTGGATTACGCCAGACATGTTGAGTGAATATCACCAGTATATAAAGATAGGCCAAGACACGGAGTAAGAAGAAGAAGAAAAAGGAGACAAGTAAAGAAGGAGAAACTTTATTTTAAAAGAGCTGGGCGAACTACTATTTAATACTGTTTGCCATCTTACATTCCCTCGTCCTCTTCTTTGCTCGGGTCGGACACAGACAGACGTGCTTCTGCCTGTGGTACGCGAGCAAATCAAAACAAACACGTCGCGCGGGGTCGTTGTCAGTTATTGTGGGGACAGGGCGGCGCTACGAACAAATAAAATTGATGGGCGGAGAAAGAAAAGTCATAAAACGGCTCAGGTAAAAAAATAAATAAATGAATTTAAAAAAATTAAAAAAAGAATAAAGTGTATAGGGTAGAGGCCAGATTAAAGGTACCTCTAATTTGTGTGAACTTTTTGGTGTCGTTATAGTATGTTGCCTACCTTTTTGATTCTGTTATAGTATCTGGCTACCCGGTTTGAATGTGTCCTACCTCAGTAAGAGTATATTTATAGATATAAGTAGTAGGCAATTTATTGAAACTAATTATTTTTCACATATATTCAATTTTAAAAAAATGTAATTCAGTCATAAGCTGTAAATAGTAATTAAGAATAATTAAACAAAAATGTATCCATAATTTACATGAATCAGAGATCTATTTATTATAGCAAACACCTAAACCCTTTTTTTTTTAAATGTGATAGCAGGCGTTGGCCGAGGGTGTTAGTTACCTGGGTATGACGTTAAATTGCATTTACTGGTGGAGTTCCGATTCTGGAGGACATGGGAGTGTAGAGAACCCTTTCATCGCCATTACTCCCAGGTCTACCCTGCCCAGAATGGTAGTACTTATTAGGGTCCCATCCATGGGTTAAATAACAAAAATTGAGTTTTCAGAAACTTGTTTTTACAAAATTTTGTTAAAACAAAGAATTTTCAGTACCCATCTAGAATGAATAAAACAAAATGTCTTCGGCATAAAATAACCCAACAAGGGTTGACATGCCGTAAAATCAAACCAACCTACTAGTTCGTCTAAATTTCCCAAAGGCATACGTTTGGGTTTAGAATTGAGATGAAGACCTTAAGTAAATGTTTACGGATATACAGGCAAGAATTACTTCTGTAGTTTATGGCCCTTCCTTTAGTTGTCACATTCCTCGCACGCGCGTACACACACACACACACACACACACACACACACACATGAGTGTATAAAGTTTGTATTGTTCTAAAGCTTATATTCCCTTCTGTAAAACAAAACTGTGCGTGTTCTTTCAGTGACTGGGGATCGGGACGTATTTATAATAAAGCAATTGTTACAAAGAGTTTACACAACAATGTATCCATGTCTTTCTCTCCTGGGGTTTTCGGTGTAAATAATACCGAAGTTTGGATTTGGCTTTGACAGACTTTCTTCCACAGAACTCAACGTTATGCGCAGTTATTGATAACTAGTCTGAATCGTGGATGATTATTTGGCTATTTTGGCAAATGGTTGATATGTTAAGAGTTGCTGCAATATAGTTCAATATATAAAAACCATGATAATCTCTGGCGAAAGTATTTCGTTCTCTCTTTGCTCTCTTTCGTTCTCTCTTTCTTTTTGCTCTCTCTCTCTCTCTCTCTCTCTCTCTTTCATGCTCTCTCTCTCTCATTTCTCTTTCTTTCATGCTCTTTCTTCTCTTCTCTCTTTCTGCTCTTTCTTCTTCTTCTCTCTTTCATTCTCATTTTTTACTACATTGTGTAGTTGTTTCCAAAAACTTTTATTTATATATTTTTAGACACAATTCTCTTTCATTTTATCTTATTTTTTATTTTTTTGCACACAATGTGAATGATTTTTAAACAGATATATTTTACCCATAGATGGGACCTTAACAGATACTACCACTCCGGGTCAGAGTAATGAGAGTAATGGCCTTCTACAGGAAATACAGTCAGCGTATTCTAAGTCCTGCCGACAGGGCTATACTGATTTAGAGGAAATGTCAACAGAAGGCTTATAGTGATTTTGTTATTGTCTAAGGCTGACTAAGTTATGGCAAAAGGCTACACTAGTGGAGCATTTAATGTTTGATGCTATTTTTGCTATTACGACTGGCTTCTTTGTTGATGTCTTTTTTTGTTTTTTTGTTATTTTTAACAGAATAGATTTTTACGGGAGAATAAAAAAAACCCATTATTTACATAATAATTGCGATCGCAAATATTTGTTAAATTTAGATTTTATTTCTCACCGAATATCTTAATTTTCACTTTTCCAATTGTTTGTCGTTTTTCTTTTCTTTTTTTCTTTTATTCTTTTTTCTCATGATTTTTTTTTAGAAGTGAACATTTTATTTTTCGATTTCCCAAAACGTTACGCAACACACGAAGAAAGCTTATCTTTCCTCTCGCACTCACATATAGTTAATTTTCTCTCTCTCTCTCTATCCATAAACATCGATACTTCAATCCATGGCGCTGACATATTTGTTTAAAGCTATCCCACCATTCCATAAGCCCGGAATACTGGGCTTATAGTGTACAGTAAAATAACCTGAAATAGAATACTTACATAATCAAAAGAATTAGTATACGTATGCTTGACTCACTTGTAATGTTCAGTTGTGGTAATCTCCCTAAATCCTATATTTTTAATACATCAAAGTACAGGCCACACAGCTCTCTCTCTCTCTCTCTCTCTCTCTCTCTCTCTCTCTCATTATATATATATATATATATATATCACCCAATACAGTAACCAGATGGTTAAAAAAAATTCGCTCAGGTTGCAGGACCCTTGACGATCAGGTAGGCCTAAAACCGTCGATTCCGAGGCCGTGCTGCAAGCTATAGAGGCAAATACTGCGAGATCGGAATCTCATAGTCTAATATAGTTTGTCCCTTTTACAACCTTGGTAAATGTAAGTGTGTCCCACCTTACCAAAATATTTTCAAAACTTTTGACTCGCCCTCGTAATATCGTAAACGTTTTACTAAGTTTAGTTTCATGTGTGTACATGCCACTAAAAACATCTACTTTGTAACCGCTGTAAAGCTTCTTGTCTATCTAATATTCAAATGTTCTTGTTCTGCGTTTTTAAGATTTTACAATGATCTCAACGCATTGGGCAGGTAATACATTGCTCTACAGGTAACGGCGTGTGTGTCAAACAAGTCTATACCAAGGTAAATCGACACCATACAACAAAATGTATCGAAGTGCTGACTTGGATCACTTACGAAGACAATTTATGACCGCCATTTCACAGCCTCGATGAATTGCTGATGAAGTATTGAAAAGATGGCAACAGGTGCTGAGAAATTGTATTCAAATTTCCCTCCGCGGTGGGGGGTGGGGAGAATTTGATTATAAATGTATATTAAGTGTTTATACGAAACACGAAACTATTGTATTTTTAAAAACTCACAGAACATATAGAACAAAAACAATGGAAGCGCGTGGTGTAATGGTTAAAGTCATGGGAAATGGACTCGTCGCCCCGAGTTCAAATCCTGGATGTGTTAATTGCATTTCACTTAGCGCTAATATCGGGAAGGTATGAATCCTACTCTCCCTCCAGCTATGGATAAATAGTAGGGCAGACTAGGCTTTTAACCTTGGTTAGGCAACCGGTCTAGGAGAAGGAAAACTCTGAATTCAAACCTGTTGAACTCCGCTTAAGAAATTGACCTTGTGTCACATCCTGCTCGTGCGGAGGGGTTGGTAAATATATATAGAACAAAAACAAAACGGAACAAAAAAAATGAATAAATAAAAATAAATAATAATACTAGTGTTCCTTAAAAGTACGGCCGTTATCATCTTGCAACACCCTCTGGTTAAAAATGAGACCGTCCAAATCGTCCAAGATTAAATGTAAAAATGTACACAATTATATTGTTTCAAGCCATCATTTCTATCTGTTGATAATCCTTTGTTTGTACACAGTTATATGATTTCAAGTAACTACTACTACTACTACTACTACTACTAATCAATCTACTATAATAATACTCATGTTCCTTGATTGTACGACCGCTATCATCTTGCAACAACTCTTGGTTAAAAATGAAATCGTCCTAATGCAAAAAATGTAAATACTAATTACCTGGGGTTGCTTATCTGCCGAATTCTTATTTCTTATGAGTGTCGTCACCTCAGCTAAATAATGGACCATTCTGTTTGTTTTTTATTATAAAGAAATGGAAGAAAAAGAACATGCTAGACAGAAAATATATAAGAAATAGTAGGGTACATATAGAGAGAGGGGTAAGCGTGCGGAAGTGATAATGCTGATCTGTTTCAATTAAACGCAAGGGAAAAAAGAATATGAGAGATTATTGTACAATAATCTCTCATGTTCTTTTTTCCCTCTTCTTTCATCTTTTCATTGGGTTCAATTTTTTTTTTTTTACATATTGAACGATTTTCAATAGCTCTTAAACATATCAAATGTGGTAATATGGGCCGGGTTAGCTCAGTCGGTAGAGCGTTCGGCTAGAAACCACAAGGTTCCTAGTTCGATACTGGTCCTCGCCAACTCAGCGTATGAGTAGCACAGGGATCTGTGCGGTAAAGTAAGGAGCTGATGGTAGGTGTGGCGCTCCACCTCAGATACTAAAACAATCTCCTTGGTCTAGCGCTATTGAAAAGGGGATAGACTCCCTCGCTGACTGGCTGATACCGACTTTAGGCCGCCCCGACGACTTTACTTTACTTACTGTGGTATATCCACAGGCCCTGTTAGTAAATAAATAAAATATTTGAAAAGAGTGGAGACTATGAAGCTATAGAAAATAATGATGCTGCGTTGACCAGGGCCGGAGCATACTACCGGTGGACGTTTCGCCATAAAATAACCCAACAAGGGTTGTCTTGCCGTAAAATCCAACCAACCAACCAAATAGTTGAAATACTCGCTTATTCTAACGAAACATCTATCTTTCTTTTTCCTATCTATTACACTGTCTGTCCGTCCGTCTCTATTCCTTCTTGTTCCTGGTTCTTAACATTTCTATCCCACCATCTCTTCTAAGCTCTATCTTTACCCGTGTAATCTGATTTAGCATAAATTTCACATTAAAAAAAAACTGTTTTGCCCCCCTCCCCTGTCTGCCGCAACGCGGTTCAGGAAATAGCCAAATGCCGCCTTTTGCATGTGATTTCCACCGGCATTCGATATTATTTTACCTTTAGATCCGACTTATCCCCTACAAATCTCTCTCCCACCCACAGACCACGCATTTCCTCACCAAATGTGTGAAAAAATATTTAGACAGGTATGTTCGCATTCTGAAACATGGAAAGGGGGGGAGCCGTAATATCAATTTAGTATCGGTCATAGGGGTTGCTGGAGTCGCAGGAACCAAATATATATATATATATATATGTGTGTGTGTGTGTGTATATATATATATGTGTGTGTGTGTGTGTGTGTGTGTATATATATATATATATGTGTGTGTGTGTGTGTGTAATATATAATATAGACTAAATTTAAAGCCAGACATATCCAGAGCGTTGAAGAAAGGCAAAGGCCCTAACTTTAAAATGCTTGGCGCTGGGTCAAGGAAGAACATGGCAAAGGACTTCTGCTGGGTGATATCACTTCCAGCTGTCGGATCATAACCCCGGGAGAGTGGCCCTTCCCTTTGTACAGAAGAAAGGGTAGGGAAGACTTTATTTAAATAAAAAGGAAATAATAATAAAAAAAAGCAATTGATCCTGAAATTCACAGAAAATAAATAGTAATGCAGAAAAAAACAAGTGTATATATTCGGACTTGAACACATTATTTTTGGTATATTCCTACTTCCCTAATGGAAAGGTCACTGTATTTTAAGCTAAACTTTAATTTCAAAAACAGACAGATATCGCCTACGTTATGGATAATAACAGTTTATCTAATCATGTGTGGGGAAAATTAAACCGAAGTAAGGGGGAGATTCTATAGGAAAATAGGAAATAATAATAAAAAATGCCGCAAATATAAACAGGGGATAAGTTTTGCCTCCTGTATGGAGGAGAAACTCGCTATAGCTTCTTACAGTAAACCTAGTGAATTACACAGGTCTGAAATTTTAAATAGCTGTAGACATAAAAGAACCTTGCTTCTTAGCCTAAAAAAAACAGTACTTGTTATGCAATTTCTTTTTTATAATTTTTATTTTTATGCTAATTCTTATTCTTTTTTGTGACCACTCCTAATAATAAAAGTCGTTTGTACCAACCTTCTTCAGTCAGAATTATCCTGATGAACCGTTAGGGGAAACCTAGAGAGACAGTTTCTGACTCTTAGGTCCTTATATATATATATTATAATATATTAAGAATTTGAAGGCCAATACAATGCGTATGAAAAATAAAAACAAATCAGTCTGGTGAAGTTTATGCTTCGAAATCGATAAGACAAAAATAGCATCTTTTTGTTTTTATTTTTCATACGCATTGTATTGGCCTTCAAATTATTAATATATTATAACATACTTAACAATGCTTCAAGCAAATTACCAATTGCTTTTATATATATATATATATATATATATATATATTATATTAGTAGAAAAATAAATTTTCTCTATACGACGGTTTCGGTGTTCAAGGTACACCTTCTTCAGGAGAACCTTAAGAAGATGTACCTTGAACACCGAAAGCATGATAAAGAGAAAAAACCTTCTTTCTGCAACTATAAATGCTCTGTTTTACTAGATATATTGAGCACCTTTTGAATGAACTACTAATGCTACTACAATGAAAATGTTGTAGCAAAAGGCAGGTTTAGCTCAGTCGGTAGAGTGTCCGACTAGGAACCACAAGTTTCCTAGTTCGATACCGACCCTCGCCAACTCAGCGCATGAGTAGCACATGGATATGTGCCGTAATGGTAGGTAGGTCTGATGGTAGGTGTGGCACCCCACCTCAGACGCAAAAACAATCTCCTTGGTCTAGCGCTATTGAAAAGGGGATAGACTCCTTCGCTGTCTGGCTGATACCGACTTTAGGCCACCCCGATTATTTTACTTATATATACTAGCAAATATATGCACCCTCCGGGTGCAAGTATTTAAGTTTTAATGTAATGAAATATCGTATTAAATTAGAGGCAGACAAAAAGATATGTAACAGAGTGGGGGTATAATAGAAAAATAGAAATGAAACTCACTCTTCCATCACTCCCGTCTTTCATTGCTGAATTTTACTTATTTAACTATTTAGTTAAATTAGGAAATAAAGAATAAAATAACAGTTATTTCTTGTTAATGGATTTCATTTAAGATTCATTTAAGAGATTTTTGCTTATATTCATTAAAATAAAATCAAACAGTTAGAAATCAATAATACTAAGCACATATTTAATAAAATCACATTTTTAATATCAATATGCAAATTCACACTGCAAACCGCTATTTTTTGTATATATAAATACAATTGCATGTTATTTGTATGTAGATATGGATATCACTAATAAAAAGGTGAAGAAATTTTATTAATAATTGAGGTTTAAATATAAATAAAATCATGGAGAATGTGATGTAAATAACTATATTAATTGTGACTCGATTAGTAATATAGTTTCGGCTACAGACCGAAAAACACACAATCTCCATTATAATAAGATATATAAGAACCTTAAGTCAGAAACTAACTTATTATTTCCGATTTAAGAGAACTACTCATTTTTTTGCCACTCCTTGTCTATGGGTTAAAGATGATGACCCCAGTCATGTTAGCGAGTTTCAAAGGCAGGGTCACCAGTGCACTGAAATCCTTTAATTTACTTGTGTAAAGAAAATAAAACAAAAAGATAAACTGAAAGAAAAAATATCAATTAATAGAAAGAATACGAAATGACGGAGAAAAGATTAGAAAAAACGTGGCCCGGGCCAAATCTCCAAACACACACACACAACCCACCCCCCGCAACAAAAAAAAAAAAACAGTCAAGAATTGAAGGATCTTTGATGGAATTAGATAAATAGCACTGACCTCCATTGGATCTAGATTCGCTTCAGTGGAAATCTACAGCCGAAGTTATTTGATATCTACATATCAAGATACGAGATAAGTAAATTATCTCTTTTTCAGATGAGTATAAATTAAAAGAATATACACTAAAAGATTCATAGTTATTTTGTGCAATTACCTTTTAAGTCCAGTAAAGTTATTTTCAATTTCTTTTTTCAATTTTCTAAAGTCAAAACTTAAAAATCCCACCTACCAAATTAACTTAATTTTATATAGTGAGGGGGATTTTCTGCATACACAATGTGTCTTCAGGCATCAGAATAGGGTCGTCTCTAAGGACTGTATTGACCACACGCACACACACACACATATATATGGAGGATATGTGCTTAATTGAAGTCCTACCTAATTTTGAAAATTAATCAGTTAATAATTAATGAATTTAGGCGGGCATATGTGTTCAAATGTAAGGCTAAACAAATCGAGAAAATGTCAATCCCTGAATGTACATTTCGACCTATTAGGTCTCACCAGCAAGGTTATAGACATGGGAAACTGCTCCGTGTGTGACTCGAAACCTCGTCTGCCAAGATGACAGGCGGGGACTCTAACCACTACACCAGCTGGCCATTCCCAGATTCTTCGTTTGTTTTGAACTTATTTATATGGCCAGCTGATGTAGTGGTTAGAGTCCCTGCATGTACAGCGAGGGAGTCTATCCCCTTTTTGCTAGAGCTAGACTAGGTAGATCGTTTTTGCCGAGGTGGAGTACCACACCTACCGCCAGATTGCGTCATCTAAAGGATTAAATAAGGGGGTAACAATTAGAATGATCAACCGAAAATAGTGACAGCGGGTGAGGTTAATTAACCACTATCTTATCGCTAATGAAACACACACATATATATATATATATATATATATATATATATATATATATAATATATATGATTAGAAATGTTATCACTTTTATGGGTGTACCTCTGTTAGAAAATCAAATCTAATGAAGACCACCTGGGGACGATTCTTGTAATGTGTTGACAAGAATGGTGAACAGGTGGAGACTGTTTGAAATCATATCACGTAGCAATCCCCCCCCCCAGAAACCTGAACGTTTTTTAATCATTCTGTATATATATATATTTACCGCACGAGCAGGATGCTACACAAGGTCAATTTCTTAAGCGGAGTTTAACAGGTTTGAATTCAGAGTTTTCCTTCTCCTAGAACGGTTGCCTAACCAAAGTTAAAGAGCCCAGTCTGCCCTACTATTTACCTATAGCTGGAGGGAGAGTAGGATTCATACCTTTCCCAAGGGTATCAGCGCTAAGTTTTGTATAGGTAGATATTTGGCAACCACCACCTCCAAAATTGACCTAGCCTTGCAGTGACGATGACCTCGAAACTTGTTCCCCGTCCCTTGGGCTTAGAATAAGCTGGTTGTACCCTCCTGCAGAGGAATAAACCGCCCCTTCAAAAATGTGGTGCTCTGGGTATGACAGTAAACTGCATCTGATGGTGAGGCTCCAGTTCTGGGGAATGTGAAGTCAACTCTGCGTTTTAATGAAAATTATTCTGACCAGTTTATTGAAATTCAAGAAGTTAATGGAAAAACCTAGCATCTGTATATTAATACTCTTGTTCCTTAATCTTCCGATCGTTATCATTTTGCAAAACTTTCTGGTTAAAATGAGACCTTCCAAATAGTCCAAGATGAAATGCAAAAGGTTAATCCTGATTATCTGGTATTGCTGATCCGCTAACTTATAATATAAAGAAATGGAAGAAAAAACATGCTACACAGAAAAAATATAAGAAAGAGAGTAGGGCAAAGACAGAGCGCGCGGGTGAGCGCATAGAAGCGATAACGCTAATATGTTTCAATCGCACATCATGAAGAGATAAAAAGAGAGAGAGAGAGTGTTAAATTAGTATTATACTTTTTACATATTAAATTATTTTTCAATATTTTTTTTGTCCCATCTATGGGTTAAATAGAAAAATGTATCTATAAAAAAATTGTATTATCCATTAAGAATTTATTTATTTCAAAACTTTATCGGCATTAAATGACCCACTGAGGTTGATATGCCGTAAAACAAAACAAACCAAACCAATAGTTTTTTTAAAGTAAACCTATCAAACGTTGTAATAAGGAAATTATCATACTATGGAAT
The DNA here is from genome assembly GCA_023376005.1 of Doryteuthis pealeii. Classification (NCBI taxonomy): domain Eukaryota; kingdom Metazoa; phylum Mollusca; class Cephalopoda; order Myopsida; family Loliginidae; genus Doryteuthis; species Doryteuthis pealeii. The sequence goes on along the minus strand of CM042150.1, from coordinate 19,562,356 downwards.
TTCTGCGAGTCCCGCTAGTTTAAATCAATTTGGAAATCAAACCATTTCTTTTAGAAGAGCTTTAGCGATTTCCATCCATTCGGTATACAACGAAGAAATGTT
>CM042150.1:19539754-19557254 GCA_023376005.1 Doryteuthis pealeii | reverse complement strand
CGAGGCTGTTTGCATTTCACATAGCGCTAATACCATGTTTATACCTCAGTCTGTTTATATCGACCTATCTATTTGTCTGTCAATCCGTCTATGCACGAGTCCGTTCATATGTCTATCTACATTCATAGGTCTATTCATACCTACCTACCTACCTACCTACCTATCTATGCTCCAGTCTGTTCATATATACCTATCTTTCTGTCTAACTATTCCTCAGTCTATTCATACCTACATATCCGTTCCTTAGTCGGTTCATAGCGATCTAACATTGAAGAAAATAAATGAAGAAAAATGAAAAATGTACGTGAGATTTTTATAGTAAGAATCCTTGTCCAATGCATTTTTATAGTAAAAATCAATGTCCAATATATTTTTTATAGTAACAATCCTTGTCCAATGCATTCTTATAGTAACAATCCTTGTCCAATGCATTCTTATAGTAAACAATCCTTGTCCAATGCATTCTTATAGTAACAATCCTTGTCCAATGCATTCTTATAGTAACAATCCTTGTCCAATGCATTGTCCAATGCATTCTTATAGTAACAATCCTTGTCCAATGCATTCTTATAGCAACAATCCTTGTCCAATGCATTCTTATAGCAACAATCCTTGTCCAATGCATTCTTATAGTAAACAATCCTTGTCCAATGCATTCTTATAGTAACAATCCTTGTCCAATGCATTCTTATAGTAACAATCCTTGTCCAATGTCCAATGCATTCTTATAGTAACAATCCTTGTCCAATGCATTCTTATAGCAACAATCCTTGTCCAATGCATTCTTATAGCAACAATGGCAACAATCCTTGTCCAATGCAATTTCTTATAGCAACAATCCTTGTCCAATGCATTCTTATAGTAAACAAATCTACTGATAATGACTTTTTTTATAATGACTGGTTTTATGAATGGGATTCAAGCATTGCAACACCAAATGGACAACATGTGTGGACTGCAAAATGGACTGTTGAAAAATAAAACTCATTTGATTACATTCCATGAGAGTATCAACCTATATTATATTTCATTGCCTTAGTCTATTCATACACAGCTACCTATCTATCTATCTGACCCAGTATATTCTTACCGACTTTTCTATCTATCTATGCCCCAAGTGTATTCATAACTACCTACCTATATATATCTATCTTTCTCCCAAGATCTATTCATACCTTGATTGGTAGTATCTGTTAGGGTCCCATCTATGTGTTAAATAGATTAACAAAAAATGAGATTTAAAAAATTGATTACCCTGCAATAATGTATGAAATAAAAATGTCTTTGGCATAGAATAACCCAACAAAATTTGACATGTCGCAAAATCCAACCGACGAACTATACATACCTAACTACCTTTATGTCTCTGCCTCAGTCTATTCATATTTATCTATCTGTATGTTTATCTTTATCTTTCTACCTCTGTTTATCTATGTCTATCTATCTCTCTGTCTATCTATCTATATATCTCTGTGTCTATCTATCTCTCTGTCTATCTATCTATATCTCTGTGTCTATCTATCTCCCTGTCTATCTATCTATATCTCTCTCTCTCTCTCTCTCTCTCTCTCTCTCTCTCTCTCTCTCTCTCTATGCATATCTCTCTCTATCTATATATATATATATATGCATATCTCTATCTATCTATATATATATATATATATATATATATATATATATATATGCATATCTCTATCTATCTATATATATATATATATATATATATATATATATATATATATATATATATGCATATCTCTCTATCTATATATATATATATATATATATATATATATATATATATATGCTCTCTCTCTCTCTCTCTCTCTATATATATATATATATATATATATATATATATATATATATATATATATATATATATAATATGTCTCTCTCTCTCCCCCTCTCTATGCATATATCTATGTATATTTATCTATATCTGTCTATATATCTGTATATTTATCTATCTATATGTCTGGCGGTCTGTCTATCTATTTTTCTATCTGGCTTTGCCTCAGTCTATTCATACCGATCTACATTGGAAGAAAACAAAAGAAGTAACTTCATAGTCCGGCCACTAGCGGGAAAACCAGTGTTCATGTTCTTGTTGTTTAAGCGTGTCTGTAGCCCTGCGAGTTTTGGCTTGTTAGGTAGCATGGCAAGCATAATAGTACCACGTCTACCTGTGTGCCAAGTGGTAATAAGCACAATATGAAGAGAGAGTTCGCGTCGTTACACGATAGCGACAAGATCTTGCTTACTACTATATATCACTTGTTGACTTACTAAGCCATGCACTGAGAAACCTTGAATCTACCTACCAACCCACTCACCCACTTGCCTAGATAGTTACATATGTACAATCCAACCAACGAAATGAACGGGGCATATATCATATCATACACATATGTATGTGTATGTATGTATATGTATGTATGTGTATGTATGTATATGTATGTATGTATATGTATGTATGTATATGTATGTATGTATATGTGTGTATGTATGTATATGTGTGTATGTATATATGTATGTATATGTGTGTATGTATATGTGTATGTATGTATATATGTGTATGTATGTATATGTGTGTATATATGTATGTATGTATATATATGTATGTATGTATATGTATGTATGTGTGTGTGTATGTATGTGTATATGTATATGTGTGTATGTATATGTGTATATATGTATGTATGTGTGTATGTATGTATATATGTGTATGTATGTATATATATGTGTATATGTATATGTGTGTATATGTATGTATATATGTATGTGTATATGTATATATGTGTGTATGTATATATATATATATATATATATATATATATGTGTGTATGTATATGTATATGTATGTATGTATGTGTATGTGTGGATGTATATATGGATGTATGTGTGTATATGTATAGGAAGCGCGTGGTGTAATGGTTAAAGTCATGGGAAATGGACTTCTCGCCCCGAGTTCAAATCCTGGACGTTGTATTTCACTTAACGCTAATACTCTTGGGAAAGGTATGAATCCTACTCTCCCTCCAGCTATGGGTAAATAATAGGGCAGACTGGGCTCTTTAACATTGGTTAGGCAACCAGTCTAGGAGAAGGAAAACTCTGAATCTAAACTCCGCTTAAGAAATTGACCTTGTGTCATATCCAGCTCGTGCGGCGGTGTTGGTAAATATATATATGTATGTATATTTGTAGATAATATGGGTGCTATATCTATAAGTAAAGTCGGTATCAACCAGTGCTACTTATACGCCAAGTTGGCGAGAGGCGGTATCGAACCAGGAACCTTGATAGTTCCTTGGCAGATGCCCTACCGACTGAGCTAAACCGGCCATGTAAGTAGACAGTGCTCAATATAAATAATAGAGTATTTATATTTAAGTTAAGGTAGCGTGGACATAGTGACAACGGTGCCGGGTTACTGGTAGTTTCACACCTATGTGATTTTCAGACCAAATCGGTTTGGATTGCATTGGCGAGAAACTGTCAGTAACCAGCCTTGACTCCATATCCACGCTACCTTAATTCAAATATAAATTCTCTATCAAAGATCGTTCGGCTAGAAATCGCAAGGTTCCTAGTTCGATACCGGCCCTCGCCGACTCAGTGTATGAGTAGCACAGGGATCTGTGCGGTAAAGTAAGGAGCTGATGGTAGGTGTGGCGCTCCATTTCAGACGCAAAAAATCTCCTTGGTAAAAAAAAATCTCCTTGGTCTAGCGCTAGTGAAAAGGAGATAGACGCCCTCGCTGATTGGCTGATACCGACTTTAGGCCACCCCAACGACTTTACTTACTTGACGTGTGTGTGAGTTGTTAGATTTAGATATTCCTGACTTTACCCAGGACTTCGGAGAAATTGATGTCGGTTCCTAGAACTGTTATTTTAACCCCAATCGTTGACTCCCAATGACAAAAAGGACAACGTACATTTCCATACAATAGTGTAAGCCCGAACTCCGTACACCCACTTTGAATATATGTTTAATAGTTTGCTTAAGTTCAGTGCTTGTATGTCAAACGTGAATGAACCAATAGAAAAACAACAATAACGGCAAACGTTAATAAAAATGTGGGAGAAGATAAAGAATATTCATATTTAAGTCGTTGACAATGACTGCCTATACATTGACAGTATTCATACAGTAAAGAATTTATGATTACTAAAGGTGTGTGTCCTGGTATGACGGAATAAGAATTAGCGTTAACTCATAGCTAACACCCGTTGCTTATAATGCATTAGGTTGTCCAAAAGATGGTAACCTAATACAGAACATATACATTGAACAAATCACAACAAAGAGCTATAACTAACAGACTTTCTCGTTTAAGAAAATTCCAACTGAAAGAATACAAAATAGGATAGATCCTAAAGAAAATAGTCCTTAGAGATAGTTTGAAGAACCTGAAGAAAAAGTTGTGACTTGAGCAAAGAAAGCCTTCCGTAACAGATGCGCGGATAAAGGGGGAGAACAGGTGCGTAAAGTCTCTATGAAATCATAGACTATAAAAGCCCCAAGTACAGGTACACATATTGCCTGTCGCTGGGGTCTAAGCCCTTCCCCCCGTAATCCAAAGGGTAGGAGACACACTTGTGTCTAGTTCACGACTGGAGCATCTAGGAGAAAGAGGGTTAGTTTAGGTAGTGTGACGTAAGTAGTGACGTAGTTTTTGTTACAGACAAAAACCGGAAGCGAATCTCCATTATTAATAGATTTTTATTTTTAAATAGGTAAGTATGTCAACTATTACCGTGTGATGCTATTATGCCAATCAATGCTAATGAAATATATTTTTGTTTTGTTATTTCGTATTGTTATCTTATGTCCTAGTTTTTGGGAATAACTTAATTGTGACTGTAACGGAACAAAGTGAAACTTAATTTTCTGTTTATTTCACGAGACAATTACTAAACACAAGCTCAGTCGGTAGAGTGTTTGCCTAGGATTCATAAGGTTCTTCCTTCGATGCCGGCCCTCGCCAACTCGGTGTAGGAGTAGCCCAGGGATCTGTGCGAAAAAATGGGGAGCTCCACCTCAGATGTTAAAATAATGTTCTTGGTCTAGCGCTAGACTTTCGTTCTAATCCTACATACACACACACACACACACACATATATATATATATATATATATATATATATATATATATATATATCACCAGAAAGCAATGCTTTATCAACATACGAAATTCAGATTTTTCCATTCTTATGAACACCTGCAACAGTAGCTTCATTTAAATAACTGTAATTTGTAAACTAATAATCCGATTGGGCTCAAATTTTGACACGTGTCATTTGAAGGTGAGTAGTTCATGAAAACTCATATGGATTTTTTCATTAGTGGCGCCATCTATATTTTAGGCCGGTGGCTTATTGAGTGTTGTGTTAATTTGTTTCTTTCATTGATAGACATTTCCACGCATATTCGTCTCAAGGGCAGGCTAGCACTTGTTCAGAAAGTTCGTAACAATATTGAGGATTTCTTTGTTTTTGTTTTCTTTTTTAATGGCATATCAATCTTTATGCATTATCTAATGCCAAAACCCAACAGCCGTGATTGCTTACGTCCCTTGATATCATCATCATATCACGCTAACAACACGGCTTCCCATGAACCTCTCTCGCCATCCGTTCCTGTCCGTCATCGCCTCTGGGAAGTCCTCCTCATGACATATACTATCCGCATAGAGCTTCTCAATGTAATTCATTCTGATGTGCCCATATGTAGGTGCCCACGGGAGAACAACATTAATCACCCTTCCTTCTCCAACGTGTCTTGTTCCAGATCATCTGCATAGTCTGCTCCTATAATAGCTTCGGCAGAATATCGCCAGCATATGTTCTGGAATATATATATATCTTATTATAATGGAGATTGTGGGTTTGTCTGTCTGTAACCGAAACTATATTTGTATACAAGTTACAATTCCCTTTGTTATTTACATATCATTCTCCATGATTTTTTTTATTTAAACCTCAATGATTAATAAAATTGGTTTACATTATTAATACTGTTGACCATATCTACATACTAATAACACGCAATTGTATTTATATATACAACAAAATAGCGGATTATATGTGAATGGGAAGGCTAATTTGCATATTGATCTTTAAAAAAATGATTTTAATAAATATATGCTTAGTATTATTGATTTCTAATTGTTTGGTTTTATCTTAATGAATATAAGCAAAAATCTCGGGGATAAATCTTAAAAGAAATCCATTAACAAGAAGAAATAACTGTAATATTATTCTTTACTTCCTATTTTAACTAAATAGTTAAATTAAAAAAATTTACCAATGAAAGACGGGAGTAATGGAAAATGATGGAAGAGTTAGTTTCAAAGTTGTTCTATTTTTCGATTATACTCCCTCTGTTCCAAATCTTTTTATCTGCATTCTTATTCAGTTTTATTAGCCTTTCTAATTTAACATGATATTTATCATATTAAAACTTAAAAACTTGCACCCGGAGGGTGCATAAATTTGCTAGTATATATATATATATATATATATATATATATATATATATATATATATGCATGCGCTGAAAATGAGCATGTACCACAATACTGGAAAACTGTTGACTCCTCCTCGTATTTCAACCATTACTGCATTAGACCCAAATGCATTGATTCGAGAATGTTCTGGAATATATAATATATATATATATATATATATATATATATATATATATAAAGTAGCAAGTTAACTATCACAAAAGGAAGTTAAAATGTCAGAACAATATAGGGATCATATGTAATCTTTTAAAAGATCCGGTAGATAAACTGAACTTAGAAATAAACGTCAAATTGGGACCTTTTAAAAATGGGCGCTCTTAAATTACGCTGCTGGAGATTTTTATACAGAACATAGAAACAAGAACCTATTTTTATCAGACTTGAATCGAGTGCTACCTTGTCGACGGTGCTCAGAATATGCTGACTGTATCCCTTGCAAAGGGAAAGAGTACCCCTCCCCCCAAAAAAATGTACTTGTAATTTTAGTTTTTTTTTTTTTTTTTTTTTTTTTTTTTTACGGCACATCAACTGTTTTCGGATCATTTAATGACAAATAGAGCCATTTTGATATTTCAAAGAATTCCGTCCCGGCCCCCTGCCTTAAAAAAACGCTAGGCGGTGTTAGTATGGAAAAAAACCCAACCCTGCTGAAGCGCTTAATGCGTTTTTCCGAAAAGTTAATGCGATATTTTACTCCCTTGATTTTTTTTCCAACAAGTAAATATGAATATTTTGACCCTCTCTCTCTCTTTAGAATATTTCAAGGGAGGGGGCTAAATATTTACATTTACTTGTCGATAAAAATATGGCTTACTTTTAATGCCTTCAAACCACTAAAAAAAATAATTTGTCGATAAAAACGTCTTCAATCCGCTAAAACATATTTTTTTTGGTATTATCATTTTATTCTAATTTTTATTTTCGACAATCAATTACAAATAAAAAATAAAATTTTTTTTCGGTTTTTATTTTCTTTAGGGTGCGGGTTCAGCTATCGCCGCTTAGAGTTTTTTTTAAGGCAGGAGGCCGGGACGGAATTCTGCGAATAGCACCTTCTTTTCTTATAATATCTGCTGTTGCTTAAATGGTCATCGCTGCTTCAAAAAATTGAGATCTCAAACGTACATATAAAAATTTGTATATATATTTTTACATATTCGGAATATTATGAATAAATCGATACCTTGGCGTAGATATAAGTCAGTAAAGATCAGACTGACGAGGCAAAGAAATGCCGAAATAAACTTATATCTATACCAAGTTAGCCGTTTATTCATTTATATGTACTAGCAAATATATGCACCCTCCGGGCGCAAGTATTTTAATTAAGTTTTATAATAATATATCATATTAAATTAGAAAGGCTAATGAAACTGAATAAGAATGTAGATAAAAAGATTTTGAACAGAGGGGGTATGATTGAAAAATAGAACAACTTTGAAACTAACTCTTCCATCATTTTCTGTTACTCCCGTCTTTCATTGGTAAATTTTCCTAATTAAACTGTTTAGTTAAAATAGAAAGTAAAGAATAATATTACAGTTATTTCTTCTTGTTAAGGGATTTCTTTTAAGATTTATTGAAGATATTTTTGCTCATATTCAATAAGATAAAACCAAACAATTAGAAATCAATAATACTAAGCATATATTTATTAAAATCAATTTTTTAATATCAATATGCAAATTAGCCTTCCCATTCACACTGTAAATCTCTATTTGTTGTATATATAAATACAATTGCATGTTATCAGTATGTTGATATGGTCAACAGTGGCTTCGGCCTCTGGACCATTGATATAATTAATAGCGTCGATCCCAGGGGGCCATCCCCCCAGGCAACACCTGCCCCCTTGATTTAAAGGGGCAGGGCTGGGTTTATTTCCCAGTGCCTGGGGCGCCTCCCTTGAGGTGGAATGCCGACGGGATCGACGCAATTTTTCACCTGCCACTCCATGAGTCTCGGCTTGTGGGTGGTCCCACATCAATAGGGCCTTGTGCCTGACCCGAACAAGTGGGGTACGTGGAAAATATCATGTAGATATGGTCAACAGTGTAAGTAATGTAAAACAATTTTATTAATAATTGAGGTTTAAATAAAAATAAAATCATGGAGAATATGATGTAAATAACGAAAGGAATTGTGACTTGTATAGTAATATAGTTTCGGTTACAGACAACAAACCCACAATCTCCATTATAAAAAGAAGATTCACGTCTGTCTCTCTCTCTCTCTCTCTCTCTCTCTCTCTCTCTCTCTCTCTCTCTCTCTCTCTGCGCAGAGAATTCAAAGTAAGTGCACATGCACATACATGCCTAAAAACCCAAATCAACGTTGGCAAATAACTGCACCTCACAATGTCAAATTAATGCCGAGATATTTTGTATCGCTAACCTCTTCAAATGTCACGCACGAGGTGAACTACAAGTTAAGGGCATGTTTTTCAGTTGCTTCTCTCTTCGCTAAGGGATTATACTGATCGGTCTCTACACCCACACACCTACTCGTCTATCATTTACACACCTTTGCTTACAAAAACACACCTCGCCTTTTTAACCCGGACCGCACTGAGCGGTCAGTGTTCCAATTTGTGCGTCCAGTGGGCATTGCGAAACATTGACCTTGGCAGAAAATTGCCGATACACGCAAGTTTCAAATTGCTTTGCTTTCAGTAATTAATCCCAAATCCACAGTTGAATTGCACACTTGTGCAATGTCGAGTGCATGTTCAGTCTTGTTTATTTCTTCACAATGTCTTGGAAACGTTAGTTTAAGGAATACCATTACACACAAGACGAACAGTGTTAAAAAGAATCCACACACACACACACACACACACACACGAAAAAAAGTTTTTCTACAGATACCTCTATAAATCTTCAAGTTTGTTTCCAAGATATAAATGAAATCTGCTCCATGGCCTGGTATATATGAGAGAGATAGAGAGAGAGAGAGGTCTGGGAGCACTACCAATGACAGTCTTCTCTGAGCTGTAGGTTCAATCCTGGCCAAGGGCGATAATAACATAGAATACTTAACTCATCTTAACACTTGTAACCGGTCATGAGAATGAAAACTGTCTACTCCCGTGGAATGAATAAAGGGTTCGAATTTCCGTGAAGGTTCCTGAGTCCAAAGAGAAGGTTTCTGACTCCTACAAGAAACATCTGAAGGCCGGAGGGCACATAGGTCGGAATGTTGTGTAGATAACAATAAAGATGAGGACAATAGTCCAAATAATACCAATGAAGAGGTAATTCCCTAGATCTCCGGGACTAGAGCCGCATTATCAGATGCAGTTTTTCATACCCAGGAGAACCCCTTTTGAGGAGGTCTTACATTCTCCCCAGGGGATACAGACAGCGTATTCTAAACCTCACCAACAGATTGAACAATTTTATAGAACTTTTTTTAGATATGAACACAATAGCAATAAAAACAAAACAAAAAAAAATATTCTTAAATAAAAACAAAAAACACCCCTAGCCACAATGCTACTGTTGCTACGGTCTTCCTACCGTCAGACCTACATAATAGTTCTTGTGGGGGAGAGCATAAGTCTTTCCCCCTCTGCAGCGTATTCTAAGCCCCACCGACAGTTCGTTGCCCTCAGTGAGCATAGAATTCAGTTCATGTGAATAATGAAAACTTAATTTGTAACTATTGATCCTTGGAGCCTTTAAAAAAAGTTTGTGTGTGTATAATATATATATATATATATATATATATATATATATATATATATATATATATATACACACGCATGCGAGGAGTAGCTGATGGGAGCAGTGAGAGAATGGAATTATATAGACGTTATTATCAGATATTCCCGTCATGACTGCGAACTGAATGAAAAAGGCAATCAACAGATTTGTTATGACTTGTTTGACGTTTTGATTTAAAAAATAATTTATGGACGTTTGCGTGTCAAAACAGCCAAAAGAACGACGACATTTGGGGAAAGAAAACGAAACAAGGAGAGAATAAGAAAAAGAAACCAGTAAAGCACAAGGAAAAGAGAAAGAGGAAAGAGGGGGGAGGGAAAGAAAGCGAACGAAAATAAACAAGGGAATAAAATGAAAGAAACAAAGAAAGGAAAGGAAAAGAAACAATGAAAGGAAAAGAAACAAAGAAAGAAAATGAAAGGGGAAAAAAATGAAAGGAAAAGAAAGAAAATGAAAGGAAAAGAAACAAAGAAAGAAAATGAAAGGAAAAGAAACAAAGAAAGAAAATGAAAGGAAAAGAAACAATGAAAGGAAAGGAAATGAAAGAAAATGAAAGGGAAAGGAAATGAAAGGAAAAGAAAGAAAATGAAAGGAAAAAAAGAAAAAGAAACAAGGAAAGAAAAAGAAAGAAAATGCAAGAAAATGAAACAAGGAAAGAAAACGAAAGAAAAAACAAAAAAGAAAACAAAAGAAAAAGAAGCAAGGAAAGAAAAAGGAAAAGGAAGCAAGGAAGGAAAAAGGGAAAGAAACAGGAAAAATGAAAGAAAAATAAACCGAAACAAGAAAAGAAAAGAGAAAAGGAAAGACGAATAAAAAAATTTAACCCACTGATAAATCTATGAGAGTTATGCATTTGGGGAAATCGATACATTTTAGTTGTGGGTTGAGTTGACACTTAAATTGCAATTAAAACGCTGAGTTTTTGTTTGAAATATGAGAAAACGATCACCAATTCTGGTTGGGTGTTTACTTATCAAGTTTCAAATTTGTAGTTCATTTCTGTCGTTTATTTTGACAAAATTGGTGTATTTACATTTTATTAAGTAGACTAACATCTGAATGAAAAATGAGTTCTGTGAAATCATATTGATTACAGCCACATAACAAAAGTTAAGGAGCGATGAGACTGTTTAGTAATTAGATGGGTGACCACTTAGAAACAACAACAGGTGCTGTAATCAAACGTTCAAGTTTTCTTGTTAGTAGAGAAAATGTACCATATTTTTACCCAAGCGCTTTCAACTATTTCTCTGGTCGTTGTCAGTGGGGGGGGGGGTTATAGTTTGTAGTAATTGTTTGTTTGGTGAGAGTTTTATTCGTTTAGAAGTTATATTTTTCTTTGTGGTTTATTCAGTCGGGAGAATATATTGTCGGGGGGGTTGCTAAGGTTAGTATAGCGGGGTAAAGTGAATTACCTCGCGAGGCTACAGATTGAACTCACAACCTGCAGGTTGTGAATCGTGACTCCTGATAAGCATCCTGGCACCCCCGTTAGTTGGAGTGGTCCGGCCGGTGAGGAGACATAAAGGCCGAGGCAAGAGAAAAAGACTTTGTGAAAAAATGTTCTTTTAATTTTAATGGTTTGAATTCAGAGTTTTCTTTCTCGGAGCCTGGTTTCTATACAAAGGTTAAAACACAGTCTTTCCCTACTAATTACCCATAGCTGGAGAGAGAATAATTGGATGCATACATTTCCCAAGGGTATTAGCGAAATGCAAACAGCCTCGTTCAGGATTTTAACTCGTTTCTCAGTGTCCGTTTCTTTCGATAACCATTACACAATAATATATTATTATATAGGATTTCTAAACAAGAATTTCGAACTCTGATCGCATTGTCCATTTCTTACTACAATAACCATTACACAAGCAGCACCTCCAGTTGTGCGAATGTGTGTAAATATTCTCACCAACAAAAACGTAATCATAATCCACAAACAGATATGATGAATTAGGTTTTGGTTTTTATATCAGAACGATTGCAAACCAGAATTTAGAATTAAATAACACGCAGTTTTATTCACTAGTTGCCCCCTCTTTGTTTTTTTGTTTTTTGTTTTTTGTTGTTGCTGTTAAATAACGATGAAATAAAGAATGAAGGGATCATCAGCTTGGGTGGTTTTAGGAAGCTGTTAAAACGATTCAGATCTAAAATTTAGCGCGTCATTTCCTCCACTAGTTTTTAAAAAGAATCCCCCAAATAATAGCAAATGCCAAGAATGGTTAAACAACAAAAGAAGAATCGGTAAATCTCATCAACCGTATTATTTTCGGGTAAAAACCTTTTTGTTTTCTGATTCTAATAAATTCTTACCTGGTAAAGCAATATGAATTTAAAGTATTATGTAGTTCAAATAAAATCGGGTTTCATTTTTCGATGAAACAAACTGTTTAAAAACAAAGTTTGTTTGATAAAGTTGTAAAAAGAAAAAAGGCAGTAATACGATTCAAACCATTAAACGAACAAGGCTACAGTCCCAGAGGCGAAAAGTGCTTTACTTTTTAAAATCCGTCGGATGTAAAAAAAAATGGCTCAATAAGTTTTACGTAATGATTAAGATAAAATCACGAAAAAGAGTATAGTTACTCTTTTACTCTTTTAGAGGGTAGAATCAGCGTGTTATAAGCCCCACCAACATGGGTGTTCATCACAACAGAGTAGACTTCGTTTAAACCACAGTCCCAAAGCGATTTTCGTTCAGTTCTGTCGGATGTAAAAGATGGCTCAATAATTTTTACGTAATGATTAAGATAAAATCACAAAAAGAGTAGACTTACTTTTCGCATATAGGTATCTTGGTTTTATAACTAATTAATTAAGTTTTAAATGAGCAAAATACGTAATAAAACTACTTACCTCCGATATAAAAATCAGCCAATGAGATTAGTGATTTTATTTAAATTTCTATTAAAATTTTCTAATAAATTTGAATTACACCAGCAAGTTTTGAAATATTTTAATTTTTCAAAATTATTAAACTAGATATATTTTTAATAGTTCGTATCTTGAAGTTAATTTTTTTAAATTGATTTTTTTTTTTTTTTTTTTTTTTTTTTTTTTTTTAGTCTAAAAACAAGTTGTTCGCAGATCATTTTTTATCAATTAAGGCTTGTCAATCTTCCAAATTCTTATATTTATTGACATATTCTATAAATTGTAAGATTTTGAGCTTTTTCTGATTGGCTGATAATAAAATGGCAGATAAAATCACTAATCTCATTGGCTGATTATTATTTCGGGTGTAAGTAGTTTTTTTTACGTATTTTACTCATTTAAAACTTAATTAATTAACCATGAAACCAAGATACCTATGTGCGAAAAGTAACTATACTCGTTTTGTAATTTTATCTTAATCATTACGTAAAAATTATTGAGCCATCTTTTATATCCGACAGAACTGAACGAAAATCGCTTTGGGACTGTGGCCTAAACGTAGTCTATTCTGTTGTGATGAACACCCATGTTGGTGGGACTTAGAACACGCTGATTGTACCCTTTACAGAAGAGTGAGTTTCCCTCCGAAAATGGCGTGTCCTTGGACTGTGGTGTACTCCTTCATTGCCATTATTGATCCTCACTGACCCGGAGTGATAGTTGCTATTACGTTAACGGAATGAGAACAGTCTACCCTCCGTGGATTGACTAAAGGGTTCGGTTCGAAGTTCCGTGAGGATTCTTGATTACGACATGAAGGCTCCCGAGTTTGACAAGAAATACCCTAGGAAGATCGGAGAAACGTTGTGAAAATTATTCATATTAAATAGGAATACTTGATAAAATAGGGGTTCCCCTTGGTGTAGTTGCTAATCTGCTGAACATATTTAGGTGGTGTTTTATAAATAAACTAGCAGCGGCTACCCGGCGTCGCCTGGGTAGAGGATGATTTTTTTAAAGTTAGTCCCGTAGATCAATTATTGCTGAATCGTGAGTTGAATCCTCGTGGGATGCCCCATTTAAATCCCTATGTAAAAAAAAAAAAAATGACCTTGCATTGATCCAGCTACTCTGAAAAGGAATGTTAATGTCTACTATCGAAAATATTAAATGAAAAATAAAATTCCATGCTGTTATCATTTAAATTTTAATTTTTAATTATCTTCACGAATATAAATCAAATCTCTATTATTTTTGCTCAATAAACCAGCCGCTGGTGATATTTAATGTGTATATATATTTACTTTGTCGTTAATTGTTTTATTTTCAAAGTTTCCCCCGGACATGCACATACACATAACTGCCCTTCATATATGTATAGATAGATAGATGGATATAGCTCTTACACCTGTAGTTGACCCCTTTTCATTCTCCACTACGGAATGTTATATATATATATTATATATATATATATATAATATATATATATATATATATTATATATATATATACAAAGAAAAGGTTTAAATACCTGTCGTGTTTAACCTATTTCTTTGTTAAGTGTATTGCTATGTAGATAATTTCTAGGCGCGTGGTGTAATGGTTAGAGTCGTAGGAAATGGACTCGTCTACGCGAGTTCAATTCTTGGATGAAGCCGTTGGCATTTCACATGGCACTAATACCCTTGGGAAAGGTATTAATCCAATTCTCCCTCCAGCTATGGATAAATAGCAGGGCAGACTGGACTCTTTAACCATGGCTAGGTAACCAGTCTAGGAGAAGGAAAACTCTGAATTCAAACCTGCTAAACTCCGCTCAAGAAATTGACCTTGTGTCGCATCCTGCTCGTGCGGAGGGATTGGTATATATATATATATATATATATATATATATATATAATGTAGATAATTTCCTAATTACTATGCACTGATATATATATCTAATATTAGTCTGTTGATTTATACCATTTATTTATGAACAGAATTTTTGTCAAGTTTTTCTCATCGTCCTTCACATTGTTTGAATTTCAACCGTAAACAAAAAACTTTTTACTCACAGGTAGGCGCCAACGTTCTATCTAAAAACACATGAGGTCTTCAGAGTTCGACCTATACACAAGTATATACGGCAGATAGAGATTTTAGGTAAACAGATCTGTACATTGATATAACTCGACTTAGGTAAACAGATAAGATTAAAACCACGAAAGAGACTTGAATTACGTTAACTAGTTCTGCTCTAGTTAACTGACATAAGAAAATATACAACAACAGGTGTTAGCAATATTTTCTACGTTGTAGAACAACATTGGGAATAAAGTGAATAAGACCACAAGAAGTTCTCATTAAATATATTAACTATTAATTGTTCGAATATCATCATCAGCAGCAGCAGCAGTAGCAGCGGCTTTTAACAGTAATACAATTAAGATAACTAACAGTGATAGAATTTGGTAGTTAAATCTAGCACAGTTCCTACAATATTTAACTAGAGTGTATTTGTCGCATACCCCAATTGTATAGACTGGGTACAAGGCCTCGTTTTAATGTGGGTCCACCAACAAGCCGAAGATCATGGGTGGGAAAGAACAAAAATTGCGTCGATCCCGTCGGCATTCTCCCTCAAGGGGCGGGGCCTCAGGCGCTGGGCTATAAACCCAGCCCTGACCATAAAGGGCAGGTAATGCCTGGAGGGATGGCCCTCTGGGATCGACGCTAATAATTGTACTTTAACCCGGTCCAGTGGCCGAAGCACACCGGACCCCCTCGGATGGGGCAGGGAATCGGCACTCCTACGTGAATGAGAGAGGCCTTGGTTAAGTATTACTCCCAGGCTTTTCTGCTAAGGATCAGGTTAGATATTCCTGATGACATAGGATGGAATTAGTATCTGTTGCTCATCTTTCTCGGGGTATTTATATTGTTATATATAATATTTATACTTACTAGTACAAAATAAAAAAAACACCCTCCGGGCGATGTAAAAATAGATTTTTGGAAAAGCCTGAGGGGTGGGAGTTAAAAATTCACTGTCAGCGAGCTTGTACCCTAAGTAAGTAAAATCATTAAATTCATTAAAGGATTAAAAAATAAAACAATTTGAAATGTAAACTTTGAATATG
The DNA here is from genome assembly GCA_023376005.1 of Doryteuthis pealeii. Classification (NCBI taxonomy): domain Eukaryota; kingdom Metazoa; phylum Mollusca; class Cephalopoda; order Myopsida; family Loliginidae; genus Doryteuthis; species Doryteuthis pealeii. The sequence continues at coordinate 19,540,995 of CM042150.1, read as the reverse complement.
TATCAAAATAAAACAAACTATATATAGATATATAATACCAGTCATGTATTTATTAAAACTTATTTTAAAAAAACAATGAGGACTGGGGTTTTTTTGTGTGTATTTATTCTATGTTATGACGATTTTGGGTAATGTGACGTAAGCAGTGACGTAATTTTTGTTACAGACAAAAACCGGAAGCGAATCTCTATTATTAATAGATATCTATTATTATATTATTATTGTTGGCCTCCTTCCGTCTACGGGAGACGATGGAGTAGTGTCAAAGTATTTTTTAAACTTTTATTTTAACTACATAGCCTTAGCGGGTTCATATGGAGGATGAGCTGTTGCCCATGGAGCAAATCCTCCTTCTCCACACTGTCCGAATGAAGAGTAAGGAACTAATGCAGTTTGGCAACGGTAGTGTCACAGGAGTTGATGGGTAGCACTCAGCTATAAATAGAATTTCAAGAATCAGGTCCATTTAAATTTGGTCAGACTTTCCCTTTCTTAGAAATAATTTTAATGATTTTTTAAAAATTATCCGGTCCTATTTCTTTAAAAAAGAAAATGAATTCACTTCGCAGACTCACTTTTTTTTTCTACCCAGAGCTCAATGTGCGACCCAACGGGTCACGTTTTTCTAGTATATATATGTGTGTGTGTGTGTGTATTAGTATTATACATAATACAAATATACCTAGAAGGATATGTGTATGTGTTTCACGCTAACAGATTTCATCACAGTAATGAAAAATCTCATTGTTATAATGATACGAAGTCTTACTCGACTTGTAGGAAATATGTAAATGTTCTATTGAGTTTAATATTAAAAAATTATGTCATAGTTACTTAAGTATATATATATACATATTCGAATACGCAATAAACGTGATTTCCTAATATAAGCCTATACGTGTTGACATGCCATTAAAATAAATCTGGCATTTAGGTATTTATTTTTAAAAAAAGAAATGAAAGAAGGAAAGATAGCAAGATAGTTTTCTTAGAACTACCTTTTTGGATATCTTTCTCAGCCAACACTCAGATATCGAAAGGAAAAAAGCTCTTATTTTTTTACACGCTATAATAAACAAACAAACAAACAGGCATCTCGGTCACAATACAAAAAACTGTTGCTACGGTCATCCTCTCGGCAGACCTATATATGAGTTCGTCCGTGTTGCTATCTGCCCGGACGGTTATATAATGGCCTAAAGAGACGGGCTTAACATGCTGGCTATTGGTCATTGACAAGA
>CM042150.1:19519754-19537254 GCA_023376005.1 Doryteuthis pealeii | reverse complement strand
TCCCGCCCCCACTCCTGATCAGATAGTACCCCCCTCCCACTCCTCCAACCTATTCTATCTTATGCGTTCTAGAAGGCGGTGGCTGAGGGTCTTCATGTCCTGGGTATGAGGTTAAACTCTATCTGATGGTGAAGTTCCAGTTCTGGAGGTCTAGGGAATGTGGAGCACCCTTTCATCACCATTCTCCCAGGTCCACGCTGACTCGGCGTAGTAGTACCTGTTAGGGTCCCATCTATGGGCGAAATGGAAAATTTGTTTAATAAAGAACAACCTTGTATCATATATACTCAAAATTTGAGCATGCAACCTTAGACGGCCACCATTGTTCTTTTGTTGTTGTTTTTATTTTATTCTATTTTAAACAAGTTATAATAAATACATGCCCGGTATTATATATAATGTTTTATTTCAATATCTTATTATAATGGAGATTGTGGTTTTGTCTGTCTGTAACCGAAACTATATCACTACTCAAGTCACAATTCCCTTAGTTATTGTCATCACATTCTCCATGATTTTATTTTTATTTAAACCTCAATAATTAATAAAACGGTTTTACAGCATTAAGACTGTGGACCATATCTACATGCTAATAACATGCAATTGTATTATATATACAACAAAATAGCGGATTACAGTGTGAATGGGAAGGCTAATTTTCATACTGATCTTAAAAATTTGATTTTAATAAATATATGCTTAGTATTATTGATTTCTAATTGTTTGGTTTTATCTTATTGAATATGAGCAAAAATCTCGGGGATAAATCTTAAAAGAAATCCATTAACAAGAAGAAATAACTGTAATATTATTCTTTACTTCCTATTTTAACTAAATAGTTAAATTAGGAAAATTTACCAAAGAAAGAAGGGAGTAATGGAAAATGATGGAAGAGTTAGTTTCAAAGTTGTTCTATTTTTCAATCATGCCCCCTCTGTTCCAAATCTTTTTATCTGCATTCTTATTCAGTTTCATTAGCCTTTCTAATTTAATATGATATTTTATTATATTAAAACTTAAATACTTGCACCCGGGGGGTGCATATATTTGCTAGTATATTTAAAGTTATCAGAAGTAAGTTTCCATTTCAAATTGTTTCTTTATTTATTTTTTTTTTTTTTTTACCTTTGCTAAATTTGCTGATTTTATATACTTATGGTACAAACTCTTTGAATTTTCAACACCCATCCTCTCAGGCCATATCTTTCAAAAATAATTTTTACACTGCCTGGAGGACGTTTTTTTTTTTTTTTTTTTTTTTTTTTGTTTTTTTTTGCTAGTATCTATAAAACCATAGATATTTAAACATGAGGCATTGTCGTAATCAAATAACACCATGTGTTGCCATAATAACATAACTTCTTATTACTCTATAATAAAACCAGGTCGCATGACTGATGTATATTAATCACATTGTGTTTTATACTTAAGTAGATATGTATCTGTATGTGCGTATAATTTGGTTCGTCGTGTCACTATTAAAAAAGTATCATTACGCTATTTAAACAAACTGGTGTTCCCACCACTTGGTTATGCTAGGTTGGACAATCGCATTAATGTTCTAACGGATAGTCAGTGGAAATTTTGTGTAACATCAACTTTCTTCATTGATAATGTTTGCCTTTAAAATCGACGTTCGAAATTCGGAGATGCTGATAGGTACGCGTCCTGCGTCCCTGACGCACAAAAATCTAAAAGGACGCAGTAAAATCGTATCTATGCGTACTAGTGTCTTTCTTTTTCTTCCCTCGTCATTTCAAGCTAAATGTAAATACATTTCAATAGTTTTTTTTTTTTGTTTTTAGAAACGAATTACACAGGATAGGTTACAAGTAGGAGTTAGATGGCTTTAGTTGTTTCTCCAGGTCATGAATAAAAATCCTACAATCTATTAAGAAACTTTAGTTGGGACCCATCAAATTTCCCGGGGACTCATTCAAAGTAAATATCTGCCTCCCAGGACGTACTAAATCAAAAAGGTATCAGCATCACTGGCTGGTTGTTTAGATTTTACGGCATGTCAACCCCTGTTGCGTTATTTTATTCCGAAGTCGTTTTGTTTTATTCATTCTTGATAGTTATTCATTTTTTTCAAACTCAATAATACATTTTTAATATTCATTTTTTCTATCTAATCCATGGGACGCTAACAGGTACTACAACTCCGTGTCAGAGTGGATCTGGGATTAATGATGATGAACGGGTACTCCACATTCCCCAGAGCTCTAGTATTGAAACTTCACCATTAGATGCACTGATCCTCTCAACTACCGTCTTCTAGCACATATATGATTAAAAAAATGATTGGGTGTTTGCCATAAAGGCAATAGGATTGAGAATCATATAGGTTCTATGACTTCGTATGACCAGCTGATTTATTGGAGGGGCCTCTTCGACCGCCTATCTAGCTAAACAAACTGGTGTTCCCACCACTTGGTTATGATAGGTTGGACCATCGCATAATTTTTTAACAGTTAGTCACTGTAAATTTTGTGTAACGTCAGTTTTCTTCATTGAGAATGTTTGCCTTTAAAATCAGCGTTCGGAATTCGTTCGATGATGGTTAATTTGAAAGAAAGAAAGAAAATTGAAGATTATGAACGATAATATTTGTAAAAGAATTCTTCCTCATGAGGAAAGTTTTTTCTCTAATCAAGAAGAAACCTCTAACATGACACCGTAAGGAGACGTCTTTTATTAGCCAACCCGATCGCAAGTATGGGCATCCAGCGAGAATTGAACTTGCTATTCTGTAGTAATGGGTCTGTGAGAGTAGCTTGCTAACCATTACACTTCAACGGGCGCCCTACTAATAAAGTTTGTAGTGTATTGAAGAAGAAAAAAAAAGATTAAAAAGAATTAAAAAATGACTATATCTGCATTTTGGTTAACCTGGAATGGATCCAACCAATTTTTTTAAATTTTTGACGGACCATCTGGAAAAAAAACTTCAATTTAAAAAAATATTCTGTTATTTACTGAAATTTTAATTACCCTGTTATTTTTATTTTGTTATTCTTTTTGGGGGGGGGGGAGTAACGAAAACGAGCCACCCACATAGGTATGGAAAAGGATCCATCGAAAGAAGTAGTGTTTTTCAAAAGATTGATCTAAATAGATGAGTTTTACTGCATCATAAATACGCCCACGTCTTTAGCGGTGGGAGGAAAATGCTCATGAGACGGCATGTCTTTGATATTATGGTAGATACTGTGAGTTTTACTCCCGAAAATCGATTCCCCCCCCCTCTCTCTCTCTCTCTCTCTCTCTCTCTCTCTCTCTCTCTCTCTCTCTCTCTCTCTCTCTCTGTGCCGCCAGAGGTTCTGGAGGAAACCATTTATTTAAATCTACAAGAAAATCCTCGAATATACATTATTCATATTTATCTATAAACAGAAAAGGGTTTCTTCCAGTTCGTTGAACTTTTGGTTTGGTTATTTTTATTTATATAGAAATTAGAAAAAAAAACAGTGTTCAAAAAAGAAAAGATTAATTTATTTTGATGTTGATGTCGACGTTTAAATGTTTTGGTTTATGTTAAACCTTCCTTGGGACAATATAATAGGAAAGAAAAATACTTTTTTGTTCAAACGGTGCTAGATGTTTTTAAATGACTAGAGTTGGAAATGTGTAGGGAAAAAAAGCTCATAACCGTTTATTGATCAGCATTCATTTTTGCTTAACGGCATATAAACTCCTGGCGGGTTATTTAATGCCAAAATAAAATTCATTTCTAAGTGATTGTAATTATAACTATATTTTCATGGTTACATCGCCTTTTCTTTTAAATTACACTTTTTAATAAATTATAATACTTTGTTTGCACATATCAATTTGGTTGTTTTGTTTTATGGCATATCAACCCTTTTCGGGTTATTTAATGCCGAATCAGATCAATCTAATTTTCAGTTTTTTGCATTACCCACTGTTGCTTAAATGTTTACCCATCAAAGTATTGAACATGCTGATCGCTACTTAACTTCGGTGATCTTGTGGGAACCTGTGCTTTCAGTGTGATGCCAAAGACACCCTCGTAGAAGAACTGTAGTGGTGATAGTTAACCTATAGCTGCGGGGATAATGAATTTCGTACCTTTCACAAGAGTATTAGTCCGAAAGTGAACGTAATAGCGAGACTGGAGTTCGAACTTACTTACCGATATCGCAGTCCAGCACGTTAGCCATTACACCACAGCACCCCCCTCTTTCGGTTTTGTAAATAACAGCTAAACATGGACTTACGCCAGCAGATATTAAGATGGATACCGCCATTAGTCTTCTGCCAAACTTTAGAATAATGGAATTTGACATTTTTAATCGCTTTTTTATTTCAATTATACGTAAACTGCCAATTTCGATGGTGCGTTTTGCAATGTGAAATAGTTGCTGATTTAGCCTAGCAAGACATTCCTAGTATCGCCCTGTTGGTTGGGGCTGTAGAATACCCCCACTGCACCTCTACAAAGGGGTAAAAAAAAACTCAATGGGGCCACCCGTTGGCCGTGGGTTGCGTCCCGTGATGCTTAATGACGGAATCCTGGTGGCGGAATAGTCCATTACATGCAATTACACTTTGGCCCTTATTTAGTTAAAAACAATAAGAATGTTCAAATATTTGTAGTTTTATTTTTATGTACATTTTGTTTATTGCATTTCATTAAGACTATCTTTTTATTACATTTTAAATCTGATACAGGACTTTATAGACACTGTATATATATATATTAGTTAGGAGGTTGATTTAGAAGGCTATCACAATGCAGTTTGGAATAAATAAAAAATAATGATACGGTAACAATGGTGTTGTGTGTTGACCTTTATTTTTTATTCTTTCCTGAATTTTCGAGGTAATACCTCTTTATCAAAAGAATTGAACTGAAGCAGTACAGCTATGGCATTTCTTCCAAAAAAAAAAAAAAAAAAAAGAAATGCCATAGCTGGACTGCTTCACTTCAATTCTTTTGATAAAAGGTATTACCTCGAAAATTCAAGAAAGAATAAAAATACAGGTCAACACACAACACCATTGTTACCGTATTATTATTTTTTATTTATTCCAAACTGCATTGTGATAGCCTTCTAAATCAACCTCCTAACCAATACATACACAATGCTTCAAGCAAATTATGAAACTCTCTTATATTATTATTATTATTACTATTGTTATTATTCCCAAGTTTTATACGTTTTTCTTTTCTCTTTCCAGGTACGGTATCATGTTTAAGCTGCTTTCGTTGAAGATTAGAAGAATTGTCGATGATGTTTGGGTAAAAGAATTATCTTTCCTTTCTGTTGATGGGTCTTTAAAAAGATCAAGATGTATATAACAAGTAAACAACAAAATTGAGCTGCATTAAAAATTGAACCCATCACGTGGCTTTTCTTTCTTTGTGTAACATTATGAACACTACAGAATTAAGCTAAATCAATATTTTAAGGCATGAATATAAATCAAATTTTAAAAGTTAGTATAAAAAAACGTATTTATGTCCAACCACCACCCTGTCAGCTGGGGCTGTAAAATACTAATGAAGTTCCAATTCTGGAGTGTGGAGTACCCTTTCATTGTCATTACTCCCAGGTCCACTCTGACACGCAGTGGTATTACCTGTTAGGGTCCGATTTATGGTTTAAAATAGATTAAAATGAGTTTTAGAAATGTTTAAAAAAATGAGTTAAAAAAAAAATGAAATGCCCATCAAGTATGATTAAAAGAAAACATATTTGGCCTAAAATAACGCAAGGGTTGACATGCCGTAAAATCCGAATGACCGGCACCTTAAAAGGACTATAGTGGAGGCGGGTAGTGTAATGGTTAGAGTCGTAGGAAATGGATTCGTCGACCCGAGTTCAAATCCTGGATGAGGCTGTTTGCATTTCACATAGCGCTAATACCCTTGGGAAAGGTATGAATGAAACTAATGTCCTTCCAACTATGGGTAAATAGACGTGTCTCTTAAACCTTGGTTAGACAAGCAGTCTAGGAGAAAGAAAACTCTGAATTCAAAACTGTGTTTAACGATTAAGAAATTGACCTTGTGTCACACCTTGCTCGTGCGGACGGGTTGGTATATATGTATAGGTATTTACCCAACCCGTTCGCTACAGTTAGGATGTGACACAAGGTCGCAAGTATGGAGCATCCAGCGAGGATCGAACGCGCTATTCAGTAGTAATGAATCTGTTCGCTAACCATTGCACCACAACAGAACGCTCTTTATATCTCTATATATAGCAAAACCGAGAAAAGCCACTCTTGACATCTTTTTCATAATCTTCTAGGCGTGTTTGGCAATGAAAATTTCTTTATTATCACGAACACACTTCTCATACATCAGCATAAATTTTAATACAGCAATAAAAATGTTGACGTGACAACACCTCTTGATCTTAGAGCACTCCTTTAAAATAGCACAGATTACCTAAAACGGTTGGACCATTCTTGCATACATTAGTACCAATGGTTAGTTGGTTGGTTGGATTTTAGGGCATGTCAACCGTTAATCTGAACATTAGCTATACTAGCAAATATATGCACCCTCCGGGTGCAAGTATTTAAGTTTTAATGTAATAAAATATTGTATTAAATTAGAAAGGCTAATGAAACTAAATAAGAATACAGATAAAAAGATTTGAAACAGAGGGAGTATAATAAAAGATTTGAAACAGAGGGAGTATAATAAAAAATGGAACAACTGAAACTTACTCTTCCATCACTCTCGTCTTTCATTGTTATTTTTTCTAATTTAAGTATTTAGTTATAAGAGGAAGTAAAGAATAAAATGACAGGTATTTTATCTTGTTAATGGATTTCATTTAAGATTCATTGAAGAATTTTTGCTTATATTCATTAAAATAAAACCAAACAATTAGAAATCAATAATACTAAACACATATTTATTAAATTCGATTTTTTAATATTAATATGCAAATTAGCCTTCCCGTTCAAACTGTAAACCGCTATTTTGTTGTATATATAAATATAATTGCATGTTGTCAGTATGTAGACATAGTTAACAGTATTAATAATGTAAGACAATTTTATTAATAATTGAGGTTTAGATAAAAACAAAATCATGGAGAATGTGATGTCAATAACTAAGAGAATTGTGACTTGAGTAGGAATATAGTTTCGGTTACAGACAGAAAAACACACAATCTCCATTATAATAAGATAAATGAGAGTAACCTCCCCTTGTTTGTTTCATTCAATAACAATTAAGTTCATTTCAAATAATGCGCTAGCACAATTAAGAACACATTTTATGATATTTTGTGTTAAAATATGCAGTTGCATTGATTCGAACAAATTCGTATTTTCAGTGTAGATTTACAGTGAAATGAAAATGGCCGACCAAAATATACGGCGTCCTCAAAGGGGGGGATAATATCCTTTATGTAGCTAACGTTCAAATTACCTGTCACCTTTTAGGTTATCTTATGTTTTGAACACGCTTTTTTCATTGATTAATCTTTGTACAAGCATTTAAGTTTTAATGTAATAAAATATATTAAAATAGAAAGACTTATGAAACTAAATAAGAATGCAAATAAAAAGGTTTGAAACAGAGGGAGGTATAATCGATAAATAGAAAAACTGAAACTTACTCTTCCATCACTCTCGTCTTTCATTGTTATTTTTTCTAATTTAAGTATTTAGTTAAAAGAGGAAGTAAAGAATAAAATGACAGTTATTTTTTTCTTGTTAATGGATTTCATTTAAGATTCATTGAAGAGATGTTTGCTTATATTCATTAAAAATAAATCCAAACAATTAGAAATCAATAATACTAAGCACATGTTTATTAAAATCAAATTAAAATAGAAAGACTTATGAAACTAAATAAGAATGCAAATAAAAAGGTTTGAAACAGAGGAGGTATAATCGATAAATAGAAAAACTGAAACTTACTCTTCCATCACTCTCGTCTTTCATTGTTATTTTTTCTAATTTAAGTATTTAGTTAAAAGAGGAAGTAAAGAATAAAATGACAGTTATTTTTTTCTTGTTAATGGATTTCATTTAAGATTCATTGAAGAGATTTTTGCTTATATTCATTAAAATAAATCCAAACAATTAGAAATCAATAATACTAAGCACATGTTTATTAAAATCAAATTAAAATAGAAAGACTTATGAAACTAAATAAGAATGCAAATAAAAAGGTTTGAAACAGAGGGAGGTATAATCGATAAATAGAAAAACTGAAACTTACTCTTCTATCACTCCCGAATGAAATCCAGAAGGAAATGTAAAAAAGAAATGAAGTTTTTAAAAAAGAACAAAAATAGAGGTGGATAATTAAACTTCCTGTTAAAGGTTATTTTCTCCTCCCCCATGACTATTTCCCTTTCATAATATCTGGGATCGAGGCCCAAATCCTTTGTAGTTCAATCAACATCGCAATATGAAAATAAATTCGGACCGGACGCGCATGCAGCTTACTGATATAAGTACTACAAAGAGCGTATTCTTTTCATACAACTTAAGAAGGAAACTAGCGGATAATATTCTCATAAATTGAAAGGAGAGCCGGGTATTTGCAAAGAAGAAGATACAGGGTAACAATGCTACTTTGAGAGGGAATGAGAATATAATATAATATATATATATTAGTTGTAGATTGATAGGTAATAAATGGATGTTTTTGTTCTTGATACTGCTGTGTCAAATCTTATATCAGACGTTGTCTTAGGAGGCCAAGATGTCGTTGTTGGTTCAAAAGAAATATGTAAATAGTGGTCCTTTGTGTCACTCGTATTTGAAGAAGAAGAAAAGAAGAGTATTATATAGGGTCAAATCCTTTACAGGTTAAGATTATTTTTAAGTTGAATTTTTTGTGTGTTTTGTTGAATCTAGTTTGCTCAGAGAGAGAGAGGCCTGTAAAGATATTTAACTATGTCACCGACCGTTTGGCAACTGATTGTGGGCAAACAAGACTGGTGTCAAGCTAGGAGGGTCAGAGTTTAGACGCCCCACATGTATGCTGAAAATGGGGGTCCCTTAAGGAAAAATTGTGATATTGTAAAAAAAAAAAGCTTAATTTTGTGTTTTTTATTATTATTATTATTATTATTATTATTATTTAAAATAATTTTAGATCGAATACTGTATGTGAAAGCAAATTCTGGTCGAAATACGTGTCGACATATGCTAAATTTCATCCATACCAAAATATATATTATTTCTTCCATTTATCTTTTCAACTTTGAAACTATGGGTTGCTCAGTGCTTCCAATTATGTTTTGAATGTCAACCTTACAAAATTATTACTCGTGTATGAGTTGACACCAATTCTTTGTGTGTAAAAATTAGGTGTTCAGATTTCGACCTATACACGAGTACATGCGCACGCGTCTGAGAGAGAAAATTAAAATGATCATATCCATAAAAAAGCTGCAAATAAAAACGTGACATTCTAAAAAGACATTTACTACATTGTTTTATTTTTTATATGCACATAAAGAACAACTACGAAGCTATTTTAATATTTTTAGTACACCCACGGGTTGACATTATTAAGCCATGAATAACCCTGGACATCTTGATTATTGTCTCGCAAGCATTGGTTCACTTGGACTCTTTTCCTTTACTGCAGTATGGGGAGGTGCTGTCGCAAAATTGAACCACCTACGTTTGCTTAGTGTTGAAGACAAGAACACAGCTGAGTAAGATTACACTACACTACACTCCCAATCCCAGATCTAAAGTCGGTGAAAAGTAATATATATATATATATATATATGTGTGTGTGTGTGTGTGTGTGTGTGTGTGTGTGTGTGTGTGTGTAATATAGTGAGAAATATGAAAAAACACAGGTTCAGATAGAATGAATGGTAAATTATTAGCCGACGCTGCAATGTTTCAATCTGTTTAGTAGATCTTCTTCAGGGCTTTTCTATCTGAACCTGTGTTTTTTCATATTTCTCACTATATTATATACCGTCGGATTCAATTCCATTTCTCTTCACACCCACACACACACACACACACATATATGGATGAATGATATATATATATGCTCCCAATTTTTATGGTAGAGCACTGTAGGTGAGACATTAATTGAAATTTCACCGCTATAGCGTAAGCATTTACTCGCCTGTTGTTTACTGACTTGAGTTCTCTGATGATTGTAAAAACATATATCATGTAAGTATGTATCAATTAATTGTTCACCCCGAACTGACAGTCGCAAGGATAAGGAACTTGGCAGACGAAAATTCTGTTGGGTTTCGCTTCCGGCTAGAGGTTGCTGTTAAAAATAGTCGAGCCGCCACTGATGAGACGTAAACGTCGAAACACGTGTCTGTGGATGACTGATATATATATATGTATATAAGTAAAAGTCGTCGGGGCGGCCTAAAGTCGGTATCAGCCAATCAACGAGGGTGTCTATCCCCTTTCAACTAGCGCTAGACAAAGGAGATTGTGCTTGCGTCTGAGGTGGAGTGCCACGCCTACTATCAGCTCCTTACTTTACCGCACATACCCCTGTGCTACTCATATGCTGAGTTGGCGAACTAGCTCACCTGACGATCGGAGCCGTGAAACTTGGAGTCATCAGTTGTTACCCTGCCTTATTTTATATATATATGTGTGTGTGTGTGTGTGTGTGTTAACTATTAAGCTTTCACTGTAAAGGGATATTTATGCAAACTTAGTCAGAGTTTCTTTCTCCGATGAGAAAATATAGTATCCGGTTTAGTACAGTCGATAGAGCACCCGATAAGAAATCGCAAGGTTCTGGGTTCGATACTGGTCCCCACCAACTCAGTGTATGAGTAGCATATATTGGGTAATCTGATCTGTGCTGTAAAGTAGGGGGGCTGTCGGAGGTGTGGCGCTCCACCTCAGCACAAACAATCTCTCTGGTCTAGTGCTAGCAAAAAGGGGATATACTCTCTTTCTGATACCGACAATAGGCCACTACTTTTTTTTAACTTAGAAAGAGAGAATCCTTCATTTTGATGTTTATTTGCTGCAGTTATTAGCTAGAAGAAATATATTACTGATATTGATAAAGGTAAACTTATGACTAGAAGACTATTTTTGAAATGGCACAGCTTGTAGGATGCTTCAGGGTTATACTTGCAAATCGTCGTCAAAATTGAAACGGAAAATTTTGGTTTGGGAAAATAGCAGACAAAACACAATGCAATTTAAAAGTATTTAACATCTTTTTAATTAAACTGGTAATATCAATGTCTTTGTCTTAAAAGTATTTTTTTAAATTAGATTTGTAGGTACCACCAATTTTCTCTGTGAAATTTACCCCTCACAATGAAACTTGCATTTTTTTTGTTCTTTTTAAATAATTTTAAGACAAAACTTTTAAATTGCATGCGTGTTTTATCTTCTATTTTCCCAAACCGAAAATTTCCATTCTAATTTTTATGACGATTTGCAAGTTTAATCCGTAAGCATCCTACATTTAAAAAATAATCCACTTAAATCAGTTTGAGATGAATATCTGGGCGAGAGAAATATAGAAAGGGAACACCAACTGCCGACAAGTCATCGGGAGGCCAAGATTTATTGACCAATAAATTCCTAGCCTTATACGTAGTTATTAGCTGAAATTTGATCCGAAATGTTCACTGTATAGTGCTCGCTCTATGATTAATAATCCACCCTGACTTAACTAGGAAGACACGGAAAGTACACGCGAAAGCAATTTGGCCTGTTGAATGTGGCCTCACGCATACATAGGCGCGTTCAAGGACAGACATTAACCAGTCACAGCGGCCAATGACAAGGACACGTCGGATCAGCCCGTCCCTTGACCTATTGTCAAATACAAAGGTGCTGCCCTGGGGGTCAAAATTCCTAGACTGTCTTTGTTCTCGTCGGAGACGGCATACATTCCAGTCCGATGGTCAGGTAGATACACCCTAATCCGACGTAGACGTCCCGGTGAGGAAGGGTAGTTTGATCCCGGTTAGTTTGCATAGATAATCTTATCCTAAGCAGCAATGTTAATCCATACGGAACTAATCCAGTCTTTGTTAATGTCCAGATTATTAGTTTAGAGCATATTTTATTCGGGAATTAATCTGGGATTAGTATGTCACCTTTCCATATTATATTTTAGGAATGTTGTTATAACTGGAATATATTATGGTCAGTTGGATTTTACGGCATGTCACCCTTGTAGGCTATTTCTATGTCGTAGACGTTTTGTTTATTCATTCATATGGAATTTACTATTTTAAGATTTAAGAACATAATTCCTGATTTAATATATTTTCACATCTTCCTTCTTTTTGAGACCAGTCCACAGGGAAATTGTAAGACCAACAATTAAATGAGTGGTATTTTTCTGTGACCACTGTCTGACTTATCCTTTTCGTGATATGAACAATCTGATCCTGCGCTCCGCATTTATTTATTTATTTATTTTGTGGGGCGGCATTAAATATCAATGAGAAACGTTCGATTTCCTGGATTTTCCAGAATATGACCTTTTTCCTTAGAATTATTCGAAAGCGAATATTGAATAGAAACTGTTTTATCATTTGTGTAGTGGAGTGTTTGGAAACGCAACACAAATCGATGAGTAAACAGTTCGAGGGCGAAAAGTGACGGATTCTCTTTTGTATCTGTCGTTTCGATTTCCTATCTGCGTGATAGAATATATACGGACCGATGCACACATGTGCATCCGTGTACAATTTGATAGAACTACAAATAAATGTAGTAAAAATTCTACATAAAATTTTGGTATAAATTTTGGTATGAGTGATGTTCAAAAGAACCGTTTTACAAAGGGATGATGAAAAGTTGTATTGTGCAAATGTAACACCCTCCATATTCACCACAACAAGCTTTATAGGACTCTTTATTGTTTCATAAACTGAACATTAAACTCGTACATAAGACCTGAAGACATTAAAAGAAACACGACGGTGCAGGGTCCCACCATTTCAAAAGAAAATGTTCAGAGGTGTATCGACCAGTAAAAAAACTCGCTGGAATAAGTGTGTTGAAAGCTAAGGGAATTATTTTTTTTTCAAAGTTTCATTTCACTCTTCATAAACAGTTTCAGTTTTATTTTTTAAAAGACCACGCAAAAAATCGGCCGTAAAGTCGTCAGGGCGGCCTAAAGTCGGTATCAGCCAATCAGCGAGGGAGTCTATTCCCTTTTCACTTGCGCTAGACCAAGGAGATTATTTTAGCCTCTGAGGTGGAGCGCCACACCTACCGTCAGCTCCTTACTTTACCGCACATATCCCTGTGCTACTCATACGCTGAGTTGGCAAGGACCGGTATCGAACTAGGAACCTTATGGTTTCTAGCCGAACGCTCTACCGACTGAGCTAACCCGGCCCCTAATTTGGAAGAGATGGTGGAGGCAATGTGCCAAGTGTGGTAAACTGTGAGATGAATGAATGTAATTGTATGTATGTTTCATAGCTTTATCTGTTCCTCTCTTGGTAAGACCGAGAACTTTTCAGTTCTTCCGTCGTATGTAATGAATGCGAAAGAAGAAATAAGCAAATGCAGTATAAAGATATAACCATCACGAGAATAGTAATTATGCTACCAGCACAAACCTCCGAGCCGAATATATAATATATATTATATATATATATATATATATATTAGTGCGTTAAAATGAGTTTTTATTTTGATATTATTCATTCCTAAATAAATGAATTACTGTACTTAAATACCTATAGATCATTATTCCAATGTCTCTCTCTTTCTTTCTCTCGTTCTCTCGTTCTTTTCTCTCTCTCTCTCTCTCTCTCTCTCTTTCTCTTCTCTCTCTCTCTCTTTCTCTCTCTCTCTTCTCTCTCTCTTTTTTTTTTCTCTCTCTCTCTTCTCTTTCTCTCTCTCTCTCTCTCTCTCTCTCATACGGCCTTTCATTTTTCTGCGTCTTCATTCATTCATTCTCGATATCTATATAGGTCAGTACTCTTTTACCATTACTTATCCCTCTCTTTTCTCTTCTCATATCTATGTGTGTGTGTTTAATATATGCTCTATCAATGATTTGAACACTCTTATATATATATTATATATAAATGGTGATTGCCACTTCTTGACAGAAAAGGCCATATATATACAAATCGGCTAAACTTTCAAATCGATCGGAAAATTAGGGTGACCCAGAATAAACAGAACCCATAAATTTTGTAATAAAACTGTTTATTTTAACTTGGGGATTTAGGGTTGGGATTTAGGGTTAGTTTAATGGGAAAATAAATAAATAATTTGGGTTCTGTTTTTTCTGGGTCACCCGACAGATTTGCAAGTTTAGCCTCCGAATCTAGCATAATCTCTCCCCCCCCTTTGTCTGTCTGTCTGTCTGTCTCCTCTCTCTGTATTATTTTCTTTTTCACTCCCTCCTCTCTCTCTCTCTCTCTCTCTACTTCATCTTGTTTATTTCTCCTCCCTCTATTGTTATTTTTTCTTTCCTTTCGTGTACCCCCTCTCTCCCCCCTCTCTCTCTCTATTCTTATTTCTTCTTTCCTTTCCGATCGTTGTCTGTCTGTCTCTCTCTCACTGTATTTCTTATTTCTCTTTTCTTTCCTTTCTCTCTCTCTCTCTCTCTCTCTCTCTCTCTCTCTCTCTACTTCATCTTGTTTTATTCTTCCTCCCTCTCTCTCTTTCTCTCTATTGTTATTTTTTCTTTCCTTTCGTGTACCCCCCTCTCTCTCCCCTCTCTCTCTCTCTCTCTCTCTAGTCTTATTTTCTTCTTTCCTTTCCCTCGTTGTCTGTCTGTCTGTCTGTCTCTCTCTCTCTCTCTCTCTCTCTCTCTGGGCATTTAAGATATGTCCCCGCCTTTAATTTTAGGAGCATATTCAGGTCGGTATACTCTGTTATTAAACAGCGTGTATCCAAATGTTTAAAAAGAAAAGAAAAGAAAAACGAGTCGTCAGGGTTGTGACCCCCTCAGTGCCTTAGCGTTGAGTGTTAAGTCTCTCAGTCACTTTCTCTATGTCGATGGGGGTTGGCTTGTACGCGTGGATGTTTGTTTGTTATTTGTTATTTTATTTCTTCATTTTTCTCTTTATTAAAGTTTGTGGGTGTGTGACTGAAAACCGTGGAACTAGGGCACTTGATAATTTCTTAGAAACGAAAAAAAAATACACCAACCAAAAGAAAGAGACAAAAACCCTTGAAAAATAGTTAAAGTGTGTGGGACGGGTAGAAAAGGGACGTCCTTTTAATGGGGTTTGTAGTAAGCAACTCGGGGGTAAAAATCGATGAACAGGGCTCGAATTTAGGTTACAACTTTTTAAGTCGGTTGGTTGGATTTTACGGCATGTCAACCCTAGTTGGGTTATTTTATGCTTAAGTCTGGTAAAACTTGCAAATCATACTCAAAATCCCATGATATTACAGGGTGACCCAGAAAAAACAGAACCCAAATTATTTATTTATTTTCCTATTAAACCAACCCTAACCCTAACACCCTAGTTAAAATTAAGTTTTATTACATAATTTGTAGGGGCCGGTTTATCTCAGTCGGTAGAGTGTTCGGCTAGGAATCACAAGGTTCTTGGTTCGATACCGGCCCCCGCCAACTCAGCGTATGAGTAGCACAAGGATCTGTACGGTAAAGTGAGGAGCTGATGGTAGGTGTGGCGCTCCACCTCAGATGCTAAAACAATCTCCTTGGTCTAGCGCTATTGAAAAGGGGATAGACTCCCTCGCTGACTGGCTGATACCGACTTTAGTCCGCCCCGACGACTTTAATTTACTTACATAATTTGTGGGTTCTGTTTTTTCTGGGTCATAGGATTTTATGAATGATTTGCAAGTTTTACCCTGAAGTCGAGTTGTTTTATTCCTTCTTGCTGGGCATTTGAATTTTTTTTTAAACACAATTTTTGAACTCATTCTGTTCTATGTAACCCATGGATTGGACCCTAGCAGGTCCTAGCACTCCGGGTCAGAATGAACCTGGGAGCAATGGTGATTCCACACTCCCCGAACTCTGGAACTGGAACACCATCAGATATAAGAATTTATTTTGAGTCATCCCTGTTTCTCGAAGGTTTTAGATAGACTGACCGTTCCGTATTTTGTCTGTGCTGTTAGGGTTATGTGGTGTTCTATAACAACAAAATATTTTTTCCCTTATATACAAGGTGTTTCAAAAAAAGTATCGTGATTGAAGCTGTATTTACCAAGATAGAAATGAAGAATAAATGGAACGTTATTTTTTCAGAATACAAGGTGTGTCAAAAAGTACAAAATCTCGATACTTTTTTTTAATACACCTTGTATGTGTGTGTGTGTGTGTGTGTGTGTGTATATATATATATATATATATATATATATATATATACATATATATATATATATATATATACACATATATATATATATATATATGTATATATATATATATATATATATATATATATATATATATATACATTTCTACGCGCACGCGCATGACATCATACGCACAAACAAAAATACGCATACGTACAAACAAAAAGAACATTCCACATCACGTAAACACGCAACACGAGAATACAATTAAAAAAACGCACACATTCGACCATTTACACTGTCATTTAAAAAAACATTTCGTTTACCTGATGAATGCTTTTAGCAGGAAACCATTGGTAGTAATATCGTTCCCAAATAAATGAATAAAAGCTAAAACTTTTATTTGTCACTTCATTCAACTAATATATATATATATATATATATATATGGGAATAAATATGGAAAATAAATCCGACAATATAAAGAAAATTTGAAAAAACAAGTGTTCCGAAAATAGGATGAATTTAATTATCGATGTTTAAACATTTCGGTTTTATTAAACCTTCATCAGGATGTATCTTGGGGTGAAGAAAATGATGGATGTTTTTATAGATGACAGGAGATGAAACTAAAAAGATTTTCATACATACCATTTATATATATATATATATATATATATATATATATATATATATATATATATATAAAAGAAAAATGAAAAAACACAGGTTTAAATTGGTTAAGTGGTGAGTTATATATATATATATATATATATATATATATAAGGATATCTACTGAATCAGACGAACCTACTATTAGTTTCGCATAAAGCTCTTCAGGGCTAAATCTGACTCAGTCAGATTTTAGCCCTGAAGAGCTTTATGCGAAACTAATAGTAGGTTCGTCTGACTCAGTAGATATCCTTATTACTTGGCTCTACTTAGGTATCGAGCACTTTTTACAAATTAGCTTCTCCTAGCGGTTATATGAATATATATATATCTTATACATAATATGCATATAAATTGTTTTTTCTTTTGGCCAAATTACAAATAGATTATTTTGTTGGTACGAATATCTTGGTCTTTTCTTTTTTTCAAAAATTTTTTCTTCCTGGTTGATGTTTGGTAGTATATTTTTACAATCAAACTCTCTGCCGGTTTTTTCTCTCCGCAAGGATCTACAACACGCTTGGTATATTAATTATATATAATATATATATATATATATATATATATATATATATATATATATAATGTGAGAGAGAGAG
>CM042150.1:19469754-19514754 GCA_023376005.1 Doryteuthis pealeii | reverse complement strand
AATAATCCCAAGTAAATAACAAGCCGGCTTGGATTCTCTCCAGAATACAACGGAAAAAGGAAAACGGGAATATTTATACGACAAACATACAATAAGTGTAATGTTTACTTACATTAGGCACACATGTATGTGTGTGAGTATCGTTTGTGAGTATATGCTGGCCATAAAGTCGGTGTGCATTTTGTAATACCATTTTGAATTTTAACGTGCACACGGACTTTGTAGACACACTGTATATGTCTATTTGAATAAATGCATACATAGCTATGTATTTTAGGCAGGCATATATGTTCAAATGTAAGGCTAAAGGATCGAGAAAATGTCAATCCATGAATGTACATTTCGCCCTATTAGGTCTCATCAGCAAGGTTATAGACATGGGAGACTGCTCCGTGTGTGACTCGAAACCTCGACTGGAACAGTCTCCCATGTCTATAACCTTGCTGATGAGACCTAATAGGTCGAAATGTACATTCAGGGATTGACATTTTCTCGATTCGTTTAGCCTTACATTTGAACATATATGCCCGCCTAAAATTCATTAATTATTAACTAATTAATTTTCAAAATTAGGTACGACTTCAATTAAGCACATATCCTCCAGAAATTGTCGGCTTAAAGACATATAAAAATAAACACATTTGTTTGTTTACTTAACCTCATAGCTCTGTATGTAAATCATACAAGGTGTGTCAAAAAAGTATCGAGATTTTTTGTACTTTTTGACACACCTTGTATTCATAAAAAAATAACGTTCCATCCATTCTTGATTTCTATCTTGGTAAATACAGATTTAAACTTGTGCTTTTTGGATACACCTTGTATACTAAAAAAAAAAAAAATATGAATGGAACGTTATTTTATTTTTTTTTATTTTTCGGAATACAAGGGGTGTCAAAAATTACAAAAATCCCGACACTTTTAAAAATAAAACTTTATATATCTTTTTATATACATTCACACACACATACACACACATACACACACACACACACATATATATATATATATAAGGTCGGATTAGATTAGTGGGTAGAGCACCCGCCTAGGTGCAAGGTCCCTGGTTTGAAACCGGTCCCCGCCAACTAAGCGCATGAGTAGCACTAATTGGATAATTTGACCTGTGTGGCACTACTTCTCAGCAAAACCAGTCTCCTTGGTCTACCGCTTGCGAACCGGGGATAGACTCCCTCAATGTCCAGCAATACCGACAAAAAGCCAGTCTGCCAGAAAAAAATGAGTATCGCTTGAAAATACAGGGTGTCCATAAATTAAGTGTGCACTTTAATAGAATCTTAAATTAAAAAATGCACATGGGCTATAGACTTTGTATATGTATATTTGAATAAATCTATAGCTATGTATGGAAATTATATATCTTCCAATAAAAAGCACACACACACACACACACACACACATATATATATATATATATATATATATATATATATATATATATATATATATATATACACACACAACGTAAGAGAATGTTTGATGTCATATTTCAAACCCGTTTATCCCTGCGTTTTCATAAATTTCGAATTTTTAAACAAACTGATCAACAAAAACTATCACAGTCTCCTTATTATTCTGTGATAAATTTTACTTTTCCTTATATCAACCCTGAAGAAGATCTACTAAACCGATTGAAACACTGCAGCGTTGGCTGAATAAATATCACTCATTTTATTTGAACCTTTGTTTTTCAAATTTTTCACTATATTACATATATATATATATTTACCACCCTTCCGCATGAGCAGGATGTGACACAAGGTCAATTTCTTAAACGGAGTTTAACACGTTTAAATTCATACTTTCCCTTCTCGATTGGTTGCCTAATCAAGGTTAAAAAGCCAGGTCTGTCCGACTATTTACGAATAACTGGAGGGAGACTAGTTGGATTTATATCTTTCCCAATTAGCGCTATGTGAAATGCGAACTGCCTTGAATATTTATACGACAAACATACATAAAGTGCATGTTTACATAATGCCCATGTATGTTTGAATATAACTTGCTAATATATGTCTATTTGAATATATGTATATGTTGAACATATAGCTATGTATTTTTATTCGGTGATAGTCTTTGTTTGAAGGAGGTCAAGCAATATAACAGTATTACATCTATCTATCTATCTATCTATATCTATATATATATATATATATATATATATATATATATATATATATATATATAGAGAGAGAGAGAGAGTTTTATAATTTGCTTGAAGCATTGTGTATATATTGGTTAGGAGGTTGATTTAGAAGGCTATCACAATGCAGGTGTAAAGAAAAAATAATAATACGGTAACAATGGTGTTGTGTGTTAACCTGTATTTAATTCTTGAATTTTCGAGATTTTTTTTTTTTTTCAAAAGATCACTGGAACTGAAACAGTCTAGTTATGACATAACTAGACTGTTTCAGTTCCAGTGATCTTTTGAAAAAGAGATATTATCTCGAAAATTCAAGAATTAAATACAGGTTAACACACACATCATTGTTACCATATTATTATTTTTCTTTACACCTGCATTGTGATAGCCTTCTAAATCAACCTCCTAACCAATTTATATATATATATATATATATATATATATATATATATATATATATATATATATATATATATATATATATATATATCGCATAAATCCCCAAATGGGTTAAAAGGGACTCCTTAGCCTTGGTCGGCAACCCGTCAGTCAAGGAAAAGTCCGACACAAAATCTCAAGGAAAGGCTAGGGGAGTAAACCCCGAAAACAAATCAGGAGTCCCTAAGGTGGTGTGATGCTGAAATCCAGTATTACCCATCAACTCCTGCGACACTACCGTTGCCAAAATACATTGGTAACTTACCTTTCCTTTGGATCACATCACAGAGGGGGGATTTCCTGCATGGGCAACAGTTTATTCTCCATATGAACCCGCCCGGGCTACGTAGTTCAAATTAAAGAAAAAAAAAACGGAAAAAAAAAACAAGAGAAAATAAAAATATACGGGAAAAAAGAACAAGAGAAAAAAAGAAAAAAACTTTGACACTACTCCATCGTCTCTCGCAGACGGAAGGCTGTCGACCAACCAACCAACGAATAGAGTAATGATTTAGATGGACTACTCTACGAATATAGATTGTATTTTTGTTCAGATAGCTCGTAGATATAAGCAGATGACTATCTATATATCTAACCAAATCCTCTATTACAGACACAAGTCATTTTTAAGTGGAACCCATCGGGTTTCAATTCTGGGATTCCCTTCTCTTAGATCGGTACCAAGGCTAAAGAACCCAGTCTGTCCTACTATTTACACATAGCTGGGAGGGATGAAGAAGCGGATTGATGCCTTTCTTAAGGACATCAGAATTTGTCCGTTTACATCTCTCTCTCTCTCTCTCTCTCTCTCTCTCTCTCTCTCTCTCGTATTTGGGTCCGTTCACCCTCTCTATCTTTTTAGCATATGTCTGCTTAGCTCTCTCTCTAGCGTATGGGTCCGATTACCCCCCCCCCTCTCTCTCTCTCTCTAAAGCATTTGCGTTTGTTCACCATGTATCTCTCTAGCATATGTCTGCTTCCTCTCTCTCTCTCTCTCTCTCTCTCTCTCTCTCTCTCGTGTTTGAGTTTATTCATAACTATCTATCTCGCGCGCGTATGAGTCCAAATATCTCCACCCTCTCTCTCTCTCACGTATAGGTTGATTCATCTCTCTCTCTCTCTCTCTCTCTCTCTCTCTCTCTCTCTCTCTCTCTCTCTCTCTCTCTCTCTCGTATGGGTCGATTCACATCTTTCTTTAGACCCTATCTGATAGATCCAATAAGTAGTAAATTGCATGGATGGCGAAATAATATACTGGTCACAATTGGTTGCATTCTTCTATATAAGATCTGCGTCTTAAGTGTTTATACCAAGATAGTCTTACCCGCTCAAGCGCTATAAGTGTATAGTCTTTAATATCCCCATGTATATTTCTCTACGTGCGTATAAATATATGTGTGTATCAGTATTTATATATGTACGTGTCCCTTTGAGCTCCTCTGTATATATGTATGTGTGTTCGCCCCTGTCTTTATAAGGACTCTTTTTCTTTCGGTCTCTTTTTCCCTACCCCCTTGAATGTGTATGCGTGCTCGTGCGTGAGGTGACACCAGTGATTCGCAGGTGTGCTGTCTTTTCGGGTTTTATCTCTTTTTTCATCAAAGTCAACGAAGCGTAACGCAAGTTAGTTCGTACTTTTCTTTTCTTTTCTTTTTCTTTTCTACTTAATATCCAAATCCTTTTTCAGAAGTCTACTCTTAAAAACATTTGCAACCTCAGCTTTCACGGATTTCACTTATTATTTATTTATTTATTTATTTGTTTGTTTATTGTGTCTCCTTGGGCATCTCCCTATTTTTTTTATTATTCTATCTAGTCTGATCAAACTTTAACAAACGAACAAAAAAATCTGGTAATTTTTACTTTCAGTTGGCTAAATTCCTAGCATAAAATTGTGCGTACCCATTATCTGAAATGAACATATTTTATGATATTTTTGAGTTAAAGCATGCAGTTGTATTGTTTTCGAAAAAGTATCTAAGATTTGTTTATTTCGCACGGAGACTTACAAAAGTGCTGCCGGCTTGTTTCAAAGTGAAAGTCAAGGGAGGTTACTCTAATTGCCTTATTTGCTAGGAATTTAGACAACGAAAGGTGAAAATTACCAAAATCTTTGCTCGGAACATATATCCTGTCAATATAATATCTATCTAGAGATCAAATTTGGTTAAATAATTCACCCGGTTTGTATTATTTGTATTATTGTCCTCATCTTTGTTATCTACACGTTTCAAGCAATGTCCCTCCTCCCCATCGGCCTTCTTCAGGTATTTCTTGTCGGACTCAGGAACCGTCTCAAAATAGGGAACCTTCTTGTCGAACGCTGGAAGCTCCCATGTTCGACATGAAGGTTCCTGAGTTCGACAAGAAATACCTGAAGAAGGTCGGGGGTTTAATCGACCGAAATGTTGTGTAGATAACAATAAAGATAGAGATGATAGTCCGAATTATACAAATTCACCCGAGAGTTTCCAAAGATGCCCTTTTCAAATTAGTTTTAACATATTTTCTGAAATCTTTCAAATTAATCTTAATTTTTTTAATGTTATTGTTGTTTTTGTTCTGATTAGGCAATTTGTTCTTAAATATATTTATTTATATAGTAATACTGGTGTTTCTAAAAAAAATGCGACCGTTATCATTTTGCAGCACCCTCTGGTTACAAGTGAGACTGTCCAAATCGTCCGTTTTTATTATAATGAAAGAAAGGGGAGAAAAAGGATATGATACACAGAAAAATATAAGAAAGAAGAGAGAGAGTAGGGAAAATATAGAGGGGAGGAGCTACACGAATAAGGGTTAATCGACTACAAAACCCTAGACGTAGGTTCAACAACACGTTTATATTTTCACTCGGAATACTGGGCTAAACAAAAAAGAGTAGAATTCGTATTCATTTTTAATATATCCAAAGGGACATTCCCCCTTAAAAGTTTTACATTTCTAAGATCTGTTTTGCAATGTAATATTCCCTTTTATGTATATATATAAGTAGTTGAAGTACTTGTCTAAGCCGGGTGATAGGTTTACGTCTTGGATCTTAAGTGGTTATTTTACGACCTCTGTTGTCAATTTTAAAAAATACACCAAACCGTCATAGATTGTGATTATTACCATAAAAGTTAAAGCCAACTAATAGAAATACAGGGGGGGGGATTTCCTTGTGATGTCGTGGCTAACGTACCCGGACTACAACATTGTAATAAACGAGTTCACACTCCAGTCGCTCTATAATGTTTACTTTCTGACTAATACCAGTCTCCCTCCTTCCGAGAGTAGTAGCACCACTCCATTGCACTAAGAAACACAGGAACACGTCCCAATGTGTCCTGCTCAAACCGTCCTTCGGGACGGGGGTCCGGTGTGTTTCGGCCACTGGACCAGTGAATTGTGTTAAATTAATAGCGTCGATCCCAGGGGGCTGTCCCCCCAGGCAATACCTGTCCCCTTGGGGGCAGGGCTGGGTTTATTGTCCAGCGCCTGAGGTGCCCCCTTGAGGGGGAATGCCGAAGGGATCGACGCAATTTTTGTTCTTTCCCAGCCATGATCTTCGGCTTGTGGGTGGGCCCACGTTAAAACGAGGCCTTGCGCCCAGTCCATACAAGTGGGGTATGAGACAAATACTCCCAATGTCTCCTGGAGCTTTAGAATACATCAACTGCATACGGGTCGACGAGTCCATTTCCTACGACTTTAACCATTTCACCACGCACCTCCACGTGCGCATAATTATTATAACGTTTCATTGCTTACTTAAGAGCTATTGCTAAATAGTTCAATTTGGAAAAAGTATAAAAATCTGGATTTAACTCTCTCTCTCTCTCTCTCTCTCTCTCTCTCTCTCTCTCTTTCTTTTTTCTTTCCTTTTTTCCCCATTATGTTCAATTGAAACAGATTAGCGTTATCGTTTCTGATAGTGGAGCGTTACAGTGAGAGAGGACACATTTAACAAAACAAACCAGTAAAATTAAGTAGTGTAATCTATCTTATTATTACCCGTGGAAAAAGTTAACGAACTCGTTTGGATTTCTATGAGATGATCGTAAAAGGAAACAAGTAATATATGTACATGCATTTACATATATTTGCTATAAAAGGGTTCTTTATTAACCGTTTTTCTGTTGTTATGGTAACGCAACAGGTGCTCGCTTCAAGCATGCCACGTGTTACCAGAGCAACCTTTTTTTTCTTTTTTTTTTTTTTTTTTGTCTTTTTTACATTCAACCATCTCTGAATATCAAAGATAAATAATAGCGTTTTATTTTCAAAGGTTAGAATAAACAGAAAATAATAAAACATTAAAACTAGAATATATATATATTTTTTATGGAGATACTATGGGTGTTATATTTATTAGTAAACAGTGCTCAATATCAGTGTTAGGGCATCTAAGTTAAGGTAGCGTAGACATGGGGTCAACGGAGCCTGGTTACGGACAGTTTCTCACATATGCGATCTTCTTTTGAAAAGAACAACCTTAACGTTTTCTCGTATCACTTATAAATAAAAACCAACATCAACAGGCGATATTTAAATTGTCCTGCGGAAGATTGTAGATACATATACGATATGTATATAACAATTAAAACGTTTTAGCATCGAAAATTTATTTTTCAAATATTAATAAATCAACCTCGGGTTTTTTTTTCACTTATTTATTACATTTACACACACACACACACACACACATGTTGCCATAATGTCACGAAAGTTTAAAGCAAATAGCACAATATATGAAATAAAAAAGGACTCTCGTCGATTTCGACTCATGAATGAACAACCTACACAGTTTTTTGGGTAATTATGAACTTTTGATTTAGTAAATTAGGGTGTCCCAGAAAAAACAGAACCCACAAATTTAATGATAAAACTGTTAATTTTCCCATTAAACAAATAAATTAAGGGTTTAGGGCTGGGGTCTAGTGTTAGTTTAATGGGAAAATAAATAATTTGGGTTCTGATTTTTCTAGGTCACCCTGTACAGACTGACCCAGAAAAAACAGAACCCAAATTATTTATTTATTTTCCCATTAAACTAACCCAAACCCAACCCTAAACTTTAATTTATTTGTTTAATGGAAAATTAACAGTTTTATTATAAAATTTGTGGGTTCTGTTTTTTCTGGGACACCTAATTTACTAAAAAAAAGTTCATAATTACCGTTTTTTGTTTATAGTGTTGAGTTAGACCATCCGCACTTTTTGGCACGGTCGATAGGAAAGAATAAGTGCACAAGGAATGCCACAGATGGGCTCTTGAACCTTGGTATGTCACTCAGTCTATGAGAAATAAAACTCTGAATTCAAACTCCGCTTAAGAAATTGACCTTGTGTCGCATCCTGCTCGTGTGGAGTGGTTGGTAAATATACATATTTTATGTATTCATAAATGTGTGTATGTGTAGGTACTCATAAATGTGTGTATGTGTAGGTATTTATAAATGTGTGTACGTATTTATAAATGTGTATATATTTGTATGCGTTTATAAATGTGTATCTGTCAATGCATTTGTATGTGTGTACATATGTGTATGTATACATCAAACGTCCCAGAAAAATCAGAATCCTTTTTATTAAAGGTGTCTCATGAAAACAATTATTTGTTTCTATATAATCAACGTGTGCTTTTTACGTTTTTTGACTATAGTCTTGAAGACACTTTACTGAAAATATTTTCCGACAAGTTTTTCATATATTTTCGCAAATAAAAATAAAATAAAATAAAAATAAAAACCAAAAAATAATTGTAACACAACATTCTTACGAAATTTTAATTTTTTAACATTTATGCAAATTTTTACCCAATCAGATACCTGATAAAATAATAAAAAAAACGTGGATAATTCTGACTGAAGTCAGAATTATCCTGAAGAACCATTTGGGTAAAACCTAGGCAGATAGTGTCTGACTCGTGTAGGTCCTTATAATCATGCTCTACTTAATGTATTGAGCACTTTTTTACATATACAACTTAGAAAACTCCCCCGGTGGTTTTTTTTTCTTTCTTTTGGCCACTACATACGATACTGATGATTATTTTCAGAAAGTACAGATGTGCCGGTCTTTTCTTTTTTTAAATTTTTCTTCCCGAGACGTAAGTTTGAAAATTGTTTTTATTTTGAAAAACTGAATTACCTGGGGTTTTTCCACGCCGGTAGAGTTTAGAAGTAAAAAAATATATATATAATTTTAAACAGACTGAATAACAAGGACTACCACTCGCTTTTCTCGTTATTCTGTGATAAAAATTCTTACCTTCCATATACCCACAAATGCCTGAAGATGATCTAATTAATAGATCGAAACACTGGAGCGTCGGCCAATAAACTTACACTCAACTTATTTAATGTTTTTTCATTCTTTTTAATATACTACATACCGTCGGATTCACTTCCTATATATATTTACATAAGGTGTCAAAAAGTATCAAGATTTTCGGTACTTTTTTGACACACCTTGTATTCTGGAAAATTAACGTTCCATTCATTATTCATCTCTATCTTGGTAAATACAGCTTCAATCTCGATTCTTTTATGACACACCGTGTATATATATATATATATATATATATTGTGTGTGTGTAGTAGGGTTAATCAGCCGACCGATATTCATTCTAGTCGCCACCCCCACCAGTTGTCACCTGCGAAATAGAAATGTTAGAAGCGTAAGGAGAGAGAGAACAAACAAACAAAAAGAAAGATTAGCCCACATAAATCTAAATGAAAATGAGGCGAATAAGAAAAATCAAAGGGGGTGATGGAGGGAAAAAAATCCAGCAACATTCCGCTGTGGGTTTTTTTTGTTGTACACCTGCACATGAATAAAAGAGAGAACTATTCGCTGTGTCTTCTATCTAAGCATCCAGTTTGAATTCCTTAAAGGAAGAAAAAGAAGGGAGAACATTGGTGAAGGAGAGATGGTGAAAGAATAAAAGAAAGACAGAAAGAGTAGGTTAATGAGAGAGAGGGTGTGCGCGCGGAAGCAATAACGCTAACTGTTTCAATCAAACATAATGAAAAGAAAGAAAAAAAAAAGGAAAAAGAAGGGAAAAATTGATGAAGAGAGAAAGTGAAAGAATAAAAGAAAGAAAGAAAGAGTAGGTGAATGAGAGAGGGGTGAGCGCACGGAAGCAATAACGCTAATCTGTTTCAATAAAACATAATGAAAAGAAAGAAAGGAAAAAGGGAGAAATTGGTGAAGGAGTGAAAGAAAGAAAGAAAGAAAGAGTAGGTGAATGAGAGAGAGGGTGAGCGCACGGAAGCAATAACGCTAATCTGTTTCAATCAAACATAATGAAAAGAAAGAAAAAAAAAGGAAAAAGAAGGGAGAAATTGGTGAACGAGAGAAAGTGAAAGAATTAAGAAAGAAATAGTAGGTGAATGAGATACAGGGGGAGCGCGCGGAAGCAATAACGCTAATTTATTTCAAAAGAGAAAAAAAAAGAGAAATTGCTGAAGGAAAGAAAGGGAAAAAAGTACCGTAAATCTTAGAGTATAATCCGCACTTTTCCTCCCAAAATTTAAAGGTCAAAATCCCAAGTGCGTACTATATACGAGGTTAAAAATAAAAATAAAAATTTTCTAAGCAATGTCCGGGTCTCTATTTGCTGTCCGGCAATGTTTATTCAGACGCGTTTTTTTCAGAGGTACAGCCCCCAAAAATCCCCTGTGTATTATACGCAAGGGCGGACTATACTCGAGGATTTACGATAATTCTGTTTTTTACAAAGAAAGGGAAGAAAATGACATGCTACACAGAAAAATATAATAAAGAAAGAAAGAAAGAGTAGGTGAGTGAGAGAGAGGGCGAACGCGCGGAAGCAATAACGCTAATCTGTTTCAATCGAACATATTGAAAAGATGAAAAGAAAGAAAGAAGAGAGAGAGAGAGAGAGTTAAATCAAGATTATTATACTTTTCATATATTGAACTATTTAGCAATAGCCTTTAAGTAAACATATCAAACATTGTAATAATTAAATTATCACACTGTGGTATATCCACAGGTCATGTTAGTTATTATTATTCATTGCGATAAGGCCTGTAGATGACTTGGTATCTTTTTGAGGGGTTCGTGCACATCGCTATACACTATTTGTAATAGAATCTCATAATTGTCTCCTCACAAAATGTGGAATAGCTTACCCGGTATTTAACCAAAAAAAAAAAGTTTATATATTTATGTGCTGGAGATGCAGATCTAATGTGTATTTTAAATACTAGCAAATATATGCACCCTCCGGGTGCAAGTATTTAAGTTTTAATGTAATAAAATATTGTATTAAATTAGAAAGGCCAATGAAACTAAATAAGAATACAGATAAAAAGATTTGAAACAGAGGGGGGTATAATAAAAGATCTGAAACAGAGGGAGTATAATAACAAATGGAACAACTGAAACTTACTCTTCCATCACTCTCGTCTTTCATTGTTATTTTTTCTAATTTAAGTATTTAGTTATAAGAGGAAGTAAATAATAAAATGACAGTTATTTTATCTTGTTAATGGATTTCATTTAAGATTCATTGAAGAGATTTTTGCTCATATTCATTAAAACAAAACCAAACAGTTAGAAATCAATAATACTAAGCACATATTTATTAAATTTGATTTTTTAATATTAATATGCAAATTAGCCTTCCCGTTCACACTGTAAACCGCTATTTTGTTGTATATATAAATATAATTGCATATTGTCAGTATATAGACATAATTAACAATATTAATAATGTAAGACAATTTTATTAATAATTGAGGTTTAGATAAAAATAAAATCATGGAGAATGTGATGTCAATAACTAAGAGAATTGTGACTTGAGTAGGAATATAGTTTCGGTTACAGACAGAAAAACACACAATCTCCATTATAATAAGATATGCTTGATACTGTAAATTATCAATCGAAACAATAACTGTCGATATATTTTTTTTCAAATGTCAAATCATCCTCACTCACTTATTTTTCTTCAACATAGTGTCGGATTCACTTCTATTTTTCTCTCCAACACACACACACACACACACACACACACACACACACACATATATATATATATATATATATATATATATATATATATATATATATATATATATATATATATATATATAGGGAGAATAAGTGCTTAATTGGAGTCGTACCTAATTTGAAAATTAATTAATTAATAATGAATTAGGCGGGAATACCTATTAAATATATATATATATATATATATGTCTCAGAAGTTACACACCATCCTGGTTTTCAAAGATACACCTTTGTTGATTTCAAATCACTGTTATTGAGAATAATTATAATAAATGCTCAAATTGAGAGATAGAAAATTAATTGTATCAATTAATATCTATGAATATATTTTTGAAATAACTAAAGTTATTGTTTTTCAAAACTTGGATAATACATGACTTCTGGGACACTGTATATATATTAATATTTTGAAGATAAATGGGTGCTATATTTCCAAGCAGACAGTGCTCAATATCATTGATAGAGCGTTTATATTTGAGCTGAGGTAGCGGAGAACATTTTTGATCTGAAGATAGTATAGGGGAGAAACTGCAATACCCAGTATATGTATATATATATATATAATATATATATATATATATATATATATATATAATATATATGTGTGTGTGTGTGTGTAAATAGAAAAAAAAGTATTCCAAAAAGATGAGTTTTATTCTTGATAGTGAAGTCGGCGTTATAACGTTTCGGTTTTTTTAATAAACGTTCATCAGGAATGTTTTCTGAACAGTGATGGATGTATTTTAAATAACATTAAGCAAAGTACATCCATCACTGCAAAAAAAAAAAAAAAAAAATGGCACGTGGAATTTCGGTCATACCTAATAATGCGTTGTTTGAAATTTTGTATTGTATAAGTTAAAAAGGAATTTTAATCACTTGTTGCTTAACAACTCTTACAACAATTTTGTAATATCAGTAATTCGCTTAAATGTTAAGCTCGAACGAAGAAATGAATAACATATCACAAACCTGTTTGAATATGATAAAGGGAAAATTAATAAAAATACAAGAACAACAAAAAGCAGGTCACTGTTTGTTTTTTTTTTTTTTTTTTTTTTTTTTATTTTTCAAACTAATCTAGAATTAAAAGATCAGGAGTGGTCGGGTGTAAGCAGATACGGTCCTAACGACACACGTCTTTTCTCAGTTCGACTTTTTCTATCTACTTCCCGTCCAAAGTGTTGTCTTACTCCGCTACCCCTGGCATGTATAGGGAGGATGGAATAATAGTTACTTGTCTATCGAAATTCAATACAGTAATCACAACAATCAAATCTCGTGTGCTTTCATACACAAAAGAGCACAGACCCTCTCCATATTGTTCTCACAAAATACTTGACTTATCCTAGATTGACTTTTACAATAGGATATGGGGAACATCCCCTCCCCCCACCACCACCACAAAAAAAAACACTGGAAGACAATTTTATTTCAAATGCAGAAATACAATTGTAAAGTAGAAAAATATAGACAAAATACTAAGTATTTCGCTGAATTTTTTTTTTTAGATGTGGCTTGGTCATTTGTATTATTTGAATTATTTGAATTATTCGTACTATTGTCCTCATCTTTGTTGTTATCTACACTATTTCTCTTAATTTTTTTAGATGAGGCTTGATAATTTGTAGTATTTGTATTATTCGGACTATTGTCTCCATCTTTATTGTTATCTACGCAACGTTTCGGCCAATGTGCCCTCAGGTCTTCTTCAGGTATTTCTCGTCGGACTTAGGAACCTTCTCTTCGAACATGGGAATCTTCATGACGTAATCGGGAGCCTTCTCGGAACTTCGAAACGAAACCTTTATTTAACGGGGGTAGACTGTTCGCATTCCGTTAACCATGATCGGGCACAAGTGTTTAGCTGTATTAAGTATTATATGTTACCTTGGCCAGGATTGAACCTACAGCCCAGTGATGATTGTCAATTGGAAGTGTATTAACCCAACACTTATATCCAATGCGCTATGAGTCTAACTGGAAAAAATATGGACAAAACACGAAGTGTTCCAAAAGATGAATATTTATTCTTGATGGTTATGCTAACGCTATAACATTTCGGTTTTTGCAACCTTCTTCAGGAATTGGTGAGATATTGTGCGGTAGACGTTGTCTTTGTTTTTCAGGTGTTAAATGTCGTTGGTCGCGTATCGTCTACTAAAATGCTCTAAAAATCCCGTTTTCGCAAAATTTAGCCTTTAGAAAACGAGGATTTTTAGTGCATTTTAGTAGACGATCTTTGATGCTATTTCATCAAACAAGAGTGCAAGTAAAAGGTCTAATTTTTGGTATCAGTATTTAGTATACTAACACCCAACTTTCGCATAGATGGACAATTTGATATTTTTAAAAAGTGAAAAATTGACCTCCCCTATGACATTTCGCAAAACCCAATCAACAAACCAACCAGCCGGACCCTCCAACCTGTTTGGACCCTGAACAATTTATTCCGTAAGCTGTCACTTGTGTTTGTGTGTAATTAATAAATCGGGAAGTTTTTGTTTTTCTTCGCATAATGAAATTCTCGGGCCGGCGATAAGACTGATATGCCCCCAATCTGGCTAGCCTAAATTAAACGCGTTCATTCGGAATATGTTTAGGTGACAAGGGAGAATTAAATGCAATATCATGCTTCATTCTAAACTTATTATTTAGAACAGGGATCACAAACCCAAGGACTCAAAAGGGGCGATTACATCTAGGGGGACAGGCACAGCGGGTCAAAAGTGAGATAGGAAGTAGGGGTGCGTGATTCCCGCCATTTATAATGCTAATCCACAATACAGCTGTGAGGGTGCTTTTTCATTAAGATAAATATTGGTTGGTTGGTTTATTGATTTTAACGGCATATCAACCCGTCTTGGGTTATTTCATGCCTAACGGTTAGGAAGTAGTATATGTTATGTATTTATATTTATACTTTTTAGTAATTGGTTTTAACAATGTGTTAGCACTATTAGGGATCATGTTGTATGGTATTGATTAAGTTTGTCTATATTCTATGGTATAATTTTATTTCCCTCCGAAAGGACAGAATGTCCTCCATGTTGACATTTTCAAATAGCTCTTTCATATTGTTTGCATTAAAATAACTGTTTCTGATGTGAGCAAAAACCTGCATTCCATGAATAAATGTTTAACAGTCAAAGGTGTTTGACATGTTTCACATTGTGGTTGTTGTTCTTGTTTGAGTATATAGGAGTGCGTTAGTCTTGTGACCAATGTGTACTCGTTCCTTTCTAGACTTTCTAAAAGTTGGTCTCCAGTTTCCCAAAATGGGCAAAGAAAGACTTATATATCGGTGGAAATTAATTTTATATATATATATATATATATATATATATATATGTCTTCTTGACAGCATGCACAACGTGGGAGAAATCAAATCACTCACTGCTGACCCTCATCTATCGTTCACGATAGGAGAGTCTACCATATATATATATATATATATATATATATATATATATATATATATAGGAAAAAGTGGATATAACAACACACCAACTAAATTCAATTGTTGTTATATCCACTTTTTTTTATTTCGACCAATATATATATATATATATATATATATATATATCGGTCGAAATAAATTTATGACTGGTATTTAAGCCTTTTTCTTTGCCAAATATATTGCTTTGTATATAATTCAAGAAGTATTGTACAATTATCTCTCAAGTTGGACTTTACACAATTTAACATTATGTTGTTAAAAAAAGACCCAACTTTGAATAATTACCAACACCAACTAGCCTGGTTATTTACTTATACGTGAAGGATTGATAAAATGTGGTTGAAAATTGAGGAAAAAATGGATATAATAACAATTCAATTGAATTTAGTTGCTGTGTTGTTGTATCCACTTTTTCCTCTATTTTCATATATATATAAATTTACATGGTAACCACATTAGGATGCTGCGTGCTGTCTTGAACAAATTCTGTTACCTCTTTGTGCACAAAGCATCCAAGTAAGATAAACAAAACATGCTAGACAAGCAAGGACGAACTCATAAGTGATGTTCTCTTGTGGACACCCACACATGGACACACCAGTGTAGGCCAACCAGCAAAAAATTACTCAGCTCTATGCGGGTTCGTGATGCTGTGTGGAAGACCATCCTGGAGAGATGGCCGATAGGGACGGGTGGCGAGAGAGTCACGGAAATCCGTGTTGTCAGCATTACCAGATGATGATGATAAGATTTTGAAATGATATCAATTTTCTCGAAACACCCAGTATTAAATGACACGCTCAAAATGTCGAGCCTAAGCATGTTGGTCACACACCAATATTCGTAGAGTGAATTTGATCCTCACTGTGTGCCCAACTATTTCGCTTGCGCTTGTGAGTTTGATAGATAACTCCAAATACACCCACACACCCACACACACCCACACACACACACTCTCTCTCTCTCTCTCTCTCTCTCTCTCTCTCTCTCTCTCTCTCTCTCTCTCTCTCTCTCTCTCTCTCTCTCTCTCTCTCTCCATTGTCGTTTTTAGGTAAAAATTTTTCGCACAAAATGTCTAGTCTATGTAGGGTGGTCAGACACTTATAGTCGTGGTGTGAGTTCGATTCTCACTGTGTGCCCAATTATTTCACTTTTGCTTGTAATTTTGACAAATAACTCTAAATCTCTCTCTCTCTCTCTCTCTCTCTTCTCTCTCTCTCTCTCTCTCTCTCATACATATATATATCGAAATGTACATACAGGGATTGACATTTTCTCGATTTGTTTAGCCTTATATTTGAACATATATGCCCGCCTAAATTCATTAATTATTAACTAATTAATTTTCAACATTAGGTATGACTTCAATTGAGCACATATCCTCCAAAAATTGTCGGCTAAAAAGGCCATATCAAAAATAAACACATTGTTTGTTTACTTACTTTCATACATATATATATATATATATATAATGTATGAAAGTAAGTAAACAATGTGTTTATTTTTTATTTATATATATAATCGCACACACATTTTCACTATCTCATATTCTATCTCTATCTCTCACACACTCTCTGTCTTTCCCTCTCTCCCTATTTCTCGCTCTTCATCACCTTCTCTCTCTCTCTCTCTCTCTCTCTCTCTCTCTCTCTCTCTCTCTCTCTCTCTCTCTCTCTCTCTCCTCAAAATGTTTTTTTTTGTGTCAACATTTTTCGATTCGTTTGACCACTGACACGTACTTTCTTTTTTGTTTTCATTCGGGATTCTTGGCTCTGTGTAATGTGTACCTCTGATCTGACACTTTGTTTGCTAAGGGCCTTGTTGAAATCTTTCCCTTTATTTCTGGCGTCGACGCGCAGGCTCAAGAACAGTTTTTTAGACACACACACACACACACACACACTATGTCTATGGAGGAGGAAAACACGTGTACATATAACATGGACGTTATAGAAATATTTATATTAACGGAAATAGAGAGGAGAATTAAACACACAACCCAAACAGACACACTCACAAATGTATTACATGGAACTCCTAATTATTTTGTCGAACCTCATTTTTTTTTCTCTTTTTTTAAGTATGCGAAATCCAATTATGGATTTTATATATATATATATATATATATATATATATATATATATATATATTAATGATTTGAAGGCAATTACAATGCGTATAAAAAAGATGTTATTTTTGTCTTATCGATTTCAAAGTAGAAACTTCATCTTCAGAGGTGAATATCAGAAATGTACGTGCTTAAGTTGTTTTTTTTTTTGTGTGGTTATTTTTTTTTTATTTTTTTCTCATTTTTTTCCTCTTCTTTTTTTAAATTTTTATTATATATATAATATATATATATATATATATATATATATATAAACGCCCTTTTTAATTTCGTATCTTATAATGTATATTTTTTTAAAATTATTTTCTTTAATTAATTTGCTAAATCTTCATTTTTTCAGATATTTTACACAACTATAAGATTAACAAAGGAACAGAGAATAAAATCAATTCAATTGTACAATCAAAACAATAAAAAGGCTTTAATTTTGTTCCACTTAAACAGAGGGCGTTACTTATGCCGCATTTTGTGTGTGTGTGTGTGTATATATATATATATATATATATGGTGTCCCAGAAGTTACACACCATCCTGGTTTTCAAAAATACACCTTTGAGCATTTATTATAATTATTCTCAATAACAGTGATTTAAAATCAACAAATTGAGAAATAGAAAATTAATTGCGAAATCACTATCAATGAATATGTTTTTGAAATAACTAAAGGTGTTGTTTTTCAAACCTGGATAATACATGACTTCTGGGACACATATATATATATATATATATATATATATATATATATATATATATATACTTTGGTGCGGTACCAAGTTTCATGGTACAAGGTGATTCTAGGCTGGTCCTAATTCTCTACCAGCAGTTTGTTGTAGAGTCCGGTTTCGTATGAGAGCTCAATGTTTAATTATTGTAAACAGAGCAAAGTTATTTGTGAATAAAAGACCTTAAATACCTTCCCTGCAAGTGGGTCAAGTGGGTTGCAGGGAAGGTATTTAAGGCCTTTTATTCACAAATAATATATATCTTATTATAATGGAGATTGTGCGTTTTTCTGTCTGTAACCGAAACTATATTACTAATCGAGTCACAATTAACATAGTTATTTACATCACATTCTTCATGATATTATTTATATTTAAACCTCAATTATTAATAAAATTACTTCACTTTTTTATTAGTGTTGTCCATATCTATATACTAATAACATGCAATTATATTTATATATACAAAAAATAGCGGTTTGCAGTGTGAACGGGAAGGCTAATTTGCATATTGATATTAAAAATGTGATTTTATTAAATATGTGCTTGGTATTATTGATTTCTAACTGTTTGGTTTTATTTTAATGAATATAAGCAAAAATCTCTCCAATGAATCTTAAATGAAGTCCATTAACAAGAAAAAATAACTGTCATTTTATTCTTTACTTCCTAATTTAACTAAATAGTTAAATAAGTAAAATTCAGCAATGAAAGACGGGAGTGATGGAAGAGTAAGTTTCATTTCTATTTTTCTATTATACTCCCACTCTGTTTCAAATCTTTTTATCTGCCTTCTTATTAGACTTTCTAATTTAATACGATATTTTATTACATTAAAACTTAAATACTTGCACCCGGAGGGTGCATATATTTGCTAGTATATATATATATATATATATATACGAGGGGTGTATGAAAAGTTTTAAGCATCAGTAAAACTAAAAGGGATAAAAGATTTTTGAACATTCATTTTTTAACATGGTCCCCCTCAAAAGCTGAACACTTGCTCCAACGGCGCTGAACTGCTTTTATCCCAGTGTAGAACTCTTTAGTTTGGGAATCAAGAAACCGCTGGTTGCAGCTATGACATTTGTTTCCACTACTTTGATTGTTCATTAGTTTCCGGTGGTGATAAACCCAGGTTTCATCCATAGTGATGGATCAAGCAAGAAAATTGTCTTCGTCAGCTTCAAACAGTTTAATATATATATATATATATATATATATATATATATATATATATATATATCATATCGTTATTGATCCAACGAGAGAAAAGTGTTATTTTACAATGAAAATGTCCCCAAAGTGGTTAGAATTTTTCAAAAATGTCAATCCCTGGTCGAAATGTACATTCAGGGATTGACATTTTCTCGATTTGTTCAGCCTTACATTTGAACGTATATGCCCGCCTAAATTCATTAATTAATTTTCAAAATTAGGTATGACTTCAATTAAGCACATATTCTCCATATGTATATATATATATATATATATATATATAATGTACTACAAATAAACGAAACTCTACTCAAAAACTACCGAGTTTCTGATATTTCTTCTTTAATGCTTCATACAAATGTCCAAACCTGATATATGTACCTCCCACAAACGGATAAATATACTAAAATAATCACAAATATATATATTTACTAGAAGCATACGGAGACCCTTAGACAACACACACACACACACACACACACACACACACACACACACACACACACACATATATATATATATATATATATATATATATATATATATATATATATATATATATATATATATATATATATATATATATATATATAATATCTGCTATATACTTATGTTAAATAGTTCATCCACCGACCTTCCCACCATGCACTAAAATCTAAACTAGAATCAAAATGTTGATCCTTCCCATGATGCACCACATACCAACATATAAAGAAAAACACCAACTGAAGTTACTCAGCATTTTCCGAGTCTCGTTGGTTATTTCCCGCATCTCTTTAAATCACTTCCCCATTGTATTACACAGCCATTTTCTATTTCTTTCTTTAAACAATCCCATGCCTTATATTTCCAAACCTTTTGGCAACGTCTCTTATAAATAAATCAACTGTTTACAAGCTCTTTTTTTTGCCCTTTGTAATTATCTTTTATTTCTTTTCTTTTTTTTTTACAGGTATGGTATTGTGTATTATCACCCGATTAAAAGAATATACCTGACTGTCGACGACTGGTAATGTGAAGCTACTTCAGATTATATGACTTTAATCTCCCAACACTGCTATAACCCTTGAACTGAAACTAATTAATGGTCTCTCCTTTAAGTGTTAAGTTAAGAGATTCTTAGAGTCTGTGTTTTGGTTGGTTGGATTTTACGCTATCTCAATCCTTGTTGGGTTATTTTCAGACGTTTTCCTTTATTCATTCTTGATGGTATCAAAAGTTTTTTTTTAAGTTGGTAACACACACACACACACACACACACATATATATATATATATATATATATATATATATATATATAATGTAAGTAAAGTCGTCGGGGCGGCCTAATGTTGGTGTCAGCGAGGGAGTCTATCCCCTTTTCACTAGCGCTAGACCAAGGAGATTATTTGACCATCAGCTCCTTACTTTACCGCACAGATCCCTGTGCTACTCATACGCTGAGTTGGCGGGGGCCAGTATCGAACCAAGAATCTTTAGATTCCTAGCCGAACACTGGAGGGAGGTGAGATGAAATGGAGTAGGGTGGTCAATATTTATATGGGGAATTTTTTATGTTTTTATTATTATGGTGCTGCATTTTTTAACCATATTCGTGATGGATACTAATTTTATTTTCGCAAATTCGTGAAAATAAAATTAAGATTTATCACGAATATGATTAAAGAATGCAGCACCATAATAATAATAAAAAATTCCCTAGCCATCTATATAAATATTGACCACCCTACTCCATTTCACACACACACACACACACACACACACACACACATATATATATATATATATATATATATATATATTATATATATATATATATATATGGAGAGAGAGAGAGAGAGAGTTTATAATTTGCTTGAAGCATTGTGTTTAGATTGGTTTGGTGGTTGGTTTTGTAGGTTATCACAATGCAAGTGCAAAGAAAAATGACGTAACTATTGTGTTGTTAGTTTACCTTTTGATTAATTCTTGATATTTCGAGATAAAGATCTCTTTGTCAGAAGATTTCTGAAGATCCTGAGCTATTAGCTTACCGTCAGGTTCTATCCATTATAACTGTCTTCCTAGAAATTCCCTGTGTGTGTGTGTGTGTGTCTGTCTGTCTGTCAGTCCAACAATGTCTTAGTATCATTCCAGGTTTGGCCTAGCCTTTTATTGATTTATTATTTCACTCTGTAGAATAATCATACTAGTGTTTCTGTGTGTAAGTGTGTTTGGGATTAAAAAAATTTAACTTAATTATTTTAAACACATATTTTAAAACTCATTTTTACTATGTAACCCATAGATGGGACCCTAACAGATACTACCACTCTATCTTGGAGTGGACATTAGAGTAATGGCGATGTGTACTCCACACTCCCCAGAGCTCCAGAACTGAAACTTCACTATAAGTGGTAGTGCCTTTTAGGGTCCCACGTATGGGTTAAATTGATCAAAAATGAGTTTAAAAGATCAGTTTTTTTTAAATTGAATACCCAGCAACACTGACTAAAACAAAACGTCTTCGGCAGAAAATAACCCGAGGGTTTACATACCGTAAAATCTAATCAATCAATCTTACAATAAAACTGACACTTAAAAGACTTTGGGGCGTTTTTTTCCCAACATATACCATCTTGCTTTTTTTTTTTTTTTTTTTTCTTTTTTTTTCTTTCAAAAAAAATGGGCAGAGGTTCTTAAAATGATTTAATATCACGTTTTTGTAATAGTAGCCGAATGTATGAAACCTAAACTGGGAGTGTGGCCAGTATCATGAAAAAAGATGAAACGCTATTTGATTGACCAGTGTCGGGGGGGGGGGCGTTTTGTCACGTTTTATTTTATAGCTTCACTAGATGCCAATATATCATAGGCCGAAAGGTTGTTTAAGACACTGGAATGTTGCTCCATTAAACGTAATAGCGGACTGGAGATTGAACTCGCTTACTACGATGTGGCATATCCAGCACGATATGCATTTGTTTTAAAAAATTGAAATAGATCACTAAGTAGGACTGAGCCTATTCTAGTAGTAACCACTCCAAGCGGAGATTTAAGAGGTTTGAATTCAGAGTTTTTCCTTCTCCTAGAGTGGTTGCCTAACCAAGGTTAGAGAGCCCAGTCTGCCCTACTATTAACCCATAGCTGGAGGGAGAATAGTTGGATTCATACATTCCCCAGAGGTATTAGTCCTATGTTAACTGTGGCTTCATCCAGGAATTGAATTCGAATCGACGAGTCCATTTCCTACGACTCTAACCAGTATACCACCGCGCTTCCTATTACACCACGGGGACCCACGTGAAACTAGCTAGCAGGTTAAATATATATGAAAAAGCTGATAGATAAATTTGGTTAAAAAGTGCATAAAATAAAATGATACTAATACAGAATAACGCGCAATAATAATTAAAAAAAAGATAATATCATTAGATTACGTATATAAAATAAAGGGGCTGGGTTAGCTCAGTCGGTAGAGCGATCGGCTAGAAACCACAATGTTCCTAGTTCGATACCGGTACTCGCCAACTCAGCGTATGAGTAGCACAGGGATCTGTGCG
This sequence comes from Doryteuthis pealeii, assembly GCA_023376005.1. Classification (NCBI taxonomy): domain Eukaryota; kingdom Metazoa; phylum Mollusca; class Cephalopoda; order Myopsida; family Loliginidae; genus Doryteuthis; species Doryteuthis pealeii. The sequence continues at coordinate 19,492,052 of CM042150.1, read as the reverse complement.
GTAAAGTAAGGAGCTGATGGTAGGTGTGGCACTCCACCCCAGATGCTAAAAACAATCTCCTTGGTCTAGCGCTGTTGAAAAGGGAATAGACTCCCTCACTGACTGGCTGATACCGACTTCAGGCCGCCCCGTCGACTTTACTACGTATATAAAAAAAATACATTTCACGGAAATGTCCGAAAACTTAGCTTGGGCTACTTCGGGAGTTTCCGTTCTCTAATACTATTTATACGTAAAATGCCATTCTAATAATATTATCTCGTGTGCGCTATTTGCATTTTTACCAATAAAATTAGTGTTAAGAGATGGGATCATTTTTTTCCCTTTTTTTTTTTATTTTTTATTTTTTTCTGAATTTGGAAATGCAATGAATTCCATTCAGTATCTAACTATCTTTAAAAGCTTCTTTTTTTTCATTACCTCTTTTAACAGGTCATAAAAAACCTTGTTTTGTTTTTGTTTTTGTTGTTTTTTTTTTTTTTAAATTTGTCAATTTTGGTGACAGATTTTTGTTCTATTTGTGTATTATTTAGATTTTTAGTTTTTTTCCCATTAAGTTCAAAAGTTTTATTTTTAACCCACAATAGAATTTAGCAAACCCCCGACGCCACCAATTACCCAGATTCAACCTTTTTATTCTGTAATCCACAAATAAAACAAAAGCTAATAATTCATTCTCATGCGAACATTTTCATTATTTCTGGGAAGAATTTACAGTTAAATAAAAGAATGAAAAAAAAGTCAACTCACGATTCTTTTTTTTTTTTTTAGTTTTCCTGATGTTTCAATAGAACCAGGTGTCCTTCTTCAGAGTTATTTTTATTGTATACATTGGTACCTTGACTTACGAGTCACTTAGCTTACGAGTTTTCCGAGTTACGAGCAGTCACTTGGTCTATTTTTTTGTTTTCTGGGAAGAATTAACAGTAGAATAGAATTTTTAAAAAAATGTCAACTCACGATTATCTTTTCTTAGTTTCCATGATGTTTCAATAGAACCACGTGTCCTTCTTCAGGGTTATTTTTATCATATACAGGGGTACCTTGACATACGAGTGCCGAACATTTTTGAGTTACCAGCTATCAGATGACTTATCCTAGATTGACTTTTACAATAGGATGAAGGGGGGGGAGAAAAACATTGGAGGACAATTTTATTTCAACTGGAAATGCAGTGGTAGCTTAAGAGTGTTGTATACCCTTCCTTACTTCTTTACTTCTTACTTGCTTCTATATCTTGGACATCTATTCTTCTGGCCGGCTTTGGTTCTTCTATCATCTTGTGTCTGGGTCTGGAATCTTCTAAGGTCTGGACTTTCTTGGGGACTTCGGGTCTGGTCTTCTATTGGGGATTTCTCTTTATCAGAAGCCCTGTGTCATTGTTAGTTTTTAGATAATAAACACAAGACTTCGATTTACTTTTGATCTTATTTTATTGTTAATCCCCAAACCAGACGTCTGTGCAGATCCTTACATCCTATGAGCTCGGCTCCTACTTGCCAACTGACTTAAACTTACTATCCTTAAACCGGAAGACAGGGTCTTCCATGCCTTCCGGTTCTCACGATTTATCCCCGGAAGGTGAGAGTGAGGTCAAGCACCGTCACTCACTCTCAAGGCCATCAGCTGCACTAATCGCCATTATGTTTCTACACTACCTTATATAAGTATTAGGGATCCAATAATTATATAACAAGAGTCCCAACTTACGAGCAGTCACTCGGTCTATTTTTTTGTTTTTTGTGAAGAATTAATAGTAGAATAAAATGAAAAAAAAAGTCAACTCACGATTCTCTTTTCTAAGTTTTCATGATGTTTCAATAAAATCACGTCTCCTTCTTCAGGGTTATTTTTATCATATACAGTAGCACCTTGGTTTACGAATGTCCCAACTTTTTCGAGTTACCAGCTATTACTCGATTAATTTTTTTTTTTTTTTTGCTTTGTGTTGATTCCTAAAATTTGAGACACGAGCGAGTTTCGGATACGCTTTTTAATAAGTAAAGAAGCTCTCCAACATTCACTGGATTTGAGTAGTGCAGTGAGAAAAAATGAGGTCACCTTTAGAAATAAATGTTAACTCTTTGGCTAATTTAAGCCACTCACAGCGATTCTCCAACCACTGTGATCATACCGTTAGCAAAGTACAATAACTGATAGTGCATTACTATTATTAGAACCCCAGTCGCGCTACGGGAATGTTATGAACCCCTTTACCCCCAGCTATGTGTTGAATAGTACATCTACTCTCCTTCTATAAGGATGGCTTTGGCATGAGATAACCCACGAAGAGTGATATGTCATGAAACAAAACAAAAATTAGCGAGAAGCGTAATACTGTGTAATGTATTTAACTATTTGCCTACATTAGACCACTCACAGTGGCTCTCGGTGATCAAAGTACAGAAAAAAATGATGGTTAGTTCATTATAATTGAGCAGAAGGACTCAGATTACTATAGTAGGGCTTTATTTGAAGAGAAAGGTTTCTAGGGTGAATAGATAGTGAAATATCCCTTCATACAGGTAAAAAAGAAAAAATACCAAGAACATTTGGTACAACTATGGGGGAAATTTGGTAGTTAAACCATTATAATTGAACAGAAAGACTTGGGCTATTATAATGATAGGACTTTATATAATATTATTTGTATTATTCGGACTATTGTCCTCATCTTCATTGTTATCTGTACAACGTTTTGGTCGATGTGCCCTTCGGCCTTCTTCAGGTATTTCGTTCCGCGATGACTCCCGATTACGGCAAGAAGGTTCACGAGTCCGAGAAGGTCCCTGAGTCCGATAAGAAATACCTGAAGAAGGCCGGAGGGCACATCGGCCGAAACGTTGTACAGATAACAATGAAGATGAGGACAATAGTCCAAATAATACTAATCATCAAGCCTTATCTAAAAAAATTCAGAGAAAATAGGATTTTATTTGAATAGAATGAGTTCTGAGTTGAATAGATAGTGAAATATCCCTTCATACAGGTAAAAAAAAAATACCAAGAAAATTTGGTACAGCTGTGGGGGAAATTTGGTAAGCAAAGAGTTAAACCGCTCACAGTGGCTCCCTCACCACTACCAACTGATGGCTAGTTCATTATAATTGAACAGAAAGACTTGGACTATCGTAATAATAGGACTTTATTTATTATTTTTTGTATTTGCCTACTTTAGGCCACCCATAGCGGCTCTCTGTGACCAAATTACAAAATACCGATGGTTAGTTCATTATAATTGAGCAGAAGGACTTGGATTATTATGATAGTAGGACTTTATTTGAATAGAATGAGTTCTGAGGTGAATTAATAATGAAATATCCCATCATACAGGTAAAAAAAAATACCAAGAAAATTTGGTAGACTAAGATTTAAAGATATGATAAAACTTGTTGAGAATATAATGCTAATTGTTTTATCTCCACCTGACACAGAATTTATGTGTAGAGATTATGCTAATAAATTCTATTAAAAATGTTTTGATATTTGAATGAGGAGTGTCATTTCCTTCTTGATTTTGATCATTCACCGCTTTTTCAATCGTCATTTCCACGTGGTTACGTCATCTTTGAAGATAAAAAAGAAACATTGTTATGGGGGAAGTTGTTGCCTTAAGTGCTCACTTACCCATTCTTCCCGCCCAGTTAACTGGGGCTGTAGAATATGCCGACTGTAACCCTGCAAAGTGATACCCCCCCTGTTGGAATTTTTCTATTATAGTTATTTACTAAGCTTAGCTTAGATATGGCACAAGGCCAGAAGTGTGGGGCACCCAGTGAGAATCGAACTCACTAACAATGGTCTGCTAATCTAGCTTGCTAACCATTACACCACGTGAATTTTTCTATTATAAGGTGTGTACCAGATGGTCACTTTCTACTTATAGACTCGCCGATAAGCACGTGACCTGGGAAGGCAGCCTGTTGTCCAATCACTGGCAGGGCTCTGCTGCTGCTATTGTTATTTATACTGGCCGATTCTAATCTTAGCTCACTATTACTTGGATCTTCTTGGACGACGGACCTAAAGGATTCTATATATCACGAGACTTATTCACTTACCAAAGGATTCCATATCACGGGACTTATTCACTTACCAAAGGATTCTATAACTCGGGACTTAGTTACTTATTTACTTTGAGTTCTTTCTGTTGGCCGAGGCCAGTGATTCTTAAAGACGGAATCCTAGTGGTTGAGCAGTCCATGACATGCAACACTCCACTTTGACCCTTTCTCGTTCTAGACAGCTGGTTGAAGAGTCTCCCTTTGATCAATCTACTGGTTACGTCAAGCCCTGGCATTTATATTATTGTCCCGACCCAATTGCACTTAGGATAAACCCTAACAATTTCTATCATATATATGCTAGAAAACGGTAGTTGCGGGTCTTATTGTCCTCTATATGACATTAAACTTCATCTAAAGGTGAAATTCCAATTTTGGAACTCTGGGGAGTATAAAGTACTCCTCCATCGTCATTAATCCCAGGTCCACCCTAGTCCGGAGTAGTAGCTCATGTTAGGGTCCCATTTATAGGTTAAATAGAAATTTTTTTTTTAAATTGAGTTAGAAGAAAATTTGAATACCATCCTGAATGAATAAAATTAAATGTCTTTGGCATAAAATTACCCAACAGGTGTTGACATGCCGTATAATCTAACAAACTAACTTGCTCATTCTTTTCTCCTGGATGATAACGAGTCAATCTTGATTAAATTTGCCATGTTTTAATGACATTTTCTGTTAAGGAAAAAGGGTGTCCCCCCACCTGAAGTGCCTGGAGAAGTTAGGCTTAAAATCGATTATATATATAAGTAAAGTAAAGTCGACGGGGCGGCCTAAAGTCGGTATCAGCCAGTCAGCGAGGGAGTATATCCCCTTTTTCAATAGCGCTAGACCAAGGAGATTGTTTTAGCATCTGAGGTGGAGCGCCACACCTACCATCAGCTCTTTACTTTACCGCACGATCGACGTATGAGTATTCATAAAATGAACATCTACACAGTGATTTGTTTATAGTGGTGAAGGCTTGTGTTGGACCATCCACACTTTTTGGCACAGTCGATAGGAAAGAATTGGTGCATCAAGGGTTGCCACAAACCCAATCAACGACCGACCTCAGGAATTTTGAATTCAGAATTATCGCTCTCCTAGACTGGTTACCTACCCAAGGCTGAAGCGCCCAGTCTGCCCTACTATTTAACCCATAGCTGGAGGGAGAATATATGGATTTATACCTTTCCCAAGGGTATCAGCACTATGTGAAATGCCAACAGTTTCGTCTAGGAATTTGAACTCTAATTAACGAGTCCATTTTCCACGACTCCAACCACTAGCCCACATGCCTTTTATATATATATATAAGCGTGGTGTAATGGTTAAAGTCATGGGAAATGGACTCGTCGTCCCGAGTTCAATTCCTGGATGTGGTAATTGCATTTCACTTAGCGCTAATACCCTTGGGAAAGGTATGAATCCTACTCTCCCTCCAGCTATCGATAAATAGTAGGACAGACTGTGCTCTTTAACCTTGGTTAGGCAACCGGTCTAGGAGAAGGAAAACTCTGGATTCAAACCTGTTGAACTCCGCTTAAGAAATTGACTTTGTGTCACATCCTGCTCGTGCGGAGGGGTTGGTATATATATATATATATATATATCTATATATTATATATATATATCATCACGTCTAATCGGCGTCCTATTCTGGACAACGACTTTTTTTCCTTGCTCGTTCGGCTCTTTTCTGTAAACAGTAACTCTAGAACTGGGGTTTCGTCCTTCATTGAGAACAATTAAGAGTATTATTTCATGTCTAGCAATACCCCACCCTCGCAAACGTGCTATCTGGCGTTTGCTGAGGTGTGGTTAATTCCTTGTGGCTTTGTACCTGAGTAAGCTAAGCTTAAATTCTTCCTTACCTCATACGTTGTTGTTGTTGTTGTTTTCTGCCTTTATTTTCAAACACTTCTTTCTCTGCCTCACCTTGAATATCTTTTACCTTCTCTCTCTTCACATATTCCATCTCTTAACCAACTTGGCCAGTTTCTTCTGCTAAACGACGACGACGACGACGAACAATACTACTACTACTACTACTAATACTCACTGATAAACGGCTCGCAACAGTGTTACACACGTATATATATATGTATATATAGGTGTGTGTATATATATGTATATATAGGTGTGTGTGTATATGTATGTATATATAGGTGTGTGTGTATATGTATATAGGTGTGTGTGTGTATATGTATATAGGTGCGTGTATATGTATATGTGTATATAGGTCTGTGTTTGTGTATATATGTATATGTGTGTCTATATAGGTGTGTATGTATATGTGTGTCTATATAGGTATGTATATGTATATGTGTGTCTATATAGGTATGTATGTATATGTATATGTGTGTCTATATAGGTATGTATGTATATGTATATGTGTGTCTATATAGGTATGTATGTATATGTATATGTGTGTCTATATAGGTGTGTATGTATATGTGTGTCTATATAGGTGTGTATGTATATATATATATGTGTGTCTAGGTGTGTGTGTATGTATATATATGTCTATGTGTATATGTGTGTGTATATATGTGTGTATGTATATATATATATGTGTGTCTAGGTGTGTGTGTATGTATATATATGTCTGTATATATAGGTATGTGTATGTATATGTGTGTATATATGTGTGTGTATATATATGTGTATATGTGTATATATATGTGTGTATGTATATGTGTGTATATATGTGTGTATATATGTGTATATATATGTGTGTGTATATATGTGTATATATATATGTGTGTGTATATGTGTGTGTGTGTGTGTGTCACTCCAGCCCTTTTCATACATTTCTATATCTGCGTCTCTTTGAATCTCTCTTCTCTCTCTCTCTCTCTCTCTCTCTCTCTCTCTCTCTCTCTCTCTCTCTCTCTCTCTCTCTCTCTCTCTCTCTCTCCACATATTCCATCTCTAAACCCACTCGGCCAGTTTCTTCTGCTAAACGACGACGACTACTACTACTACTCGCTGATAAACGTCTCACAAACAGCGTTAAAGTGTACACTACTGTCTCTCCAGCCTTCGTGTTTCCAATAGACTTTTAGCCGACTGAAAAAAAAAAGAAGGAAAAAAACTCGCCTACCTGACACAGGTGAGATATGAACATACCTGTTGGATGACTCATTCAACAGGTAGCTGGATTGTCCCTCCCCTCTCCTTCCCCCCCCACCCCTGACCTATACTCTCTACACAGAGGAAAGGAAGCATGACCGTACTATGGCAATAATACTAGGGTAAATAAAGGAAGGCATAGGCTGGATACTTGCATGTGTCTGTGTGTGCCTGATGGCTGACTGGTCATGTGTACACTTGCGGATACCCCTTCAGGGTTGAGGCTGAAAGCTGTCCCAAATAGCAAGTTCGTCAAGTTGGTAACATATATATATATATATATATATATATATATATATATATATATATATTATATATATATATGGGGGGGAGATTTATGATTTGCTTGAAGCATTGTGTATATTGTTTTGGCGATTGGTTTTGAAGTCTATCACAATGCAATTGTAAAGAAAAACGAGGTAACTATGATGCAATGTTCAACGTCTTAGTTACCTCGTTTTCTTTACATTGCATTGTGATATCCTTCAAAACCAACCGCCACACACACACACACACACACACACACACAAATAAATACAAATATGTACATGATTTTGTGTTTATATATATATATATATATATATATATATATATATATAAAAGATATTCTAATGAGTCAGACGAACCTACTATTAGTTTCGCATAAAGCTCTTCAGGGCTAAATCTGACTCTATATATGTGTGTGTATGTATATTTATGCGAAACTAATAGTAGGTTCGTCTGACTCATTAGATTATCTTTATTATTGGCTCTACTTAGGTATCGAGCACTTTTTACTTATTAGCTTTCTCCTAGCGGTTATATGAATATATATATATATATCTTATATACATATATATGCATATAATTTTTTTTTTCTTTTGGCAAAATACTGTACCAATAGATTATTTTTTGTTGGTACGAATATCTTGGTCCTTTCTTTATTTCAAAATTTTTTTATTCTTCCTGGTTGATGTTTGGTAGTATATTTTTACAATCAAACTTTCTGCTGGGTTTTTTTTTCTCTCCGCAAGGATTTACCAACACGCTTGATATATAATATATATATATATATATATATATAATATATAATATCCCGGGCAGGGTTAGCTCAGTCGGTAGAGCGTTTGGCTGGAAACCACAAGGTTCCTAGTTCGATACCGGTACTCGCCAACTCAGCGTATGAGTAGCCCAGGGATCTGTGCGGTAAAGTAAGGAGCTGATGGTAGGTGTGGCGCTCCACCCCAGACACCAAAACGATCTCCTTGGTCTAGCGCTATTGAAAAGGGGATAGACTCCCTCGCTGACTGGCTGATACCGACTTTAGGCCGCCCCGACGACTTTACTTTTTTACTTTTATATATATATATATATATATATATATATATATATATAATTGCTAACTTAAGAGTTTTTCTAGTAACGAGCTATCACTCGATCGATTTTTTACTTTGTGTCGAGAACTAAAATTTGAGATAGGAGCTAACTTTAATTACGTTTATTTTAATAAGTTCTCTGAAAACATTTAAGTTTCCAAATTCATTCATCAAAGAAAAATACTATTTATTTAAAAAAAATGAATAAACGTTAAAATATATTACAGCATTCATTACATTCTATTTTATTATGATTTTATACAATACTGTGTTATTTTCTTTTTTTAAATAGCGTAACAAAAACAAGTTAAGGTGTTTTTTTGGGGAGGTCTGGAACAGATTTACGACATTCCAGTTTATTTCAATGAGAAAATTTGATTTGTTATACGAGACAATTGAGCTACGAGCAAAATAAATTAAATTCCTAAGTTAAGATTGGTTGGTTGACGGGATTTTACGGCATGTCAACCCTTGGGTTATTTTATGCCGAAGACGTATTTGTTTTATTAATTCTTGTTGGGGATTCAATTTTTTAACTCGTTTTTTATACATTTAAAAAAAATCTATTTAACCTATTTCTGAGACCCTAACAGGTGCTACCATTCCTCGTAACTCTAGGTACCTCTTCATAATATATAATGTACGCACACATTTACTGAACAATTTAGCCCAGTTGGCTGGAGTTGTAGAATACACCGACTGCACCTCTGCAGAGTAGTAAGACCCCCACACACATACACAATGGGGCCACCTGTTCGCCGTGGTGGCGACTCGTGATGCTTAAGGATGGAACCTTGGTGGTTGAACAGTCGATTACATGCAATGCTCCTCTTTGGCCCTTATTTAGGCTTGACAATTTGTGTCGGTCAGAGAGTACCCCCCTGAACATTCGGTTGGTCACGTTAAGCTCTAGCACCGATATGATTGTCCAAACCCTATTTCCCTTATAGGAACTCTTTAACCCTTTTTATCATGTGCTAGAAGGTGGTGGCTGAGGGTCTTAGTGTACTGGGTACGGCGTTAAAGTCTATATGATGGTGAAGTTCCTGTTATGGAGACCTGGGTAATGTGGAGTACCCCTTCATTACCATTGCTCCCAGGTCCACTTAGACCCGGAGTGGTAGTACCTCTTAGGGTTCCATCTGTGGGTTAAATAGAAAAACACGAGAACTTGAAACCTAGAAACTTTTATCAAAGTTACTTGAATCAGCGTTAGATTACCCGATAAGGGTTGATATGCCATAAAACAAAACAACAAACCAACCAACTAACCCTTCATTACTATTACTCCCAGTTCCACTCTGAGTAGTAGTACCTGCTAGAGCCCCATCTATGGGTTGAATAGAATAACATGAGTTTAAAAGAAATGTGTATACAAAAATTGAGTTTTAAAAAATTGAGTACCTATCAAGAATGAATAAAACAAAAACGTCTTCGGCATGAAATGACCCAATGGGTTGACATGCCGTAAAACCCAACCAACCAACTGAACAATTTATTCAACCAGGTAGTCTTGATTTATCCACACAGCTTAAATATAAACTTAAAACGTGAAATAAACAATGAAAAGTCTAGATCGTGACTATAAGTAAGAGTCGCCATCGGGGCGGCCTAAAGTCGGCATCAGCCTATCAGCGAGGGAGTCTATCCCCTTTTCACTAGCGCTAGACAAAGGATGTAGTTTTTGCGGCTGAGATGGAGCGGCACAACTATCATCAGCTCCTTACATCACCGCCCAGATCCCTGTGCTACTCATACGAGGACCGGTATCGAACTAGGAACCTTGTCGTTTCTAGCCGAACGCTCTACCGACTGAGCTAACTCGGCCCTATTTAACAAATATTGATAAACCTCTAGAGCAGTGGTTCTCAAACTTTATACAGTCTGTGCGCACTTACAGTACTACAGATACTTGATAGCGTACTGTATACAAAATAGGACTAACTTAACTGTTAAATATATAAAAAAAATAACACATTTAACAAAAGTAAACTTAACATACCTCTAGGAAGTTTATTCATTCCTGTGTTAATGAGAAACATGAGCTTGATGAGACCTTGCGATTTCTTCAATGTTTGGTCTTATGTTTGAGAGACAAACTCTCATTTCCTCATCAATGCATTGAAGAGTTCCCTTCTTTTTACACTTAATTGTTGCGTGGGTTGAAAATCCCAGTTCACATAAATATGAGGTGGAAAATTTCAATAAAATAATTTTTCTCAATAAAATTGTTTAAAACTTGTGTTTTTATTTAGTAGCAAGAAAAGTAACTTATAACTATTATAATAATGTCACAACGTAACAAGCAGAGTGTTCGTAAAGAAATGGTACAATATAGTAACTTAGTATACATTTGCCTTTCATATCTGGATAGATTTTTCAGGAATACTACGGAGCGCATCAGAAAAAGCTCTGGGGCGCACCAGTGTGCCCGGGCGCACTGTTTGAGAACCACTACTCTAAAGCAAAGCGTGTTTCATCTTTTATTAAACTATTTAAAATTGCCAAAATAGCTGAATATTTGCATCACGTTTAATTTATAATGGATGAAAAATAAAGAAAGGAAGGTAAACAATTTTATTTAATAAACAGTTAAAATACAGTAAAAACAGGAAATGACATATTTGCATGATATTTAACAGATGCAAATCAACAACTGCACACTTTTTAAACAGATGTAACGTTAGAATTATTTGACAGAACGCCAAAATTAAAACTAACTAGTTTTTTTAGCTTTTCGGATTCATGAATGTCGGATAAATTGTTATATATATATATATATATATATATATATATATATATATATAGACAAACATGACTCGTTGGGTCACCCATTGAGCTCTAGGTAAGTAATTGTGATTAGGGAAATGTAAGTTTGCAAAGTGATTAAAACTTTTTAGAAATGATAAATGCAGCTGGAGAATTAAAAAAAAAAACAAAAAAAAAAAACAAATAGAATATTAAAACCATTTTGTAAGATTTCTTAGAAAGAAAAAAGCCTTTAGCATACAATCATTGATTCACTCAGCTTTAGTATAATATATATATATATATATATATATATATATATATATATATATATATATTAAGTGAAGAAATAACAGAAGACTTAGAGATTTAGCATATAGTCTATTTCGCTCGCATCTGATGAGTCGGGAGAGTTAGACAATTTGTCTAAGCTCCCTGAAATAGACTATACTGTAAAATCTCTAAGTCTTTTGTTATTTCTTTACTTATACATTTGCTCTGTGACTCTAACATCAAGAGCACACATTGAGCTCTCAAACTGCGACAGTTTTTTTTTTAAATAAAACTCTTGTGTCGTAAGGAAGATTTCTTCTCTGAACTTTTGGATTATATATATATATATATATATATATATATATATAGGCCCAGTTTAGCTCATTAAGAATCGCAAGGTTCCTGGTTCAATATCAATATCAGTGGCCTATTGTCGGTATCAGCCGGACAGAGAGCGCCACACCTACCGTCAGTTCCCCACTTTACCACACAGATCATATTACCCAATCCTGCGTTACTCATACACTGAGTTGGTGAGGACCGTCATCGAAAGTAGTTTCTCACTGCATAGTTATTAGAACATCGCAATGTTCCGAGTACATAAACATAACAATGTCTCTCTGTTTTATTGTGGATAGATAGATAGATTAAAGAAATTGGATATACTTCCACAATGGGAAGTTAGAATAACATACAAAGAAAGGAGTGGTATATATTTTCAAAGATTTGGAGGTCGGATAACATCATCACGTCAGCAAAGAAAATCCAGAACAGCATATCAATAAAAAATAAAAAAACTTATTCGGCCGTGTCGACAACAGTGTAAAACTCATACCGACATTGTAGATCAATTGAAGAGATCGAATTTCTGAATTTCACAAATGGGAGACGGTATGATGGAACATATATATATATATCAAACCAAGCGCGTGGTGTAATGGTTAAAGTCATGGGAAATGGACTGGTCGCCCCGAGTTCAAATCCTGGATGTGGTAATTGCATTTCACTTAGCGCTAATACCCTTTAGAAACTCCCTCCAGCTATGGATAAAAGTAGGGCAGACTGGGCTCTTTAACCTTGGTTAAGCAACCGGTCTAGGAGAAGGAAACTCTGAAAACTGTTGAACCCCGCTTAAAAAAATTGACCTTGTGTAACATCCTGCTCGTGCGAAGGTGTTGGTAAATATATATATATATATATATATATATATATATATATATATATATATAACCATTTTAAAGATCCCTCGTTTGAACTTGAACTACATTAAACGTTGTCTCGGCTTTCCAGCTGAATTTGACATTGTCATATCTTATTATAATGTAGATTATGTGACTGTCTAGGTCACCATCGACGACAAAGTTCCCTTAGTTATTTACATTATATTCTATATGATTATTAAATAATCATTATTTAATCTTAGCCTTTTATGTATTGACAATGACTATTAAAGTCTAGCTGAATTAGATTTCCCTCAAAACACCCCATATTATAAAAAAGTAAAGTCGTCGGGGTGGCCTAAAGTCGGTATCAGCCAATCAGCGAAGGGAGTCTATCCCCTTTTCAATAGCGCTAGACCAAGGAGGTTGTTTTTGCTTCTGATGTGAAGCGCCACACCTACCATCAGTTCCTAACATTACCACACAGATCCCTGTGCTACTCATACGCTGAGTTGTTGATGGCCGGTATCGAACTAGGAACCTTGTGGTTTCTAGCCGAACGCTCTACCGACTGGGCTAACCCGGCCCTATTTAACAGATATTAATAAACTTCTAAACCAAGGCGTGTTTCATTATTATTAAACTATTTAAAATTGCTAAAAATAGCCGAATATTTGTATCACGTGTAATTTATAGTGGATAAAAAAAATAAGTTGGCGAGGGCGTGTATCAAACTAGGAACCTTGTGGTTTTTAGCCGAACGCTCTACCGACTGAGCTAACCCACCCCTATTTAAGAGATATTAATAAACTTCTAAAGCAAGGCGTGTTTCATTATTATTAAACTATTTAAAATTGCTAAAAATAGCTGAATATTAGCATCGCGTGTAATTTATAGGGGATAAAAAAAATAAGTTGGCGAGGGCCGGTATCGAACTAGGAACCTTGTGGTTTCTAGCCGAACGCTCTACCGACTGAGCTAACCCGGCTCTCAATAACCTGCAATATCAGTAAGAATTAAAGGTTTAGTGTGGTTAATTTACATACTGTTTTACAAAACTGGGTTTGACAAATAATCATTTGGTGTTATTGATTTCCAAATATTATCTGGCGCACTCTTCTTCTCTTCGACTTTGTTCATCTATGATTAACGTATCAAAATAATCTAAAGAACAATACGATTGATACTGAGATCGATTAACAAAAGGTTTTTAAGTTTAAGCCTTGATTTCATAACATTCTAGGGTCTCCAACTTTTCAGGTATGCGAGTGTCCTGCATTTTTAAATCCCATTCGCAAATATTAAAAAAAAAGGTTTGTAAAGGCTTTCTGTTCGCTTGAAGTCTTATCTATGAAGGCCTTATTAAATCCGAGGGCTTTTCTTTCACTAATTCTATAATTCTGAGGGCTAGGAGGAGTCTTCGTGGTTTGGGACTAACGTGCTGGATTGCGACATCATAGTAAGCGCGTTCGATCTCCACTCTCTCTATTACGTTCATTATCGGACTAGTATACCGGTCCTCGCCAACTCAGCGTATGAGTAGCACGGAGATCTGTACGGTAAAGTAAGGAGCTAATGGTAGGTGTGGCACTCCACCTCAGATGCTAAAACAATTTTCTTGGTCTAGCGCTATTGAAAAGAGGGATAGACTCCCTTGCTGACTGGCTGATACCGATTTTAGGCCGCCCCGTCGACTTTACTTACTTTTATATTTGCAGATGGTATAATCCCTTCACCCCCCAGCTATGAGCCCTGTCGGATGGGGTTTTAGAATACACCAATTACACTTCTGCAGAGGTTAAATGCCCCCAATGGGACCACCTGTTAGCCGGGGTGGCGATCTTTGATACTTAAGAATGGAACCCTGGTGGCTGGGCAGTCCATGTCATGCAGCACTCCATTTGGGTCCTTATTTAGGCTAGACGGTCGATCAGAGAGGCCCCTTCGATCAATCGGCTGGTCACGTCAAGCCCTAGCACCTATATGATTGGGGATCGACGCAATTTTTGTTCTTTCCCATCCATGAGCTTCGGCTTGTGGGTGGGCCCACATTAAAAACGAGGCCTTGTGCCCAGTCCATACAAGTGGGGTATGAGACAAATACACTTAGCACCTATATGATTGTCCCAAACCTACTGTCCTTATAGCAAGCCCCAACCCCCTTTTTATCATGTATGTGCTAGAAGGTGGTGGCAGAGAGCCTTAGTGTCCTGGGTATGAGGTTAAACCCTATTTGATGGTGAAGTTCTCGTTCTAGTTCTCTGAGGAATGTGAAGTACCCCTTTATCACCATTACTCCCATGTCCACTATGACCCGGGTTGGTGGTACCTATTAAGGTCTCCTCTCTGGTTAAATAGAAAAAAAAATGAGTTTAAAAATGTGTCTAAAAATTGAGTTAAAAAAAATCGAATACCAATGAAAAATGAATAAAAGAAAATGACTTCGGCATAAAATAACCCAACAAGGGTTGACATGCCTTAAAATCCAACAAGCCAAACCAAGCACTTAGCTATGGGTTAAACAGTACCACTACTGTTATCTTTATTAGGATGGCTTTGGCAATGAATAACCCACAAAGGTTGATATCCTATTTAACTTTAAGAAGCCAAACGAAACTAGTTTCTCATAAAAAGAGAGACTAAATCTATTTGCTTAAAAAGAGACATGATTTCGCGCCGAAAAATTGTTGAAAAACGGCTTCTCACTACCCCCTCCCCCTCATACACATACATTCATACAAGGTATGTCATAAAAGTATTGAGATGAAAGTTGTATTTACCAAAATGTAAATAAACAATAAATGGAACGTTAATTTTTTTCAGAATATAAAGTGTCAAAATGTACAAAAAATCTTGACACTTTTTGTATATATATATATATACATAAAGTAGTAAGTTGTCGGGGTGGCCTAAATTATCGGACTAGTATACCGGTCCTCGCCAACTCAGCGTATGAGTAGCACGGAGATCTGTACGGTAAAGTAAGGAGCTAATGGTAGGTGTGGCACTCCACCTCAGATGCTAAAACAATTTTCTTGGTCTAGCGCTATTGAAAAGGGGGATAGACTCCCTTGCTGAGTGGCTGATACCGACTTTAGGCCGCCCCGTCGACTTTACTTACTTTTATAACTCTTTCTCTTACATACACATACATTCATACAAGGTATGTCATAAAAGTATTGAGATGAAAGTTGTATTTACCAAAATGTAAATAAACAATGAATGGAACGTTAATTTTTTTCAGAATATAAAGTGTCAAAATATACAAAAAATCTTGACACTTTTTGAAAACACTTTGTATGTGAATATATATATATATATATATATATATAATATATATATATATATATATATATAAGTAGTAAGTTGTCGGGGTGGCCTAAAGTCGTTATCAGCCAATCAGCGAGGGAGTCTATCCCTTTTTTCACTAGCGCTAGACCAAGCAGATTGTTTGGCGTCTGGGTGGAGCGCCACACCTACCATCAGCTCCTCACTTCACCGCACAGATCCCTATGCTACTCATATGCTGAGTTGGCGAGGGCCTATATCGAACCAGGAACCTAGTGGTTCCGAGCCGAACACTCAACCGACTGAGCTAAACCGGCTATATATATATATATATATATATATATATATATATATATATATATATATATATATATATATATATATATATATATATATATATATATATATATATAGTACCCCCCTTATCTGCCTCCTTTATCTCTTTATTTTATTTGTTGTATGGTCCCTGCGTTAATATATACAACGAATCCCTGAAAGTCACCGAAATGTTTTTGTGTGTCCCTTTATTTCAATTTCCCAGTGTCATTCAAAAGTGATGGGAACAGATGATGACCCCTTATTTTCCTTTTGAATATTTCACTATAAACCTCCCATAAATTAACATATCCTTACAGTATCGAGTGACAGCGAATTTTAAAAAAAAAGATAAAACTCGCCTTTTATTTGGCGCGAAGAAAAATTCACGAATTTGTGTGAAACTTGATTTAGATTTTTTTTTTTTTTTTTAAACGACTCTTGAAAATAAACTAGGTTCCGGGTTTGATACCGGCCCTCGCCATTTCAGCGTATGGGTAGGACAAGGATTTGTGCCGTAAAGTAAGGAGCTGATGGTAGGTGTGGCGCTCCATCTCAAACCCCAAAACAATCTCCTTTGTCTAGCGCTATTGAAAAGGGGATAGACTCCTTCGCTGTTTGGCTGATACTGACTTTAAGCCGACCTGACGACTTTTACTGATTTATATTATTCCAATGCTGATATACACTTTTTTTTATCTGGCACACTCTTCCTCTTTTTCTTTTCCTTCTTTTTCTTTTCCTTCTTTTTCTTTTCCTTCTTTTTCTTTTCCTTCTTTTTCTTTTCCTTCTTCTTCTTTCTCTTCTTCTTTTTCTTCTTTTTCTTCTTCTTTTTCTTTCTTTTTCTTTTTCTTTCTTTTTCTTTCTTTTTCTTTTTTTCTTTTTTTCTTTTTCTTCTTCTTTTTCTTCTTCTTCTTCTTTTTCTTCTTCTTCTTATTCTTTCTTCTTCTTTTTCTTCTTTTTCTTTTTATTTCTTTTTTTTTTCTCCTCTTCTTAATCTTTTCTTTTTCTTATTTTTTCTTTCTTTTCTTTTCTTTTCTTTTCTTTCTTTTTTCTTTTTTCTTTTCTTTTCTTCCTTTCTTCTTTTTCTTTTTCTTTTCTTTTCTTCCTTTTCTTCTTCCTTTCTTTTTCTTCTTCCTTTTCTTTTTCTTCTTTTTCTTCTTCTCTTTCTTTTTCTTCTTCTTCTTCTTCTTCTTCCTTTGACTTTGCTCATCTATAATTAATGTCATACGCGTTGCCAATGTCATATCTTATCAGGTGAATGCTATCGAGTTCACCTTTGGTGATAATAAATTTCAGTCCTTGGATTCATAGGCATTTTTATAAAATTGTTTAAGCAATTATTCCCTTCCTTCGCAATGAACAGTAGCTCAGCAGTGTCGTGTCACTATATAACAACCAATCAAAACTTCAGAATGTTACCTGACTCAGTGGGATTGTTGATTGTAGTGATTGTTTGTTTGTTGAGAGTTTTATTCGTTATATATACTAGTAAATTTAAGGGTATAAGTTTTTATGTAATAAGATATTATATTAAATTAGAAAGACTAATAAAACTAAATATGATAGCAGATAAAGACTTGAAACAAATATTAAAGAAATAGAACAACTGAAACTTACTCTTCCATCACTCCCGTCTTTCATGGCTAAATTTTTCCTAATTTAACTATTTAGTTAAAATAGGACGTAAAGAATACAATTACAGTTATTTTTTCTTGTTGATGGATTTCTTTTAAGATTTATCCCCGAGATTGTTGCTCATATTCATTAAGATGAAATTGAACAATTAGAAATCAATTATACTAAGCACATATCTATTAAAATCAAATTTTTAATATCAATATGCAAATTAGCCTTCCCATTCTCGCTGTAAACCACTATTTTGTTGTATATATAAATACAATTACATGTTATTAGCATGTGGATATGGCCAACAGTATTAATAATGTAAAACAATTTTACTAATAATTGAGGTATAAATAAAAAAATCATGAAGAAAGTGACGTAAATATCAAAAGGAATTCTGACTTGAGAGTAATGTAGTTTCGGTTACAGACAGAAAAGCACACAATCTCCATTATAATAAGACTTGCAAGCATAGGGGCCCTTTCTGATTCTATATATGAAGAAGATACTAGAAGATCTGAAACACGTGATGCAGAAGTAAAAATTTTAAATTAAAAAAAAAAAAACAAATTCATTTTGCTAACCTTCTTTTTTATAAAATGTTCAATTTTCTCCCGTTGGACACATAACAACAATATATATATATATATATATATATATATATATATATATTATTATTATTATTATTATTAATGTGTATGGTTGGCACTAGTATACTAGAAAAAGTAATAATAATCTAACGTACAGTGTTATTAGAAGAGTGCTCAATATCTGTGATAGAGCGTTGATAGTTGAATGAAGTGACAAATAAAAGTTTTAGCTTTTATTCATTTATGAATGCTTTTAGCAGGAAACCATTGGTAGTAATATCGTTCCCAAATAAATGAATAAAAGCTAAAACTTTTATTTGTCACTTCATTCAACTATATATATATATATATATATATATAAGAAGAAGGTTTAACAGACCGAGACGTTATAACGTCGACATCACTACCTACAATAAAAATCCATCTTGTACAACATCCCATGTTTGTCTACCTTTCTCCACACACGTATATATCCGTTGGACCTTTCTTCCAGCAGCGGAATGGTGGAGTTGTTCAAGTCTAAGGTGAGAGCTCGACGTTCAATATTATGGAACAGAGCAATATAACAGGTGAAGAAAAAGGCTTAAAATCGGTCATTTTGCGGTTATAGATCTATTTCTAATTTATGTTTATCATTTTCAATAAAGTTAGCGGTCTGATGAAACTTGTACGTATACACAGATACCTGTGGGGTAGAAAAAGGTCTATAATTGAAACATGACTGATTTTTAAGCCTTTTTCTTTACCAAGTAAACAAACAAATGTGTTTATTTTTATATGGCTTTAAGCCGACAATTTTTGGAGGATATATGCTTAATTGAAGTCGTACCTAATTTTGAAAATTAATTAGTTAATAATTAATGAAATTTAGGCGGGCATATATGTTCAAATGTAAGGCTAAACGAATCGAGAAAATGTCAATTCATGAATGTACATTTCGACCTATTAGGTCTCAACAGCAAGGTTATAGACATGGGAGACTGCTCTTCGAGTCACACACGGAGCAGACTCCCATGTCTATAACCTTTATATATACTAGCAAATATATGCACCCTCCGGGTGCAAGTATTTAAGTTTTAATGTAATGAAATATCGTATTAAATTAGAAACGCTAATGAGACTAAATAAGAATGCAGATAAAAAGATTTGAAACACAGGGGGATATAATCGAAAAATAGAACAACTGAAATTTACTCTTCCGTCACTCTCGTCTTTCATTGTTATTTTTTCTAATTTAAGTATTTAGTTAAAAGAGAAAGTAAAGAATAAAATGACAGTTATCTTTCTTGTTAATGGATTTCTTTTGAGATTCATTGAAGAGATTTTTGCTTATATTCATTAAAATAAAACCAAACAATTAGAAATCAATAATACTAAGCACATATTTATTAAAATTACATTTTTAATATCAATATGCAAATTAGCCTTCCCATTCACACTGTAAACTGCTATTTTGTTGTATATATAAATACAATTGCATGTTATTAGTATGTAGATATGGTTAACAGTATAAATAATGTAAAACAATTTTATTAATAATTGAGGTTAAAATAAGGATAAATTCATGGTGAATTTACTAAAGGAATTGTGACTTGAGTAGTGATTTAGTTTCGGTTACAGACAGAAAAACACACAATCTCCATTATAATAAGATATATATATATATATATATATATATATACCAAATTTGACATAGGCACTCTTTTGCATTCTTTCCTAAACGGGCTGTTCTTAAAAACTCGAAGTTAGGGAAGAGTACTTTGATTATGATATACATATCAAAATTGTCATGCCACTAAATAACAGAGAATCAAAACTCCAGAATTTACCTGCTACGATATTTTTAACTGCTGCCCCACCCCCTTGGCTTTTACCTTTTTAACCTCTGAGAATTTTAAGAACGTTCAATCGTACGGGTTGACTGAGTAACATCAAATACCCAAACACATCTCGTTTCATGGGAGTTTCTCAGCCAATATACCACCAAATACTAAACTCGTATACACTTTCTTTGTTTCGAATATACATTAAGAATGTGAAAAAGTTCTCAGCACCTATTTTGAAAAAATAAATTTGGTACACAGTTAAGTTGAAAACCCGGCTTTGCGATAAATCATTGCATGTGTGTAATATATATATATATATATTAATATATATATATATATATATATATATATATAATATAATATATATATATGAGAGTTTTATAATTTGCTTGAAGCATTGTGTAATATATTGGTTAGGAGGTTGATTTAGAAGGCTATTACATTGCAGGTGTAAAAATATTAAAACGCATTCACGTAAACATACACACGAGAAATACAGTTATATAAAAATACCATAATTTTCAAAAAAAAAATTCATTTAAAAAAGAAATTCATAACTAGACTACTTCAGTTCCATTCTTTTGAAAAAAGAGATATTATCTCGAAAATTCAAAGAATTAAATACAGGTTAACACACACATCATTGTTACCGTATTATTTTTTCTTTACACCTGCATTGTTATAGCCTTCTAAATCAACCTCCTAACAATATAATGTATATGTATGTATGTATGTATATATATAATATATAATATATATATATATATATATAATATTATATATATATAACCTAAGGTGAGTCAGACTCTACCTACCCAGTTTTCACCTAAGAATATCAGTGTTGATGGTTTGTTGGTTGCCTTCCTTTTTTGCCAATCATTTTTGTACATTTTAATTTATTTTCAAGCCATATGGATGATTCGCCGCCTTCTTTTTTTGCATATTTTTCCCGTATTAAATTGTTAAAAACTTGAAAATTGCCTCCCTTTTTTCCTTTATATATATATATTTATAAGGTTAAAAACAAACAAATGTGTTTATTTTTATATGCTTTAAGCCGACAATTTTTGAGATATGTGCTTAATGAAGTCATACCTAATTTTGAAATTAATTAGTCAATAATTAATGAATTTAGGACGGCATATATGTTCAAATGTAAAAAAAAACTAAAGAAAATGTCAATCCCTGAATGTAAATTTCGACCTATTAGGTCTAATCAGCAAGGTTATAGACATGGGAGACTGCTCCGTGTGTGACTCGAAACCTCGACTGTCATGGTTAACGGTTAGAGACTTTGCCTGTCAGCATGATCAAGATTTATTTAACCCATTCTTATTCGACGCGCATGAGAATCTACCTCGCAGTGGCGCGTCTACTCGCGTCAGATCCTAGGTTGAAACTAAAATTTAAACTAACTAATCACGTGACGCGCCCGAGATTCGCGCCTCTGAGTCAAGGTTACCAACGCGTCCTGGTATTTTTCCACTTTGCCCCTAAACTTCTCGCTACAGGTCCGTCAACAATCCATGCTACCACATAATATGTAACACACTGGTCTAGAAATTTGCCAAGTGCGATGATCAATAGGAAAGTTGGCGAGAAAATCAAAGAAATCTTTGCTGTCGACACGCCTTTGTGATGATGAGATTACTACGATACAAGAGTAAATGGGGGGGGCAGATTGATTATGTTATTATGTTATTCTAAAGAAAAGAATAAATAGCCACACAACCTAGTGTTCACCTCCGTTCAAATACTGACCCCCAGACACCTGTGAAAATACGTAACTAGCCTATTCATAAAATATTCACCCCCCCCCCCCCAATATATCTATATTATATACTCATGCTTGCCTTAGTTTACGACTGTTATCATGCTTGCAACACTCTCTCGGTGAAAATTAAAACTTTCTAAAATCGCTCCAAAAATCTCTTCT
>CM042150.1:19460705-19469654 GCA_023376005.1 Doryteuthis pealeii | reverse complement strand
CCAGAGATGAATGTTCCCTACTAGATGTTTCTTGAACTGCTGTAACCCCCGGCTTTTTACCTTTTTTACCTCTGAGAATTTTAAGAACGTTCAATCGTACGGGTTGACTGAGTAACATCAAATACCAAACACATCTCGTTTCATGGGAGTTTCTCAGCCAATATACCACCAATACTAAACTCGTATACACTTTCTTTGTTTCGAATATACATTAAGAATGTGAAAAAGTTCTCAGCACCTATTTTGAAAAATAAATTTGGTACACAGTTAGTTGAAAACCGGCTTTGCGATAGAGATCTTTGCATGTGTGTGTAATATATATAAGAGAGTTTTATAATTTGCTTGAAGCATTGTGTATATATTGGTTAGGAGGTTGATTTAGAAGGCTATTACATTGCAGGTGTAAAAATAATAAAACGCATTCACGTAAACATACAATACGTGAATACAGTTATATAATACCATAATTTTCAAAAAAAAAAAATTCATTTAAAAAGAAATGTCATAACTAGACTACTTCAGTTCCAGTGATCTTTTGAAAAAGAGATATTATCTCGAAAATTCAAGAATTAAATCCAGGTTAACACACAACATCATTGTTACCGTATTATTATTTTTTCTTTACACTGCATTGTTTATAGCCTTCTAAATCAACCTCCTAACCAATATATATATATATATATATATATATAACCTAAAGTGAGTCAGACTCTACCTACCTAGTTTTCACCTAAAGAATATTCAGGTTGATGGTTTGTCGGTGGCTTCCTTTTTTGCCAATCATTTTTGTACATTTTAATTTATTTTCAAGCCATATGGATGATTCGGCCGTTTCATTTTTGCATATATTTTTTCCCGGCTTATTAATTGTAAAACTTGCAAATTGGCCACCCCGTTTTTTTTTTTCGTTTTTTTCTTATATATATAGGTTAAGTAAACAAACAAATGTGTTTATTTTTATATGGCTTTAAGCCGACAATTTTCGGAGGATATGTGCTTAATTGAAGTCATACCTAATTTTGAAAATTAATTAGTTAATAATTAATGAATTTAGGCGGGCATATATTTTCAAATGTAAAGCTAAACAAATCGAGAAAATGTCAATCCCTGAATGTACATTTCGACCTATTAGGTCTCATCAGCAAGGTTATAGACATGAGAGACTGCTCCGTGTTTGACTCGAAACCTCGACTATCATGGTTAACGGTTAGAGACTTCGCCTGTCAGCATGACAGTCGAGGTTTCGAGTCACACACGGAGCAGTCTCCCATGTCTGTAACCTTGCTGATGAGACCTAATAGGTCGAAACGTACATTCAGGGATTGACATTTTTTTATACTAATGAATATGATAAAAACGAAGTAAAGGGACATTTTGGATATTCGAAAACCGTTGCGTCTTGACAAATAAGAAATAGACTCACTGTTCAAAATTACTGTACAAAGCTGATTTTAGCATGCCTGCATAATTACATTTTATTCAAAGTTTAACAAATTCTTTAATTTTAAACACCAGTTCGTGCATCGATCAAAAAATGTCAACCGGTTCGTAACGTCTAAAAGTTTGAGAATCACTTGTTGTATAGCCATATATACCCACCATCATACATAGGGTATATAATCGAGAGAGGAGACTCGGGTGATATATATATATATATATATATATATATATATATATATATATAAGAGAGAGAGAGAGAGAGAGAGAGAAAGAGAGAGACTGTTGAGACAAACTTGTTCTTCATTTCTTCTAACTACGTCTAGTCGCCAGGTTTCCACTTCTACTTCTTTGGCTGTCACCCTGTGTTCTTACTAAGGGTTCTTTTAAGGACTAGTTTTTAGCCATGCAATTAATTAACCCACAAGACTTTTTTCCTTGATCAAGATTTATTTAACCCATTCTTATTCGCCGCGCGTGAGAATCAACCTCGCAGTGACGCGTCTACTCTAGGTTGAAACTAAAATCTAAACTAACTAAATCACGTGACGCGCGAGATTCGCACCTCTGAGGTCAAGGTTACCAACTGTCCTGCTATTTTTCCACTTGGCCCCCTTAACTTCTCGCTACAGGGTCCGTCAACAATCCATGCTACCACATAATATGTAACACACTAGTCTATAGAATTTAACAAGTGCGATGATCAATAGGGAAAGTTGGCGAGAGAATGTCAAAGGAATCTTTGCTGTCGACACGCCTTTGTGAGGATGAGATTACTACGATACAAGAGTAAATGGGAGAGATGTGATTATGTTAATTATGTTATTCTAAAGAAAAGAATAAATAGCACACACAACCTAGTGTTCACCTCCGATCAAATACTGACCCCCAGACACCTGTGAAAATACGTAACTAGCCTATTCATAAAATATTCGACCCCCCCCCCTCCAATATCTATATCATAATACTCATGTTCCTTAGTTGTACGACTGTTATCATCTTGCAACACCCTCTCGGTGAAAATTAAGACTTTCAAAATCGTCCAAGATGAAATGTAAATCCTGATTATCTGGTGTTGCTTATTCACCGAATTCTTATTTCTTAGGGGTGAATAGATAGCTAAATAAGGGACGATTCTGTTTTTATTATAATGAAAGTGAAGAAAAATTCTGTTTTTATTATTAAAAAAGTGAAGAAAAATGACATGCTACACAAAAAAAAAATAGTAAGAAAAAAAAAAAAAAATAGAGTAGGGTATAAATAGAGAGGTGAGCGCGCGGAAACGATAATGCTAATCTTGAACATAATGATAAGAAGCAAAGAAAGAAAAAAGAATGAGAGTTAAATCAAGATTATACATTTTATATATTGAACTATTTTACAATAGCTCTTAAGTAAACATATCAAACGTTATGATAATTAAATTATCATATACAGGTCATGCTAGTATATATTATTGGTCGAGCGGGGAGCACTCCTAGATTTATTTTCACTACTTTTTTATAAAACCCCGTAACGCTGAGAAAAAAATCTATTTAAGTGATTTTCTTTTTTAAGGAGACAAAAATGTAGGTATGATAAGAGAGATAAAAAGAGGAAGTCGTGGTTTAAATAGGGAGTAACAGAGACGAGTAAAAACAGCGTGAGTTAATGGGAGAGTAAAATGAAAAAAAGGGGAGTAAGGTGAGTTGTTAAAAAAAGGAGAGTAGTATGAATAGCAGGAAAGAAAAGGAAATAGAGGGATGGGATTGGTGGAAAAAAAAAAAGGAAAGGGAGTAAGGATATTAATACCAAGATAGGGAAAAGACGAAAAAGAAAGATAAAAACCTCTTCCCGCCCTCACCATCTGTCCCTTAATCTTACCACTAAGCAAAACACTCTTAAAGAGAATAGAGTGGAATGCAAATATTAGGACAGAACAGACGAGCAGGTACTGAAAGGTGGAGACCTGGGTTGAGGGTAGGGAGGACCGTTCAGGTCCTTCAGATTTTTGTGCAAAATAAGTGTGTGTGGAAGGGATGGTCATTCTTCTACCCCCCCCCATTTTTCACTTAAGAGGAACAAAAAAGAAGGGTGCACTGTTTTGTGGGGGTACTCTTTTTTTTTCTCTCGTTCTGTTTGTCAGCTAGTTGATGGAATTTTAGGTATTCTTGAATTTATATTTTCCTCTGAAAAGATCAATAGATTTAAACTCCGTGACCTGTTGCACTTATACAGGTATCCAATCCAGGAGGCTTTAGCTCAGTCGGTAGAGAATCTACCTAGTAATCACAAGGTTCAGGGTTCGATATCAGTCCTCGCCAACTCAGCATATGAGTAGCACAGCTTGAGTAATCTGATCTCTGAAGTAAAACATCTAGGAGTTGATGGTAGGTGCAGCGTCCCACCTCAGTAAACAGCATATCAACCTCAGTGGGTCATTTAATGCCGATAAAGTTTTGAAATAAATCAATTCTTAATGGATAATACAATTTTTTTATAAATACATTTTTCTATTCAACCCATAGATGGGACCCTAACGGGTACTACCACTCCGGGTCAAAGTGGACCAGGGAGCAATGGTGATGAAGGGGTGCTCCACATTCCCCAAACTGGAACCTCACCATCAGATAGAGTTTAACGTCATTCCCAGGACATGTAGACCCGCAGCCACCGCCTTCTAGCATCCATATGATAAAAAGGGGTTGGGGCTTGCCATAAGGACAATAGGGTTGGGAAAATCATATAGGTGATAGGGCTTGACGTGGCCAGCCTATTGATCGGAGGGGTCCTCTCCGACCGCCCGTGTAGCCTAAGTAAGGTTGTAATTGGAGTGTTGCATGTCATGGACTGCTCATCCACCAAGACTCCTTTCTTAAGCATCATGGGTTGCCACCCACGGCAAACAGGTGGCCCCATTGGGGGAGTCTTACCCCTCTGCAGAGGTGCAGTCGGTGCATTCTAACGCCCCAGCCGACAGGGCGGTAGGATCCAAATGGTGCAGCCATACAAGCAGTACAGATATAACCACGTCCTGGAAGAATCGTCTCTAATGGAAACATTTCTGACTTTTCAAAATATATTACCTCTCTTTCTATTTTACAATCTTTGCTATTAATTAAAAATTTTTGACTGAATATTTACAAACCTGGCATGCATGCTGGGTGGTATTTAGAATAAATGAATAAACAAGCTCAGCTCCATCACCTTCAGCCCCAAGGCTGCACCTGTCTCCTCATCTAAAAGGTGTAAGGTTTTAGGCTTATTGCCCCACATCTGAGACATCCAAAAAAAGGGGGAATGCAACTGAACTTTTTTCTTTTTTTTTTTTTTTTTTTTTTTTTTTTTTGCATCATGCCCCTGGGTGGTTTACTTCCTGTGGGGTCATCACATTAAATTGACCTTATGTTACATTCTGAGATTTGGATAGATACCTTTAAAAGATAAATAACATAAATCTGGTTAATCTAAAATAAATTTATTAATTACCAGCTTAAAAGCTGCCATATCTGGTGGCAGTTAAGCTAAAGAGAAGAAGGAAGAAGGAAATTGGAAGGAAACAGAATGAACGAAGAAAAAAAAAGGGAGAAAGAAGGGAGAGATAGGGAAAGAAAGGGAGGGAGAAAGAACGAAATCGGGGGAGAAAGAACGAAAGGGAGAGAGAAGGAAACAAAAGAGAGAAGGAAAGGGGAGAGAAGGAAACAAAGAGGGAAAGGGAGAAAGAAGGAAACAAAGAGGGAAAGAAAGGGAGAAGAAGGAAACAAAGAAAGGGAGAGAGAAGGAAACAAAGAGGGAAAGAAGGAGAGAGGAGGGAAACAGGGAAACAAAGAGGGAAACAAAGGGAGAGAGAGGGAAAGAAAGAAAGAAAGGGAGAAAGAATGAAAGGGAGAGAGGAAACAAGAGAAAGAGAAGGAAACAAAGAGGGAAAGAAAGGAGAGAGAAAGAAGGAAAGAAAGGGGGAGAGAAGGAAACCAAAAGAAAGAGAGAGAGAAAGAAATTATAATAATGAATGAAAGAAAGAGAGAAAGAATAAAGGGAGAGAGAAGGAAATGGGAATAATGAATGAAAGAAGAGGAGAAAGAAGAAGAAAGAAGAAACATGAAGAATGAAAGAAAGGGAAAGAAAAGCACAGAGGGAGAAGAAAAGTTAGTAAGAGAGGAAGAAAAAAAATGAAAAATAGGCAAAGAAAAAGGAAATATATAGAAGAGAGAAAAGAACTAAAACAACAAGGAAGACCTCTTAAAAAAAAATTGAAAAAAAATAGAAGAGGTAAATGGGGAGTAAGAGTAAGTGTAAGACGAAAGAAACTAAGAGAGAAAGGGGAGATAACTAAGGAGGACAGACATAATGGAGGATTGAGAAGTGTCTAAAAATAGAAATGAAGTCATAAGGTCTGCAAATCCAACCAATGACCATTGAGACTGAGTGGCTTGATTAATGGCTAAACAACAAAACAAAACAACAAACAAATTATTCAATCCACTTAGAGGTTCCTCCTCCTTCTCCTCCTCCACGCCCAAACTCCTTGTAAGTTAGCCTTGGACCTGCAGTAAAAAATGACAACACCAGAAGATGGGTGTGGAAAAGGGTCAGGGGTCATTGGTAGTTTACTCTTTTGGTCAGTACTTAGTTTCTTAATCTAGGCATACCAGCAGGCAAACAACAAGGCCAGGGCCTTTAATATATATATATATATATATATATATATAATTTCATTATCTTCTATTAATTTATTTTATTATTTATATCTTAACTAGTATTTTCTTTTATACATCATTATACTCTGTTTAAATTTAAAATCTTTTTATTTTACTTGTCTATTTATATTTTAATATACTATTCTGTTTTTTCTGTCATGTCACCTTTTTGTCTGTCTGGACATCCTAGAAATCAACTTTGAGATGTATCTCTTTTTTTCATTCACTTCCTGTTTCTATGGTTACACTCCCACACTGTTAAAAAATATATATAATTTTTTTATTATTTTTTTGTTTTTGTTTGAATTTATATATATTCAGCTCTTTGGGGTTTTTTGTGATATGCTTGTTCATAAGTGAATTGAGACCCATCTGATGAGGCAAAATTTGGGGAGCCGGTTTAAATCAACTTAGATTTATATGGGCCCCAATTTTTGTCGAAATAAATTTATTATGGGATTACTGTATTGAGTTCTTCCTTTATATATATATATATATATATATATATTCGGAGAATATGTGCTTAATTGAAGTCGTACCTAATTTTGAAAATTAATTAATAATTAATGAATTAGGCGGGCACACCTATTCAAATGTAAGGCTAAACAAATCGAGAAAAAACAATCTCTGCTGATGAGACCTAATAGGCATATGTACAATACAGAGATTGTTTTTTCTCGATTTATTTAGCCTTACATTTGAATAGGTGTGCCCGCCTAATTCATTAATTATTAATTAATTAATTTTCAAAATTAGGTCTGACTTTAATTAAGCACATATTCTCCCAAAAATTGTCGGCTAAAAAAAAGCCATATCAAACACATTGTCTGTTTGTTTACTTCTCATATATATATATATATATATATATATATATATATATACTCATTCTACCCTGTGCCGACAAATTAGACTTAAGCATTCACTTATTTTATTGGGTGATCGGCTTGAGTCTGGTGCGACTTGATGGGGGGTTTCCTTAGTTTTGTTTTCGCCCCCCACCTCTTGTCAAACCTATTCCTTAGTCTTCATTCCGTATCCATTCATTCCGTAATTAATTTACAACTTGACTTTTAATTGATTCCAGGTGTAAAACCTAAAAAGCACCGGACGAAATGGCCCTTGTTTTATCAGTAAACAATTTTTTAAAATATTCCTTTCATTCCTCCTTAGTCTTCCATCCATTGATATCGTGGTAATCACAATGATAACCCTCAATATATTATATAAATTTGCCTATACCAAAAATTTATTTAAATATATATTATATATATATATATATATATATTCATCAACAAGTTACTACCATGTAATCATTGTAGTAGCATAAGTAGTTAATCCCAAGGGCTCAATATATCTTGTAAAATATAGAGCATTAATAGTTTGGAAAAGTTTTTTTTCTACCAAGATTTCAGTGTTCAAAGTACACCATCTTCAGGAGAACTAAGTAAATCTATGTGGCTAATGTGATATATACTCACCTGGTTTAAGATCCTTTTAATTCTATGTCTATTCTATGTATATATCACATTAGCCAGATAGATTTACTTAGTTCTCATGAAGACGTTGTACTTAGAACGCTGAAATCATGGTTGAGAAAAAACTTTTCTTCAAATATTATATATATATCATCAGTTTTTTCATCAGCAAAACTCAATTCCACTTGTAATAATAAAAAAATGACTTTTTTTATTCTTACATCATAATTATTTTCAGCAGAATAAAAAAGGCCGGGCACAAGAAAGACAATTTGGGTTAGTCGCACTGACATCCTGGAAGATAAAAAAAAAGGGGTTTGGTCTATTATTTTAACCGGATTAAATTCCCTCTGTGAGACACACCTTTATAGGTAGGGCAATTCAGGCTCAATTCCAATATTTAAACTTTATCACAAGTTTTCTTATCTACCTTAACATTTTACCCTAGTATATATATATTTGTAAAACCTATCTGATGAGGCTAGACTTATTTTGTTAGTTTCTGGTCGAAACTGAAATTATAACGAGATGACGGTTTGTTAAGTTTTTCTTTCTTTAATGAATATATATGTTGTTTTTTTTTTTTTCTATGAGTATATATGGTTGCACCTACAAAATCATACAGTAAGATTTGTACAGTGAGATTTTGATGATACAAATAGAATCATTCCTTACTTACCAGTCATTTGGATTACCTTTAAATATATATATATATATATATATATATATATATATATTATTAGTAATCCATAGACACCATGTTTCGACTTAATCATGTCTCCTCAGTGTGGCTAGATTTAGCAGGTTACCTCCAGCTGAAATTAAAACCTGACTGATTTTTCATCAGTCAGATTTTTTAACTATGGAGTCATCAGCCACCTACGAGCAGGATGTAGAATCTAAATGATAAATATACATATGCATATATATGTATATATATACACACACACACATATATATATATATATATATATATATATATATATATATATATATATATATATGAGAATGACTCAATAGAAAACAAAAAAAATCGGGCAACTCACAGTTTTATAGAGGGGTTTGGTAAATACATACGGTAACATTTTTGGGTGGGTAGGAAATGTTTAAAGAACTTGATAAACAGTGTTAATTCGAACCAACATATATATATATATATATATATATATATATATATATATATATATATATATACTGACAGAATTTCTCCAAGTCGACTAATGATACATTTATTTATTTTCTATTTTTTTTTTCTTTCTATGATAATTTTTTTGTTTCATGCAGTGTTGAGATTGTTTGTAGCTATTTCAGCAGAATAAGAATCAAGTCACAGTGTTATTTTTAAGTAAAAAAAAAAAAAA
>CM042150.1:19443205-19458205 GCA_023376005.1 Doryteuthis pealeii | reverse complement strand
TTTTCACCCTTGTCCTGATGCTTGTGTGTGGTCGAGCATTGTTATGCCGAAGGAGGAGATTGTTGATTGGCAAGTTGGGTTTTACTCGTCAGATTCTTGCTCTGAGCCTCGTTAGGGTCTCAATGTAGGCCTTAGTTTTATTAAAAAAACTTCACATGAAATAAATGGCCTTACTTTTTGACTCACCCTTGTATGTGTGTGCATATATATATATATATATATATATATATATATATCTTATTATAATGGAGATTGTGTGTTTTTCTGTCTGTAACCGAAACTATATTACTACTCAAGTCACAATTTCCTTAGTTATTGACATCACATTCTCCACGATATTAATTTTATTTAAATCTCGATTATTAATAAAATTGTTGTACATTACTAATACTGTTAACCATATCTACATATTAACAACATGCAATTATATTTATATATACAACAAAATAGCGGTTTATTGTGTGAATGGGAAGGCTAATTTGCATATTGATATTAAAAATGTGATTTTATTAAATATGTGCTTAGTATTATTGATTTTTAACTGTTTGGATTTATTTTAATGAATATAAGCAAAAATCTCTTCAATGAATCTTAAATGAAATCGATTAACAAGAAAAGATAACTGTCATTTTATTCTTTACTTCCTCTTTTAACTAAATACTTAAATTAGAAAAAATAACAATGAAAGATGGGAGTGATGGAAGAGTAAGTTTCAGTTGTTCTATTTTTCTATTATACCTCCCTCTGTTTCAAATCTTTTTATCTGCATTCTTATTTAGTTTCATTACCCTTTCTAATTTAATACAATACTTTATTACATTAAAACTTAGATACTTGCACCCGGAGGGTGCATATATTTGCTAGTATATATATATATATATATATATATATATGTATATACACACACACACACACACACATACAAGGGTGAGTCAAAAAGTAATTCCATTTATTTATTATATATATATATATATATATACGACGGGTGAGAAAGAAAGAATGCTGCCAAAATATACTTATATTGCCAGTCCCTTACTACTGAATAGCAAGATTGATCCTTGCTGAATGCCTGTTACTTTTGACCTTGCGTCACATCTTACCCATGGCAAACGGGTTGGGATAATACTTATTATACTTAATCATTTGTGTGGAGTACCCCTTCATTACCATTACTCTCTGATCCGGAGTTGTATTACCTGTTACAGTTCCATCTATGGGTTAAATAAAACAAAAAATGAGTTTAAAAAAAAATCCGTTAAAAAAATATTTGAATAACCATGAATTAAACAAAATGTCTTCAGCATAAAATAACCCAACAAGGGTTGACATGCTGTAAAATCTAAACAGATATTTACATCTAGCTGACATCAATTTTTTAAACACTGTGTTTTGTTTTATTTTTCTGCTGTATATAACTGGAGACAAGAATTGTTACACTGACTTTAGGATAAAATAACCCAACAAGGGTTGACATGCCTTCTAGCCTTATGCCAAAATAAGCTAAGTAAAATGACAATGGGAAAAGCCCAGGTCCATTCTGACCTTGAATGAAAATATCTTTGGCATAAGATAACCCAACAAGGGTTGACATATCATAAAATCTAACCAACCAATAGATGTTTACATTTCAAATAATGTCAATCTTTTTAA
This sequence comes from Doryteuthis pealeii, assembly GCA_023376005.1. Taxonomy (NCBI): domain Eukaryota; kingdom Metazoa; phylum Mollusca; class Cephalopoda; order Myopsida; family Loliginidae; genus Doryteuthis; species Doryteuthis pealeii. The sequence goes on along the minus strand of CM042150.1, from coordinate 19,456,555 downwards.
ACACCCTTTTTTTGGGGTTTTTTTTCTGCTGTATATATATATATATATATTAACCAATCCCATCCACATGACCAGGATGTGATACAATGTCAATTTCTTAAGTGGAGTTTAACAAGTTTGAATTCAGAGTTTTCCTTCTCTTAGACTGGTTACCTAGCCAAGTTTAAACAGCCGAGTCTGCCCTACTATTTACCCATAGTTGGAGGAAGAGTAGTTGTATGTCTACTTTTCCTAAGGGTATTAGTGCTATGTGAAATGCAATCAGCTTTGTCCATGATTTTCTGCTGTATAAAATGGAGACAAGAATTGTTAAACAGACTTTAGCATGAAATACCCCAACAAGGGTTGACATGCCTTCTGGCTTTATACCAGACTACGCTTAGTAAAATGACTACAGGAAAATCTCGCGTACACAGAGTGGTAGTACCTGTTAGGCCCCCATCTATGGGTTAAATAGAAAAAAATTGAGTTTAAGAAACTTTTTTATATAGGCATCAAGAATGAATAAAACAAAACGGCTTCAGCATAAAATAACCCAACAAGGGTTGACATGCCATAAAATCCAACCAACCAAAAACAGGGGAAAAAAATTGAATAAATAGTGCTGACCTTTCTATGCTATAAGTCTCTTTCACTAAAATCGAGTATATTTCTCAAGCCTTTATTGCACCCTCCCATCTGTCCCCACCCAACAAAATCAGGACTGACTCTTCAATTGAATAAATAATGCAGATCTTTCTATGCTGCAAGTCGCTTTCACTAGAATCGAGTATATTTCTCAAGCCTTTATTACCCCCCCCCCAAACAAAATCAGGACTGACTCTTCAATATTAGCAGAGCAGCAGATTCTCAAAAATATGTTATTTCATCCAAATGCCATGGGAAATGATTTCATGAGAGAGAAAAAAAAAAAAAAAAACTGTATTTGCTGTAAGGAACACCATCATTGCCTTATGGAATATCAGCCCTGCCCTCCTCAAGGCTCATAATTCGTTGCTCTGACCATTGAGCCTAATCTATAAGTACATCTTATCTTAAATCTTGCCCTCAAGGGCAAAGTGAAAAAAGGTTTCAATTTACACTATGTTTCATGCCTTTTAATTTCTGTCTTGTGTTACTCATCTTTCTTCAACTTGGCTTTTAGCCCTCACATCAAAACAAAAACAAAAGAGTGTGGGGTTTGTTTCTTTATCAGAAAAGCAAGTGCTTAGCTTCTGTTTTTGTTTTGGGTTTTTTTTTTAGGGGGGGTTGAGGGGGGAGCATCTCTTTGTTTGAAAAACTAATGTGATTTGCTTCTGAATCAGTTCTTACAATTAAACACTTGGCTCACCTCATGGCAACCCATTGATGTTTGATGAAAAAAACTCCCTCATCACTTGAAATGATTGTTAGTTCAAATCCTGGATGAGGCTGTTTGCATTTCCCACAGTGCTAATACCCTTTGGAAAGGTACACATCCAACTATTATAACTCCAGCTATGGGTAAGATTGGGCACTTTAACATTGGTTAGGCAACCAGTCTAGGAGAAGGAAAACTCTTAATTCAAACCTGTTAAAATCAGCTTAAGAAATTGACTTTGTGTCGCATCCTGCTCGTGTGGAGTGGGTGGTAAATATATATATATATATTTTGAGTCTATCAAATCAGAGATGAGAGTATTTGTCTAAACTGTTCCGATTATGCTAGATATGTATTATTTTGATTTTTCAGACTGTTGTCCTCATCTTTATTATGATATATAAAAACACAACTTTTTGAACATTGTGTCTTCCAGCTTTCTACAGGAAAGAATCCCAATACACTTTTTAAAAAAAAATCATTGTGACACTTTCCGTATTGATGTGCATGCAAAACAATTGATTTTGGGATGTAGAATAACCCTTCATCACCATTACACCCAGGTCCACCCCAACCCACAATGGTAGTATGTGTTAGGGTCCCATCTATGAGTTAAATAGAAGAAATGAGTTTTAAAAAATTGAACAACATCAAGAATATATAAACAAAACGTTTACCACATAAAATAACCCAATGCTGTAAGACCCCAGCAAACAGAATTAAAAGTAGGACTATAAGACAGCATTGTTATAAGGAAAGCTACAGAAGGCGAATATATTTATATATTCGGGTTAATAACTTTTATTGGTGCAATATGAAATGTAAGTTAAGTGTTCAAAGTGTTTGTGTAAGAGTTTAAAGTTGCCAAAGACATTCGCTCGGCGGGAAATATTATAATGTAAGAGACAAAGTTACATAGTTCTGTGGAGTAATGTTTCTGTAATTGTTTCGTTCCCTGTTGCTGTTCATTGAATTTGTCTGGTCTTATCCCTGTGGGTGAGACTGATGATGCCGACCTTAATTCAGCTGCTGAAAAAACTGGTCCGACCTCAGTGCCTTCGGACTGATGATTTTTAAGCTTCCAGGAACTGATAAGGGCAGATAACCAAATTTTCGATACAGCCCTCAATGTAATCACTGTGAATTTTTTTTATCAGTGCCTGCCTGCTTGATGAAGGACCATGTCTCATGTGGCTCGCTTCTTGAAAAATGTTGCCCATGCCTGGTTTAGAGTTTGGTAATAAATAATATCTAATAATATCCGTTTTTTTTTTTGTTTTTTTAATTTTTAAATTTAAAAAAATGTGCTGTGAAAAAAAATTATTTTAAAAAAAAAAGGTATTTTTAATATCCATCAAGAATGAATAAAACAAGTCCCAATAAGGGATGACATGTCATAAAATCTAACCAATTGGTTGGTTGGTTGGATTTCATGGCATGTGTACTCTTGTGGGCTATTTAACACCAAAACCTTGCTGAAATGTTGTCTGTTAAATTTATCACCAATAAATTCCGAAGATGCTGATAGGTATGCACCCTGCGTCACTGACACATATATATTTAAAAGGACGCAAAAAAATCATATCCATGCCTCCCAATGTTTTTTCTTCCTCCACCATTTCAAGCTAACTGTTAATACATTTCAAACAAATTACATGGTATGCAGTACTAGGTAGGGGTTAGTCGGCTTTAGTTGTTCATAGATAAAAACTCTGCAATTTATTAAGAAACTTTAGTTGGGACCCATCAAATTTCCCAGGGACTCATTCAAATCAAATACATGCATCCCAGGATGCACTAAATTAAAAAGCTGTCAGCATCACTGAAATTCATTGTATTGCAAACTTCAGAATTCCATAATTACTTTTAAGAATTTACTAAAATTTTCTAGTTTACTAAAAAATAGCTGAAGGGTTAGGTTTAAGGAAACCTTATATCATAAGAAGAATTAATCTGATACGACAAACTTACCTGCAATAAATTTACCATGCAATTAATTACCGGTGATAAATTTACCGTACAACGAATTTACCGACAATGACCTTACCTAGAATCCTAAAATCAGCTAGCATAAAATTGACAACAGTTACCAAAAACTATTCATGGCTTTGGAGTCTTGAACAGGTGACGGTAATCGAGAATCACCTGTCACCCCCTCAAGGCAACAGTATTATGCCTGAACACTTTCGTCTATAAATACACAAAGAGAGATAAGAGGATTCACTTGTCCCCAAATTCACAAAATGTATCCTTACCCCCCCCTCCCAATGCTTCTTGATATAAGTATCGGAACAAGAGATAAGCGAGATGATAATACTGATAAACAAAGCACTTCAGAATGATAAAGTACAGCAATACCTTAAATAGTGCAGATTTGATCTGTGCAGCTTTGAAACACAAGCGGGATTTGAACTGTGTAGCAGTGACCTTAACCTTTGGGTTAAAAAGAAATAGTGCTTAACTCTATTATTGGTTAGTTTTAGAGATACACATACACACATACATATATATATGATATACAGCATTTCGTTTTTTTCTCCAGACCATCTCATATCATATACCTTGAAAAAGGGTGAAGGTTCACCCGAAATATCAGAATTGATCAAACCAGGAAAAGAACAACAATTGAATATTAAAATTCTGATTTTTGTTCTGTTTTTCTTGTTCTTTTTTTCGAATGCTTCAAAAGACAAAAAAAAACAAAAACAACGTTCACAAGAACAAAGTTTATACATAACATACATATTTATATATATATATATATATATATATATAGTTTGCGAGTTATAAGTCGACATGTACATACCAAATCATAAAATACTTCCTTTTATATATATATATATATATATATATATATATATATATATATTATATATAAAAGGAAGTTTTTTTTATGATTTGGTATGTACATGTCGACTTATAACTTGCAAACGAGAGGTCATTTAGATTTGAAATCTCGCATACAACTTAATATGCGTATAACTAAGAAACACACACACACACAAACAAGCAATTAGGAACTGAATTTAAGTTTTTGTCATATGTACAGAACAGTTTTTGAAAAATAGAATTATATTTCAAAACACTCAAAAGTTAAGGATTACATTTTTTTTTAATTCTCTAAATTATTTTCCTCTTATTCTCACTCTTACCCACTCACTACCTGGTGTTCTTAAAAAAGAATTTTTAGTACAGTCATGGACAGGTACTTTTGCTAGTATATATATATAAATAACTTTCAATGAAAAAGAAACTTAACAGGCCATCATCCTGTTATATTTTTATTTCGACCAGAAACTAAAAAAATGAGTCTAGCCTCATCAGATGGAGTTTACAAAAAGGCTAAACACTTTTTTTTGAGTTTCTGGTTGAAATGAAAATATAACAGAATGACGGTTTGTTATGTTTTTGTTTCTTTGAAAGTTAAATATTACTCTGCATATAATTCAATTTATTGATTATTATACATTGAGCTCTTTTTAGGGATTTATAAAAATCCTTGTATTAGTATATATGCTTGCACCTACAAGAGCATACAATATGGTTGTATAGTGAGATTTTGATGATCCTAAATAGAATCATCCCTTGCTTGCCAGTCATTTGAGATATGTTACATATATACATATTTATATTCCACTTTTTATTGACTTGCTACATGACAGTATGAGGTTAAGTAAACAATCAAATGTGTTTATTTTTATATGACTTTAAGCCGACAATTTTTGGAGGATATGTGCTTAATTGAAGTCATACCTAATTTTGAAAATTAATTAGTTAATAATTAATGAATTTAGGCAGGCATATATGTTCAAATGTAAGGCTAAACAAATTGAGAAAATGTCAATCCCTGAATGTACATTTCGACCTATTAGGTCTCATCAGCAAGGTTATAGACATGGGAGACTGCTCTGTGTGTGACTCGAGCCTTACATGTATGACTTCAATTAAGCACATATCCTCCAAAAATTGTCGGCTTAAAGCCATATAAAAATAAACACATTTGATTGTTTACTTAACCTCATATATATATATATATATATATATATATATGAAAAGAAGCATGTGGTGAAATGGTTAGTTGTGGAAATTGACTTGTCAACCCGAGTTCAAATCCTGGTCAAAGCTGTTTGCCTTTCACATAGTGCTAATATCCTTGAGAAAGATATGCATGCAACTATTCTCTCTCTATCTATATGTGAATATAGCAGAATGGGCTCTTTAGCTTTGGTATGGCTACCAGTCTAGGAGAAGGCAAACTCTGAATTCAAAGCTGATAAACTCTGGTTAAAAGATTGACCTTATATTACATCCAATTTTCAGGTCTTGATCCAATTCTTTATCTATTCATTTTTTTTAAATTTTTGTTACTCTAATAAAAATTGAAAATGAAAGATTTTGGTGATAAGAAGTGAAATAATCCCAGTCTCCAAGTTTTCAGTTTTCAAAATACTCCTTCCCCCATTTTCACTTCTGCCATCTATCTATACAGTTGGTGTGTATGTATGTATGTATGTATGTCCGGATGAAACTATGAAAATAAAACAATTAACGACAAAGTAAATATACATACACATTAAGTATCACCGGTTCTTGCTTTTCGAGTAAAAATAATGAAGATTTCATTTATATTTGTGAAGATAATTAAAGAATAACATTTAAATTTTAACAGCATGGATTTTTTTTTTCATTTGATCTTTAAATAAGAAAAATTAATGTTTCTTTTCAGTGTCTGTGCCCTTTTTTCTGACACACCACCAGCTCTGATTAACGCAAGGTTTTTTTATATAGGGATTTTAATGGGACATCCTGCAAGGATCTAACTCAGGATTCAGTAATAATGGATCTGCGAGACTAATTTTTTGTTTTATCCCAACTTCTTGATTTTTGTGCAAAAATTATGAAGATATGATTTATATTCAAAGATATTTAAAAAGTAAAATATACATAGAAATAGCATTGAAATTCTACTTAAAATGTCCAGCATTTGTAAATCTCAAAAGTAACCAAATCAATACTCCATCTTTTTTTTTTTTTCACCCCTTCCTCCTCTACGCAGGTAGAAGTAGATGCTGGGTAGCTGCTTCTAGTCTTTTTCTATTTCTTCATCTAATCAGATTTGAATCTGAAAATGTTATTTCTTTTTCTCTTTAACATGTCTGTCAGGCTCCTTGTGCTCTTGCCTAAAAGGATTCTTTTACTAAAATAAAATCAGATCTTTCGACTTTCTCTGGGTCGTTGTTGAAACCCACCCGCACCCCGCACCCACTCGCACCCCACAGGGTTCAGAAAAGAGGGTGAGAAAGAAAGGCAAAAAGAAAGCAAAAAAAAATAACATAAATAAAAATAAAACCATAAAAAGAATAAGTAAAAAAAAACAAAAAAACTGCTTTATATACTAAATATAAATATATACAGACACTTCCATTACTTATATGTTGTGTTGGTGACAGACAGAAAGATAGAGAGAGATAGCGAGTGCCGAGGTGGCTACGTTTATTTTTCTCATCTCCGTGCAAGTCCCTATCTCTTTTGTGCTCAACCCCAAAGAAGATCAGCAATATAGCCCTTGGGATAGATAAGGAACCCTGGAAAAAAAAATCCTATCTTTACCCACATCTGACGGGTTTCCCCTGCCGGCTGCTCTCATAAGTTCATATTCACACACACACACACACACACACACACACTCACACACCTCCGTTCCCACATTCTAAGCAACTTGCAGATTTGGCACAAGTGTTATAACGTTGGAGTCATTAGCAATGAGGCAAAAATACAGTGGACCTCCATTTTCAATAGTTTTGTTTCTTTACATTTTTGTTGCTTTTAACTTACATGCACACAGACGTGTGTGTTTGTGTGTGTGTGTTGTATATATATATATATATATATATATATATATATATATATGATTCTGACAGACAAGAAATAACAGTCAGTCTATCACAAACCTTAGATAAAGAGAGATGCATCCTTGGAATATCAATAAATAGAATAAGACTAGAACACAATGTCATCTGATTGTTTCTGATCTTCATTTTTTTCATGCTTCTAAGACAATCAAAAATTTTTCCCATATATATATATATATATATATATATATATATATATATATATATATATATTATATAAGAGAGAGAGAGAGAGAAGAGAGAGTGCTCTTCCAAAAACAAAGGAAATACAGATGATAACATAGCTTGCACTGAAGCTTTTTTTGTTTGTTATACTCGGTCGGTATAACTTTCGGCTAGAAACCACAAGGTTCCTAGTTCGATACTGGTCCTCGCCAACTCAGCATTATGAGTACTACAGGGATCTGTGCGGTAAAGTAAGGAGCTGATGGTAGGTGTGGCGCTCCACCTCAGACGCTAAAATAATTTCCTTGGTCTAGCGCTAGTGAAAAGAGGATAGACTCCCTCGCTGCATGGCTGATACCGACATTAGGCCACCCCGACGACTTTTTTTATATAACTTAATCCTAGAACTGAGGAATAATTTAGTAGGATTTTTGTGTCTTTAAACTAAACGGTACTAAAGCCTTTAGGACACAAACATTGATTCGCTCAGCTTTAGTATAATAATAATAATCATATATATATATATACATATATATAGATATTGCTTGGGTATGTCATGCACATAGATAGACATTAAGATGTATACTTGGAATTCATGTACTTGTAAATTCACTGATATATTGCCTGACTGAGAAATGTTATCTGAAAGGAAGAAAGAAAAATGTTACTACCAAATCTTTGTGGTTATCTTTAAAAGTCAGAAGAATTTAGGAAATGGTATTCCATTGTTTTTCTTTTGGCCCCATTCTATTGTACCCTGAAGAAGAAAAAGAACTCTTTAAGGAATTGATAATGCCAAAATGGCCTGAAAATGTCTTGATAGAAAACAAGCAAAAGTTACAAAGTAGTCTATGAAATATATATTATATTTTTGCTTGAAGGCAACTGCAATGCATGTATCGCATAAAATTTGATACTTTTTAAAAAATATTTTTTATAGAAAATCAACATGACATGTGTAATCCGGGCAAAGGATCGCTCCGTGTGTAGAACATTGTACAGTTCGTCTATGCCTGCTGAGGTCCCAGTTTCGATTTCTGTCGAAGGGAAGTCTTTAGTATACATCGCTGATGAGACTTAATAAATTCGAAACAGTCTAGTTTGGGCTTTAGTGTGAAGCATTAAAAATATTAGAAACTTTATTTAGTAAATTTTCGAGAGTGTGATGCTCTCTTCGTCAGACTAAGAAAAAGTGACTTGGATAGCTAGCAGTTTCTTGTAGTAGTCTTGAGATATATATATATATATATATATATATATATACATGAACAAATAAAAGGTTTAGCTTTTATTTATTAACATAGGAACAATCTTTACAACCGAGCGGTTTCATGCTAGTGCATTCATCAGGTAAAACGCTATATATAAATATATATATATATATATATATATGAGAACAAACAATGTTTTCATATGGCTTTTTTTAGCCGACAATTTTTGGGAGAATATGTGCTTAATTGAAGTCGTACCTAATTTTTGAAAATTAATTAATAATTAATGAATTAGGCGGGCACACCTATTCAAATATAAGGCTAAACAAATCGAGAAAAATCAATCTCTGTATGTATATTTCTCGATTTGTTTGGCCTTACATTTGAATAGGTATGCCAGCCTAATTCATTAATTATTAATTAATTGATTTTCAAAAATTAGGTATGACTTCAATTAAGCATATATATATATATATATTATACTTCTGGTAAAAATTTTAAGACCAGACATAAAAGGGTTAAAAAATATAAAATACTGTTACTTTAAAATACATTTGTAAAATGTTTACATCTAATAAAAAAAAATGTAGTTTGTTAACAAAGTGAAAATTTAAGATTTTAATTGATTTAATTTAAACAAATATTAAAAAAGTATTTTATGTACTTCTTTTTCAATGTTGGTTTGAATTCATCAATCACAAAAGAGTTACACACTTTATTATTTTTGTTTTTTAATTTAAAAAATTTATCATTTTTAAAATAAAGTAAAAAGATATAGCAATTTATATTAATTTTTTAAGTAATATTTTTAAATTTCATTTTTAACTAATATTTCATTTTTTAATAAATTTGATATTTTATTTTTAATTAATATTTTTTAATCAATCTAAATAATATTTACAAATTTCAGATATATTTTATCATTTTTAAATTGAAAAAAAAAATGCAAAACATTTATTGACAAAAAAAATCATTTAAACTTCTAAACTCCTTTATAAATTCTGAAACAGCCTGAATATAACTTTTTATCCACTGATGGTAGGTGTGGCGCTCCACTTCAAAAACAATCTAGCATGAGTTTAAAAACTTCATTCAGTGAATTTTTCTTTATTTTGTTCCTTTTATTTATTTATTTATTTTTTTTTTGGCTTTACCTATTCTTTTCTTCCTTTTTTAAATTTGTTTTTTTCATTCCTTAATCTTTCTTTTTTCTTTTCATTCCTTCTCATTTTCATTCATTTTTTTTCTCTTTTAATTTCTATAATTCATCCCTCACTTTTCCTTCTTCCTCTATTTTTCTCATCTCTCATTTTCACTTATTTTCCTTCACCCACCTCCTCTGCTCCCCTTTTTTTCATATTAAAAAAAAAACAAAAAAAAAAACTTCTAATCAGATCTTAATTTTTTTTTCTGTTTTTTTTTCTTTCTCTTCATTTTTCTCTTATCTCTACATAATTCCTCCCCCTCCCTCATCAACTCTCCTTCCTCCTCCTCCTCCTCTCCTTCCAAATTTTTTTCATTTTTCTTTTCCTTTCAGTGTTCACTTTCATCCCGTTCACAACTTGTAAGCCTCATCATGGCCCACCCCCAACACCGCACCTTAAAGTTCCCTTGAAACCATCCACCCTTATCTATTCTGCACTTTAAATATCTAACCAACCCAACAAGCGAAATAAATAACCAGCCAATAAACAGATGCAAAATTTCAAAGATAATCATCTTTTCCTATTTTATCCCAAATGATGTTTAACAAAAAAAAGAACAAAATGGTTCTTTAATAATATATACATATATATCTAATTACTTTCGTCTACATCTATTTTGGATCTTTTTATATTAATATATCTGCATCTGAATCAATAAATATTTAAGTAGTAAGTAAAGTAGGTTGAGGGGCCTATTCCTATCTAATACAAATAATTCAATTACATGGTTTCAAGTAACTATTTCTATTTAATAATCATTTGTTTGCGCACTGTTACATATACTAGTACAAAATAAAAAAAACTCCCTCCGGGCGATGTAAAAATAGATTTTTGAAACATATTGCCTGAGTGGTGGGAGTAAAAAATTCAATGTCAGCGAGTTTGTACTCTAAGTAAGTAAAATCATCAAATTCATTAAAGGATTAAAAAATAAAACAATTTGAAATGTAAACTTTAAATATGTATTAAAATAAAACAAATTATATATAGATATATAATACCAGTCATGTATTTATTAAAACTTGTTTTAAAAAACAATGAGGACTGTCTAATGTGGCATGTTCAAATTTTGAGTGTATTTTTTCTATGTTATGACAATTTTGTGACGTAAGCAGTGACGTCATTTTTGTTACAGACAAAAACCGGAAGCGAATCCCCATTATTTATATATATATATATATATATATATATATATATATATATATATATATATATATAAACTTTCAAAGAAAGAAAATCTTAACAAACAATCATCCGTTATATATCTATTTCAACCAGAAACTCAAAATATGTGTCAAGCCTCATCAGACGGGTTTTACAAATACAGGGAATATACAGGAGATTCCCTGTATTTGTAAAACCCATTGTTGTTTGGTTGTTCCTTAGTGTCGGATATAGCAAAGTCTCTCGTTGCAGGTCTGTTTAAACTGCATCTAGTGGTAAAGTTCCAATTCTGGAGTATGTGGAGTACCCCTTCATCACCATTACTCCCAGATTCACTCTGACCCAGAGTGGTAGTACCTGTTAGGGTCCCATCTAGAAGTTAAAGAGAAGAAATGAGTTTTAAAAAAATGTGTTTAGAAACAAAATTGAGTTTTAAAAAAATTTGAATACTATCAAGAATATATAAAACAAAACGTTTTCCGCATAAAATGACCCAATGAGTTGACATGCTATAAGACCCATCCAACCAGCCCTCAATGTAAAATCACTGGGAATCTTTGATCGGTGCTGCCTGCTTGATGATGGACCATGTCTCATGTGGCTCGCTTCTTGAAAATGGTTACTCATGCCTGGTTTAGAGTTTGGTAATAAATAATACCTAATAATATCCGGTTTGGTTTTGGTTTCATGCACTTTCATTTGAAATATAACATCCTGGTATGTTTGGTTGAAAAGGAAATTAACTTTGGATAAAAAAAATTTTTTGTATGTGCATATTTATAGGCAATACTGGAAATGTTTAGATATAAATGTGTGCATATATATATATATATATATATATATATATATATATATATAAAGTTAGGGTAGTGCGGAGATGGAGTAAAAGGCACTTAGTTACTGACAATATCTCACCTATGGGATTAATCAAGTCTTGGTTTGAATAATGACATACTGAAAAACTGTCACTAACCAAGCACTATTGACTCCATGTCCATGCTACTCTTAGATATGAACACTCTATCTGTAATATTAATTACTGTTTACCTATAGATAAACACACATATTATCTATATATTTATATAAAGAATAATCAAAGTTCCAATTACCATCGAATTGGGAAGACATGGCAACAAACAGTTGTAACCCAATACAAACCTGAATAGTCGCAAAGTCTACTGCAGAATGACAGGGTATTTATAAAACTCGACAATATCATTCGAATCAAACAGCCAATCAGAACTCAATGAATGGAATCACCCAAATTCATGAATGGATCATTCTTGGTATCTATATATACCAACTGTCTTGGACACTGCTTCAGTTGTACTTAGTTAGCTGCTGTTATTCAAACCAACAGTAGACTGACTGACTTCAATAATATATATATATATATATATATGTATGTATGTATGTATTTATGTATATGTATGTATATATATATACACACAGATGCTGATAGGTACGTGTCCTGCATTACTGGTGCATAAAAATCTAAAAGGACACAATAAAATTGTCCCTGTGTTTTTTTTCTTCCGCTACCATTTCTCGCTTTACATTGCAATATTTTCTTGGAAATTAATTAAACACTATGGGGTACAAGGTAGGGGTTAGACGGATTTAGTTTTTCATAGATAAAAACTCTACAATTTATTAAGAAACTTTAGTTGGGTCCCATCAAATTTCCCGGGGACTCATTCAAATCAAATACATGCATCCCAGGATGCACTAAATTAAAAAGCTATCAGCATCCCTATATATATATATATATATATATGTGTGTGTGTGAAGAGATGGGAGTGAATCCGACGGTATGTAGTATATTAAGAAAATTGAAAAAACACAGGTTAAAATAAGTTGAGTGGTTAGTTTATTGGCTGAGGCTGCAGTATTTCGATTTATTAATTAGATCATCTTCAGGGCATTTGTTGGTATAAGGAAGGTGATAAAAAATAAAAAAAATTTTTATCACAGAATAACGAGAAAGCAAGCAATAGTCCTTGTTTATCAATCTGTTGATTTTATTATATATATATATATTATAATATATATATATAGGAGAAAGATAGATGAAGAGAGAGTGTAATCTTCCAAAAACAAAGAATTACAGGATGACAACATAGCATGCACTGAAGCATTTTTTGTTTGTTGTTCCTCCTTGGCATCTCTTTTCTATCTTCCTGTTATCACTCTTAAAAAATAAAAGAGAATCTTGTGCACGATCTATTCTTGGGGGGGGATAAATATAGCAATGGAAAGTAGTCTAGTATTGCTGGTAATGTTGCATATGTTTTATATTTGTTTTAGTAATAAAATATAGATTAGAAACATTTAACTTACTTTTCACTCAATAC
>CM042150.1:19429787-19443105 GCA_023376005.1 Doryteuthis pealeii | reverse complement strand
AAAGAGAGAGATACGAAATCTCCTGTGTGCAGAGACAATACTTGATCAGCACTATACACACCGTGATCGACTACAAAGACACATTTGCTTATTTAGTAATCACTTTAGGTTTATTTTGTATATTATCAAGAAAACAGAGGAAAAACTCGATGAAGAAAGTGGCGTTATGTCTTAAATGTAAGAGCTTCTTATGTCGACCGTTACCGCTCGACTGAGGGTGTGCCCTGTTGTTATTGTGTGTGCAGTTTTGAGAACCCCCCCTTTTTTTTTTTTGGCTTTATGTAAAGTGACAAGCGACAAGTAATAGAACAAGATGAACAGCAAGAGACATCCGCAAGAAACAGCAAGGCTGTGTCTCTTTGTTCGGCTAAGGCTGGTGTGCTGTTCCCATGTGGGTCGGAGAAGCGCTATTTGAAGAAAGAATACACACAACTTCGTATCAGTGGCAGGTGCGCGGTCTACATGGCCGCAGTCATCGATATTCGCTGGTACGTATGCTACTATTCTTATGGAGAAGAAAAAGAAGTTAACCAAGTCGTTTTCTAACATTGACAACAATAAATGGATATTCTATTATCTTCGCTACCTGTTTCGTTAAATTATCTTGACTTACAAGTCGTTTATTCGACTGCTTTTTTTTTGCATGTAGTGGATTCTATTTTTTGTGAGATATGATTATTATTATTATTATTATGTATTATTTACTTTATTTAATTTTTTTCCCCATTGCCACATAAAACAGATGTTTTTTTTCTTTGAAGAGCTCTATTGTGGTTATGTCCAAAACATTATACACTTCTCTTAAATTTAATAACTGCTAGCATTTGTCTTCGGTTTAAATTAAGCTTCCATAATGAATAATATAATGGAATCAACAGTTTTGTAGTAGCATACAATTAGGAATAAAGTTAATTAAGCAGAAAATACTTTCAAAACATTTTCTTTTGTAATTTTGATTTATTCTCCACGCCAAAGAAATATTCAAGGTATAATCTTTAGGCAGATCCTTTTTTTTTCTTTCTTTAATATTTATTTTTTTCTATTGTTGCAATGTTCATATCAATATCGATCATCAATTTCTTCTTTTATTACTTTAACTTTGAAGTATTTATTTATTTATTTTGTAATTGTTTTGATGATTGAAAAGTTTCAATCAATTTCAATTTGAAATTTTATTTGATAATTTAGATTTCGGCGAAAATATTTTAGTCAAGTTTTAATTCATTTTTAAGTTATTTAATTTAAAAAAAGGGGGGCGGGGCTGCATGATGGGTTGAAAAGTAAATATTCGAGCTTCTTAAAATACCGCTGTCAAAAAAAAGTTTTTAAAAGAAGAATCAACTCTTTTTCCTTTTTTTTCTTCATTTTAAATCCTTCCGCTACTCCGTTGTCATTTAAAACAAGAAATAAAAAAGTAGAATTCGAATATTATTTGAAACAAGTGCCATCTTTCGATCACAACTGCTTAAAGTGTCATGGAAATTTAAATTTGCTTTGAATTTCTGTTTTTTTTTTTTTTCTTTTTTTTTCGGGGGTGAGGTGTCGAGTTGATTCTTCATTTTAACGGCTTCATTGTTGTAAAAAATGTATTTACTTAGAATAAACAATAAAATCTATGTACTTTGTACAGAAAGATTAGGAACGTTTTTAAACAGAACTTTAAACCTATTAATAAATTCCATTGTTTTGTTTGTTGTGTTTTTTATTAATATTTTATTTTATTTTTTAATTTCCATGCAGAAAGCAATTGTTAAAAAAAACGTTACATTATCTTCTACAAAAATCCTAAAAAAAATATCTATTTAAAAATTGTTTTAAAAGTCAAATTTTTTTGTTTTTTTGTTGTTTAAAAAGTGAATTATATGTTTCGAAATGATTTTTGCATATCGTCATGTTTTAGCTCGGTGTCGTGTGTAAGCTGTGTAAGCTGTAGACCTTTGTACAAAAAGAATATGTCGCTAGAGTTGGGGTTTAAAAATGCACTTTGGCTTTTCCGGTTGTGCAGATAATTTACTTTAGACTATAAAATTTATAAGTAGAATTACTAAAGGAAGGATTTAATTGAAATAATAAAGGAAAAGAAAAAATGTGGTTTTTTTTAAGTGTCGACTCTTGTTTTACTTCCGCACGCAGTTGCAGTAGACACAAAGGGGAGATACAATATTTACATCTGTGAGCAAGTCCTTCAGAAATATGTAGTACAATTTCTGTCACGTGATAAGCTTAATATGCTGACCGTTTCCCATGCAAAAGGATTTAAGAACCCCCCCCACACACGACACACCAAAAAAAAAAAAAAAAAAAAAGGATGCCGGGTATGAAACTAAACTGTATCTAGTGTGAGACTCCAGTTCTGGAACTTTGGGAAGTATGGATATTATATGTCTTGTTTACTATTACTCATCAGATCAATTCTGTCCTGTGAGTGGTAGTACCTGTTACGGTATATGGGTCAAATAGATTTTATTTGAATGAATGTTTTTTACCTGTTTAAAATGATTGAGACAGAATACATTTTTGTAAACTGTATATATTTGGAGACGCATAATTGGTAAAAATGACTTAATAAAATAACTCAACAAAGTCTATTTCTTTCTGAATTGTTAGATGAGGCTTGTAATTAGTATTTTTGGATTATTTGGACTATCATCCCCCATCTTTAATTGCGTATCTGTACAACGTTTTTGGCTGATGTGCCCTCTGGCATTCTCAGGTTTTCTCTCAAGAGTGCACAGATGAAAACCTGAGAGAAACGGTTGAGCGATAAATAAGTAAAGATGACGACAATAGGGCTGATGATACAACATCAACACAAAGGTTGAAGTGTCCTGAACGTTAGCTCGACGGGTGGGTTAACCACCTGCTAATGTAGTTCTAATTCTGGAGTTTTGTGGAGTTCCCTTCATACACCATACTCTTAAGTCCACTCTGATCCGGACTGGTAGTACCTATTAGGTCCGATCTATCAGTTAAATAGAAAAATGAGTTTTAAAAATGAACATGTTTAAAAAAAAATGGAATTCCCATCAAAGAAGAAATAAAACAAAATGTCTTAGGCTAAAATATCACAGGTTACATGCCTAAAACCCAACCCCACGCATCAACAGGTTGATATACCATAAAACCAAGTAAATAAGAAATTATATTTTATAAATGATAAATGAAGTGGGAATGAGTCAACTTTTGGGTTAGCAGCTGTGAAAATCTATGATGCCAAAATGGAACCATAACTGTACAATTTTAACAAAGAATATATAGATTCCTTATAGATTAGAAGATAAAGGTATTTATTCAATTGAATGAATAAGTTAGATGTTTACAATATTTTTCTCTTGTCTATTAGAATATATTAATTTTTAAGTTCTAAAATATCATAGATAAATCTTTACTCGTGAAATATTTACACATTTGAGTATTGCCAGACATTCGCGTCGGTGAAATATTATAATGTAAGAGACAAAGTTACTTAGCTCTGCTAATGCCGTGAATTTTTTTTTATCAGTGTCTGCCTGCTTGATGAAGGACCATGTCTCATGTGGCTCACTTCTTGAAAAATGTTACCCATGCCTGGTTTAGAGTTTGGTAATAAATAATATCTAATAATATCCGTTTTTTTTTGTTTTTTTTTAATTTTTAAATTTAAAAAAATGTGTTGTGAAAAAAAATTATTTAAAAAAAAAAAGGTATTTTTAATATCCATCAAGAATGAATAAAACAAGTCCCAATAAGGGATGACATGTCATAAAATCTAACCAATTGGTTGGTTGGTTGGATTTCATGGCATGTGTACTCTTGTGGGCTATTTAACACCAAAACCTTGCTGAAATGATGTGTCTGTTAAATTTATCACCAATAAATTCCGAAGATGCTGATAGGTATGCATCCTGCGTCACTGACACATATATATTTAAAAGGATGCAAAAAAATCATATCCATGCCTCCCAATGTTTTTTTTCTTCCTCCACCATTTCAAGCTAACTGTTAATACATTTCAAACAAATTACATGGTATGCAGTACTAGGTAGGGGTTAGTCGGCTTTAGTTGTTCATAGATAAAAACTCTGCAATTTATTAAGAAACTTTCTTTAGTTGGGACCCATCAGATTTCCCAGGGACTCATTCAAATCAAATCCATGCATCCCAGGATGCACTAAATTAAAAAGCTGTCAGCATCACTGAAATTCATTGTATTGCAAACTTCAGAATTCCATAATTACTTTTAAGAATTTACTAAAATTTTCTAGTTCACTAAAAAATAGCTAAAGGGTTAGGTTTAAGGAAACCTTATATCATAAGAACAATTAATCTGATACGACAAACTTACCTGCAATAAATTTACCATGCAATTAATTACCGGTGATAAATTTACCGTACAACGAATTTACCGACAATGACCTTACCTAGAATCCTAAAATCAGCTAGCATAAAATTGACAACAGTTACCAAAAACTATTCATGGCTTTGGAGTCTTGAACAGGTGACGGTAATCGAGAATCACCTGTCACCCCCTCAAGGCAACAGTATTATGCCTGAACACTTTCGTCTATAAATACACAAAGAGAGATAAGAGGATTCACTTGTCCCCAAATTCACAAAATGTATCCTTACCCCATTCTACCCCCCCTCCCAATGCTTCTTGATATAAGTATCGGAACAAGAGATAAGCGAGATGATAATACTGATAAACAAAACACTTCAGAATGATAAAGTACAGCAATACCTTAAATAGTGCAGATTTGATCTGTGCAGCTTTGAAACACAAGCGGGATTTGAACTGTGTAGCAGTGACCTTAACCTTTGGGTTAAAAAGAAATAGTGCTTAACTCTATTATTGGTTAGTTTTAGAGATACATATACACACATACATATATATATATATGATATACAGCATTTCGTTTTTTTCTCCAGACCGTCTCATATCATATACCTTGAAAAAGGGTGAAGGTTCACCCGAAATATCGGAATTGATCAAACCAGGAACAAAACAACAATTGAATATTAAATTTCTGATTTTTGTTCTGTTTTTCTTGTTCTTTTTTCGAATGCTTCAAAAGACAAAAAACAAAACAACGTTCACAAGAACAAAGTTCATACATAACATACATATTTATATATATATATATATATATAGTTTGCGAGTTATAAGTCGACATGTACATACCAAATCATAAAATACTTCCTTTTATATATATATATATATATATATATATATATATATATATATATATATATATATATATTATAAAGGAAGTTTTTATGATTTGGTATGTACATGTCGACTTATAACTTGCAAACGAGAGGTCATTTAGATTTGAAATCTCGCATACAACTTAATATGCATATAACTAAGAAACACACACATAAAAACAAGCAATTAGGAACTGAATTTAAGTTTTTGTCATATGTACAAAACAGTTTTTGAAAAATAGAATTATTTCAAAACACTCAAAAGTTAAGGATTACATTTTTTTTTTTAAATTCTATAAATTATTTTCCTCTTAATCTCTCTCTTACCTACTCACAACCTGATGTTCTTAAAAAATTTTTTAGTCCAGTCATGGACAGGTACTTTTGCTAGTATATATATAAATGTTATATATATATATATATAACATTCAATGAAAGAAAAACTTAACAAACCATCATACCGTTATATTTTTATTTCGACCAGAAACTAAAAAAATGAGTCTAGCCTCATCAGATGGAGTTTACAAAAAGGCTAAACCCTTTTTTTTATTAGTTTCTGGTTGAAATGAAAATATAACAGAATGACGGTTTGTTATGTCTTTGTTTCTCTGAAAGTTAAATATTGCTCTGTATATAATTTAATTTATTGATTATTATACATTGAGATCTTTTTAGGGATTTATAAAAATCCTTGTATGAGTATGTATAGTTGTACCTACAAGAGCATACAGTATGGTTGTATAGTGAGATTTTGATGATCCCAAATAGAATCATCCCTTGCTTGCCAGTCATTTGAGATATGTTACACACACACACACACATATATATATATATATATATATATATATATATATATATATATATATATGAAAAGAAGCGTGTGGTGAAATGGTTAGTTGTGGAAATTGACTTGTCAACCCGAGTTCAAATCCTGGTCAAAGCTGTTTGCCTTTCACATAGTGCTAATATCCTTGAGAAAGGTATGCATGCAACTATTCTCTCTCCATCTATATGTGAATATAGCAGAATGGGCTCTTTAGCTTTGGTATGGCTACCAGTCTAGGAGAAGGCAAATTCTGAATTCAAAGCTGATAAACTCTGGTTAAAAGATTGACCTTGTATTACATCCTGCTTGAGCGAAGGGGGTTACTAAATGATTTTTCAGGTTTTGATCCAATTCTTTATCTATTTTTAAAAGATTTTGTTATTCTAATAAAAATTGAAAATGAAAGATATTGGTGATAAAAAGTGAAATAATCCCAGTCTCCAAGTTAATCACTTTTCAAAATACTCCTTCCCCCATTTTCACATCTGCCATCTATCTTTACAGTCGGTATATATGTATGTATGTCCAGATGAAACTATGAAAATAAAACAATTAACAACAAAGTAAATATACATACACATTAAGTATCACCGGTTCTTGCTTTTCGAGTAAAAATAATGAAGATTTCATTTATATTCGTGAAGATAATTAAAGAATAACATTTAAATTTTAACAGCATGGATTTTTTTTTTCATTTGATCTTTAAATAAGAAAAATTAATGTTTCTTTTCAGTGTCTGTGCCCTTTTTTCTGACACACCACCAGCTCTGATTAACGCAAGGTTTTTTTTATATAGGGATTTAATGGACATCCTGCAAGGATCTAACTCAGGATTCAGTAATAATGGATCTGCGAGACTAATTTTTTGTTTTATCCCAACTTCTTGCTTTTTGTGCAAAAATTATGAAGATATGATTTATATTCAAAGATATTTAAAAAGTAAAATATACATAGAAATAGCATTGAAATTCTACTTAAAATGTCCAGCATTTGTAAATCTCAAAAGTAACCAAATCAATACTCCATCTTTTTTTTTTTCACCCCTTCCTCCTCTACGCAGGTAGAAGTAGATGCTGGGTAGCTGCTTCTAGTCTTTTTCTATTTCTTCATCTAATCAGATTTGAATCTGAAAATGTTATTTCTTTTCTCTTTAACATGTCTGTCAGGCTCCTTGTGCTCTTGCCTAAAAGGATTCTTTTACTAAAATAAAATCAGATCTTTCGACTTTCTCTGGGTCGTTGTTGAAACCCACCCGCACCCCGCACCACTCGCACCCCACAGGGTTCAGAAAAGGGTGAGAAAGAAAGGCAAAAAGAAAGCAAAAAAAAAAAAATAACGTAAATAAAATAAAAACCATAAAAAGAATAAGCAAAAAAAAAAAAAAAAAAGAAACTGCTTTATATACTAAATATAAATATATACAGACACTTCCATTACTTATATGTTGTGTTGGTGACAGACAGAAAGATAGAGGAGATAGCGAGTGCCGAGGTGGGCTACGTTTATTTTTCTCATCTCCGTGCAAGTCCCTATCTCTTTTGTGCTCAACCCCAAAGAAGATCAGCAATATAGCCCTTGGGATAGATAAGGAACCCTGGAAAAAAAAATCCTATCTTTACCCACATCTGACGGGTTTCCCCTGCCGGCTGCTCTCATAAGTCCATATTCACACACACACACACACACACACACTCACACTCATACACTCACACCTCCGTTCCCACATTCTAAGCAACTTGCAGATTTGGCACAAGGGTTATAACGTTGGAGTCATTAGCAATGAGGCAAAAATACAGTGGACCTCCATTTTCAATAGTTTTGTTTCTTTACATTTTGTTGCTGTTTAACTTACATGCACACACGTTTGTGTGTGTGTATATATATATATATATATATATATATATATATATATATGATTCTGACAGACAAGAAATAACAGTCTATCACAAACCTTAGATAAAGAGGGATGCATCCTTGGAATATCAATAAATAGAATAAGACTTAGAACACAATGTCATCTGATTGTTTCTGATCTTCATTTTTTCATGCTTCTAAGACAATCAAAAATTATTTTCCCATATATATATTATATATATATATATATATAATATATATATATATATATATATATATTATTATAAGAGAGAGAGAGAGAGAGTGCTCTTCCAAAAACAAAGGAAATACAGATAATAACATAGCTTGCACTGAAGCTTTTTTTGTTTGTTATACTCAGTCGGTATAACTTTCGGCTAGAAACCACAAGGTTCCTAGTTCGATACTGGTCCTCGCCAACTCAGCATTATGAGTAGCACAGGGATCTGTGCGGTAAAGTAAGGAGTTGATGGTAGGTGTGGCGCTCCACCTCAGATGCTAAAATAATTTCCTTGGTCTAGCGCTAGTGAAAAGAGGATAGACTCTCTCGCTGCATGGCTGATACCGACATTAGGCCGCCCCGACGACTTTTTTTATATAACTTAATCCTAGAACTGAGGAATAATTTAGTAGGATTTTTGTGTCTTTAAACTAAACGGTACAAAAGCCTTTAGGACACAAACATTGATTCGCTCAGCTTTAGTATAATAATAATAATCATATATATATATATACATATATATAGATATTGCTTGGGTATGTCATGCACATAGATAGACATTAAGATGTATACTTGGAATTCATGTACTTGTAAATTCACTGATATATTGCCTGACTGAGAAATGTTATCTGAAAGGAAGAAAGAAAAATGTTACTACCAAATCTTTGTGGTTATCTTTAAAAGTCAGAAGAATTTAGGAAATGGTATTCCATTGTTTTTCTTTTGGCCCAATTCTATTGTACCCTGAAGAAGAAAAAGAACTGAAGAAAAAGGAATTGATAATGCCAAAATGGCCTGAAAATCTCTTGATAGAAAACAAGCAAAAGTTACAAAGTAGTCTATGAAATATATATCATATTTTTGCTTGAAGGCAACTACAATGCATGTATCGCATAAAATTTGATACTTTAAAAAAAATTTTTTTTATAGAAAATGAACTTGACAAGTGTAATCTGGGCAAAGGATCACTCAGTGTGTAGAACATCGTACAGTTCGACTATGCCTGCTGAGGTCCCAGTTTCGATTTCTGTCGAAGGGAAGTCTTTAGTATACATCGCTGATGAGACTTAATAAATTCGAAACAGTCTAGTTTGGGCTTTAGTGTGAAGCATTAAAAATATTAGAAACTTTATTTAGTAAATTTTCGAGAGTGTGATGCTCTCTTCGTCAGACTAAGAAAAAGTGACTTGATAGCTAGCAGTTTCTTGTAGTAGTCTTTGATATATATATATATATATATATATATATATATATATATATATATATATATATATATATTATATATGAACAAATAAAAGGTTTAGCTTTTATTTATTAACATAGGAACAATCTTTACAACCGAGCGGTTTCATGCTAGTGCATTCGTCAGGTAAAACGCTATATATATATATATATTATATAATATATATATATATATATGAGAACAAACAATGTGTTTTCATATGGCTTTTTTTAGCCGACAATTTTTGGGAGAATATGTGCTTAATTGAAGTCGTACCTAATTTTTGAAAATTAATTAATTAATAATTAATGAATTAGGCGGGCCCACCTATTCAAATATAAGGCTAAACAAATCGAGAAAAATCAATCTCTGTATGTATATTTCTTGATTTGTTTAGCCTTACATTTGAATAGGTATGCCAGCCTAATTCATTAATTATTAATTAATTGATTTTCAAAAATTAGGTATGTCTTCAATTAAGCACACACACACACACACACACATATATATATATATATATATATATATATATATATATATATATATATATATTATACTTCTGGTAAAAATTTTAAGACCAGACATAAAAGGATTAAAAAATATAAAATACTGTTACTTTAAAATACATTTGTAAAATGTTTACATCTAATAAAAAAAATGTAGTTTGTTAACAAAGTGAAAATTTAAGATTTTAATTGATTAATTTAAACAAATATTAAAAAGTATTATTATGTACTTCTTTTTCGATGTTGCTTTGAATTCATCAATCAAAAGAGTTACACACTTTATTATTTTTGTTTTTTAATTTAAAAAAATTATCATTTTTAAATTAAAGTAAAAAGATATAGCAATTTATATAAATTTTTTAAGTGATATTTTTAAATTTCATTTTTAACTAATATTTCATTTTTTAATAAATTTAATATTTTATTTTTAATTAATATTTTTTAATCAATCTAAATAATATTTACAAATTTCAGATATATTTTATCATTTTTAAATTGAAAAAAAAAATGCAAAACATTTATTGACAAAAAAAATCATTTAAACTTCTAAACTCCTTTATAAATTCTGAAACAGCCTGAATATAACTTTTATCCACTGATGGTAGGTGTGGCGCTCCACTTCAAAAACAATCTAGCATTAGTTTAAAAACTTCATTCAGTGAATTTTTCTTTATTTTGTTCCTTTTATTTATTTATTTATTTATTTTTGGCTTTTACCTATTCTTTTCTTCCTTTTTAAATTTGTTTTTTCATTCCTTAATCTTTCTTTTTCTCTTTCATTCCTTAATCTTTCTTTTTCTCTTTCATTCCTTCTCAATTTCATTCATTATTTTTTCTCTTTTAATTTCAATAATTCATCCCCTCACCTTTTCCTTCTTCCTCTATTTTTTCTCATCTTCTCATTTTCACTTATTTTCCTTCACCCACCTCCTCTGCTCCCCTTTTTTTCATATTACAAAAAAAACAAAAAAAACAAACTTCTAATCAGATCTTAACTTTTTTTTCTGTTATTTTTTTTTTCTTTCTCTTCATTTTTCTCTTATCTCTACATAATTCCTCCCCCTCCCTCATCAACTCTTCCTCCTCCTCTCCTCTCCTTCCAAATTTTTTTCATTTTTCTTTTCCTTTCAGTGTTCACTTTCATCCCGTTCACAACTTGTAACCCTCATCATGACCCACCCCCAACACCGCACCTTAAAGTTCCCTTGAAAACCATCCACCCTTATCTATTCTGCACTTTAAATATCTAACCAACCCAACAAGCGAAATAAATAACCAGCCAATAAACAGATGCAAAATTTCAAAGATAATCATCTTTTCCTATTTTATCCCAAATGATGTTTAACAAAAAAAAGAACAAAATGGTTCTTTAATAATATATACATATATATCTAATTACTTTCGTCTACATCTATTTTGGATCTTTTTATATTAACATATCTGCATATGAATCAATAAATATTTAAGTAGTAAGTAAAGTAGTCTGAGGGGCCTATTCCTATCTAATACTAATAATTCAATTATATGGTTTCAAGTAACTATTTCTACTTAATAATCATTTGTTTGTGCACTGTTATATATACTAGTACAAAATAAAAAAACACCCTCCGGGCGATGTAAAAATAGATTTTTGAAACATTGCCTGAGGGGTGGGAAGAAAAATTTCAATGTCAGTGAGTTTATACCCTAAGTAAGTAAAACCATCAAATTCATTAAAGGAGTAAAAAAAATAAAACAATTTGAAATGTAAACTTTAAATATGTATTAAAATAAAACAAATTATATATAGATATATAATACCAGTCATGTATTTATTAAAACTTGTTTTAAAAAACAATGAGGACTGTCTAATGTTGCATGTTAAAATTTTGAGTGTATTTATACACATTTATATGGTTTTAAGTGTTCATATTGAATATCAATGATTTATACACATTTATATTGTTTCATATTTCTATTTAATAATAAACATTTTGCTGTAATGGAATATTCCACACTCTCTCTCACCCATGTGGTCTGACTATATATATATATATAGTGAGCAGGGCATTATGTTGGGCTAGCTTTGAGGATTAGTAGCATACCTCACTATTCCTTGTCTATCTTATTGTATCTCTCTGCAATAAACCCCTCTATCTTAAATCTACGAACGTGTTGACTGGTCCTTCCACTCGACTACAACCTTGTCTGATTGTATCCCTTTAAGGACACAACATATTTGTTTGTACACAGTTGTATGATGTTACAAATTCCTATCTATATATCAATATGCTTGTTCCTTAATCTTCCAACCATTATCATCCTACAACAACTTCTGGTTAAAAATGAGACAGTCCTAATCGAACAAGATGAAATGCAAAAATGTAATAGTGTTGCTTATCCACTGAATTCTTATTTCTTATGAGTGTTGTCACCACAGCTAAATAAATGAACCATGTTGTTTTTATGATAAAGAAAGAAAGGGAAGAAAAAGGACATGATACACAGAAAAAATATAAGAAAGAAAGAAAGAGAGTAGGGGAAAAATGGAGAAATGGGGTGAATGCACAGAAGCAATAACTGTTATGATTTTATGGGCCAACCATTAGGCTTCAATCAAGAGCGCTTGTCCAGCGGAAATCCTTGGTAAAGAATCCTTTGGTTGTTTCTTGGTGCTCTTCAGTATTGACAGTCCTTCGTCAATGATTGCAAATGTATGTCTCTCAGTATCAGTGATTAAGTAGTCAACCAGCCATGCATTAGGGATGTTGATTGACTGAGGTTTAAACCACGTGACCTCGCTTAATCTATAAATTTAAGTGGTGTATTGTAGCACACCTTATATCCAAAATATTCCAACAATAATCTTTTTCAATTGAACATAATGAAAAGGGGAAAAGAATGAAAGAAAGAAAGAAAGAAAGAAAAGAGTGAGAGAGGAAAGACATAGAATAATTTTGATTTTTCAGACTGTTGTTCTCATCTTTATTGTGGTATGTATAAATATGTTTCGGACTCTGTATCCACCAGCTTACCTTAGGTGTTCCCAAGCATAGCAATAACCCAACTTGGGAAATGATTTTGAATGGGTGAGGGTCTTAGTATCCTGGGTATGATGTTAAACTGCATCTAGTGGTAAAGTTCCAATTCTGGAGTATGTGGAGTACCCCTTCATCACCATTACTCCCAGATTCACTCTGACCCAGAGTGGTAGGACCTGTTAGGGTCCCGTCTAGGAGTTAAAGTTAATGAGTTTTAAAAAAATGTGTTTAGAAACAAAATTGAGTTTGAAAAAAATTTGAATACTATCAAGAATATATAAAACAAAATGTTTTCCGCATAAAATGACCCAATGAGTTGACATACTATAAGACCCAGCCAACCAGCCTTCAATGTAAAATCACTGGGAATCTTTGATCGGTGCTGCCTGCTTGATAATGGACCATGTCTCATGTGGCTCGCTTCTTGAAAATGGTTACTCATGCCTGGTTTAGAGTTTGCTAATA
>CM042150.1:19414787-19424787 GCA_023376005.1 Doryteuthis pealeii | reverse complement strand
CATTTTATGATATTTTTGTGTTAAAGCATGCAGTTGTATTGATTTCAAAAAAGCTTCTAAGATTTGTTTATTTCGCACGGGAGACTTTCAAAATAGCTACGGTTTTGTTTCAAAGTGAAAGTCAAGGGAGGTTACTCTAATTGCCTTATTTGCTAGGAATTTTAACAAATAAAGGTGAAAATTACCACAGAAACTACATCTACTGATGTTAGTATTGGTTTTCTCATATGAAAATGAGGTCAAAATTTGAGCTGCTTTTTTTCTTTTTTTTTTTTACATATTGGGGATCCTGTGCCCTTTAGTAAAATCTCCCATCATCATTTACTAGAGGGCACTACATGCCAAGAGAGATTTACAGTGAAGCATATGCTGCTAGATTGTATAGACTTTGATCTAGTGCAAATAAAATTCTATCAAGCAAGTAATTTGAAAAAAACTTTTCATAAAATAAGACCGTTTTACATTTCTTGAAAGAAGTGGGATTGTATTAAAAAATATGAGTAATTGTACAATAGTTAAAATCTATATATGCTATGAATCCAAAACTTAGCATTAAATGACCCACTGAGGTCTTTCCATTTCTGGAGTCTATCTTTTTGGCTGGTTGCCTTTGTCAGCATTAAATGACCCACTGAGGTTGATATGTTGCAAAACAAACTAAACGAAACCAAATTTTTTTTTTCCCTTTTTTCTTTCTCTTTTCCTTCTTTCTTTTTTTTTTTTTTTTTTTTTTTTTTTTAGTGTCAGTGGGTCTGAAGGTTTAGAGGGTTAAAAACTGGTGGTGTTGTTGATTGGGTTAGCAGGGAAATAGAATGAAGGGTAGAATTATTTTTGTTTTGCAATTGTAGTGTATAAGTTTTGTTGCCTGAGGAGTCC
The DNA here is from genome assembly GCA_023376005.1 of Doryteuthis pealeii. NCBI lineage: Eukaryota > Metazoa > Mollusca > Cephalopoda > Myopsida > Loliginidae > Doryteuthis > Doryteuthis pealeii. The sequence goes on along the minus strand of CM042150.1, from coordinate 19,423,911 downwards.
CTGTTGTCAGGTGCATCATCTGCCATGCTGCCACCCATCACTGCATGTACCGAATGCTTGTTTGCTCAGCTTCTGATTTCAGCTGGAAGGGTGGCACATCCTCTTTGGCCTTCAAAACGCAAAAAGAAGAGAAGTAGTTTACGTTGAGAGGCAGGAGAAGAGAAAGGGAATTTTTGTTTTGTTTTTTGTTTTTTTCTATTTCGGTTACATTCTCATTTTGACAGTCACACAGAGAGAGAGAGAGAGAAGACAAATGAGAGAGGAAGAAGAGAAATGGAGGGGACAGAGAAAGAAATGGAGAGAGGCTGAGAGAAAAAGAGAGAGAGAAAAGAATTAAAGAACGATAATGATTAAAAAAAGATGAAGAAATGCAGAAACCATGAGAGATGGTCAATTTTTTAAGCAGAGTACAGATAGTTTGAATTCAGTTTTCCTTCTTCTAGATCGGTTGCCTTACTAACGCTAAAGAACCCATCTTCCTTACTATTTACCCATAGCTGGAAAGAGAAGAGATGTGAGAGGTTGTATTTTTTGTGCTTCTTTGTTGCTATTGGTTTTCTTGTTTTTGTTTCCGACTTTCAGATGAGGTTGTCCTCATCTCTATGAGTTTTAGCCAATGTGCCCTCCTGCCTTACTTTTTTGTTAAACTTGGGGAATCTTCTCTTCTTCTTTTCGAGTTCAAGAAGGTTCCCAAGTTTAAAAAAACAAAAAAACACCTGAAGAAGGCCGGAGAGCACAATAGCTGAAACAATGTGTATATAACAATAAAGACGTGGACAACAATCTGCAAAATCTAAATAATACAAATTATCGAGCCTCATCTCAAAAATTCAAATTTGGGATGAGTTGTTTTTAATTTTCAATGAATGTTTTGGACTGTTTACATTTTCATTGTTGTGTTTTTATGTTGAAGATTTATTAAACTCTTCTTTTTTTTCTTTCCTTCTTCTAGGTGAGTCTGGTTTTGAAAAGACATTCATTCTGGTTCCTTGGTAATGTAGACATTTTCATTTATTTTCCTATTATTTTCATCGGGCATACATTTTTGAACAATCTACCTAACACAGGAACTTTGACTCCTGTGTCTGTAAGATGTATATTGTTAGTGTGATCCCAAGGAGCTATCTCTCCAGACAACACCTGCCCTCTCATCATCATAGGGAACGGACTGGTCTACCTGAGTTCAAATCCTTTGCATTTTACATAGTGCTAATACCCTTGGGAAAGGTATGAATCCAACTAATCTCCCTTCAGTTATAGGCAAATAGTAGAGCAAACTGGGTTCTTTAAACTTGGCTAGGTAACTAGTTTATGTAAAGGAAAATTCTGAATTCAAACCAGTTGAAATCTGCTTAAGAAATTGACCTTGTATCGCATCCTGTTTATGCAGCGAGGTTGGTAAATATATATATATATATATATATATATATATATATATATATATATATATATATATATATATAAGGAAAAGTGGACAAAAAAAATGACTCAAACAAGTAGAAGTAGGAGAGAAATATTTCATCCTACTTCTACTTGTTTGAGTCATTATTTTTTGTCCACTTTTCCTTTTACCTTACCTCATACTGTCGGATTTTACTCCAAACCCCCTATCTTCATATATATATAAAGAAAAAGGTGAAACTGTAAACAGTGATTCCTATTTCCAACGCTTTAGGTAAGATTCACCAAATTTATTGAATGACCCTCGTATATTTACAAACAAAAATGACAAACTGTAAACAGTGCTTCCTATTGCCAACGCCTTAGGCAATATTCACCTTATTCATTGAATGACGCACATAGAATTAGAAGAATGAATGATAATACTAGTTAAATTATAAATAATAAATTGGGTGTCTAGACAAAATTTACCAGTTTCTGCCAACTGATTAAATAATGGACTACCATTTAACAGAGTTCCTTTTATGGCATCATGAACACAGCAAAAAGGACCCATCGCTATTGATTTCCTTGAAAAAAAAAGTGCAACTGTAAACAGTGCTTTCTATTGCAAAATTCACCTTATTTATTGGATAAACATGCATCTGTCAGTTTGTATTTGAATTTTTCGGACTATTGTCCTCATCTTTATTGTTACCACCCTGTTAGCTGGGGTGTTAGAATGCACCGAATGCACCTCTGCAGAGGGGTAAGACTCCCTCAATGAGACCACCTGTTGATGCTTAAGGATAGAACCCAGGTGGATGCTTAAGGATAGAACCCAGGTTTATGAGCAGTTCATGACTTGCAATACACTACTTTGGCCCTATATTGGGCTAGACAGCAGTCGGTGAGGCCCCCTCTGATCAATCAGCTGGTCACATCAAGCCCTAGAACCTATATGATTTTCCCAACCCTATTGCCCTTATGGCAAGCCCTACCCCTTTTTATCATATGGGTGCTAGAAGGCAGTGGCTGCGGGTCTACATGTCCTGTGAATGACGTTAAACACTATCTGATGGTGAGGTTCCAGTTTTGGAGGTTTGGGGAATGTGGAGCACCCCTTTATCACCATTGCTCCCTGGTCCACTCTGACCCGGAGTGGTAGTACCTGTTAGGGTCCCATCTATGGGTTAAATAGAAAAATGTATTTATAAAAAAATTGTATTATCCATTAAGAATTGATTTATTTCAAAACTTTATCGGCATTAAATAACCCACTGAGGTTGATATGCCGTAAAACCAAACCAAACTTTATTGTTATATACACAACATTTCAGATGAACTTGGGAACCTTCTTGTTGAACTTTATGTCACGGAAAGTGATGTTAATGCATGTATAGGAAAGGCAGGGTCCGCTATGAATAAATTATCAGTCATATGGAAATCCAAACTCACAGACAAGTTAAAGAGACAATTCTTCCAAGCCGCTGTTGTGTCAGTGCTGCTATACGGCTGCACTACTTGGACCCTAACAAAGTGACTAGAGAATAAAATTGCTGCATGCAATCCTGAGCAAAGCATGGAAGCAACACCCCACAAGAAAACAGCTGTACGCCCACCTGCTCCATATCACCCAAACCATTCGAGTAAGACGGACAAGACACACAGGACACTGCTGGAGAAGCAAGGATGAACTCATAAGTGACGTCCTCCTGTGGAAGCCAGCACATGGACATGCCAGTGTTGGCCGGCCAGCAAAGATGTACATTGACCAGCTCTGTGCGGATACTGGATGCTATGTAGAGGACTTCCCAAGAGATTTGAATTGATTTAAAAAAAAGTAAAATAAGTAAATCCAATCTATTTAAATTAAAAAAGTGTTTTTTGAAATAATGAAATCACAGAACTTCGAACCAAACCCTTTATTCAATTCATGGGGATAGACTGTTCTCATTCCGTTACCATGAGTGGGTACAAGTGTTAAGCTATGTTAAGTATTCTATGTTATTATCGCCCTTGGTCAGGATTGAATCTGCAACCTAGAGATGATTGTCACTTAGAGCCCTTATATCCATTGTGCCATGATCCCATGAGAACAAAAGTCAGAAAAATACAAATAATACAAATTATCAAGCCTCGTCCCAAAAATTTAAATAGTATCTGTCTGTTTCTCAAATTTATATATAAATACACTTGTTCCTTAATCTTCCAACCAATCGTCTTGCAACACCCTCTTATTAAAAATGAGACCATCCAAACTGTTCAAGATGAAAAGATGTAAATCCTAATTATCTGCCGAATTCTTATTTTTATGGGTGTCATCACCTCAGCTAAATAATGAACCATTCTGTTTTTATTTTAAAGCAAGCAAGAGAAGGAAAAAGACATGTGATACAGAATAAAATATAATATGAAAAAAGAAAGAAAGAAAGAGAGTAGGGGAAAGATAGAGAGAGAGAGGGTGAGCGTGCGGAAATGATAACGCTAATCTGTTTCAATTGAACATAATGAAAAGATGAAAAGAAGTAAAGAAAGAAAAAAAAAGAGCAAGAGAGTTAAATGATGATTATTATACTTTTTATACATATCGAACTATTTGGAAATAGCTTTTAAGTAAACCTATCAAACGTTGTAATAATTAAATTATCATACTGTGCAATATCCATAGGTCCTTCTAGTAAAAAAATAAAACAAAAATAAAAATGTTCTGTACCACACCCTACCTCACTCGAAAATTGACAAATAACATTCTATTCATAATGAATAATATGGAATTTTATCTATCTAATTCAGAGGTCTTTTTATTGTTTGTAAAAATCAGTTAATTGTTCAGAAGCCATTGAAAAAATTCCAATGCGAGGACATATTACAGATGAACTTTGAGAAATGAATAAAATTAGTGTTTAATTACTTGTCTTTTTCTTCTTGCTTGAAACAAAGAATTATATTATTGTTTGGTCAACCAAGAGGGTCTGATGAGTCATTCCTTATAGAAAAGTACAGATCATAAGTATTTGAACACTCACATGGGTCATTAAAGATTCTGAGAATCTTCTAGATAACAAGACACTGTCTGTAGAATATAATGGTAACAGAAAATGGTTATTGAGTTCCTTTCTCACTGAGTGCTCCATTCCTCTGTTCTTGTGCCAAACTAAGTTGAGCTCATTTTTATTGAGTTCATTTCTCACTGAGTGCTCCATTCCTCTGGTCTTGTGCCAAACTAAGTTGAGCTCGTTGTTATTGAGTCCATTTCTCACTGAGTGCTCCATTCCTCAGGTCTTGTGCCAAACTAAGTTGAGTTCATTGTTAATGAGTTCATTTCTCACTGAGTGCTCCATTCCTCTGGTCTTGTGCCAAACTAAGTTGAGCTCATTTTTATTGAGTTCATTTCTCACTGAGTGATCCATTCCTCTGTTCTTGTGCCAAACTAAGTTGAGCTCATTGTTATTGAGTTCATTCTCACTGAGTGCTCCATTCCTCTGTTCTTGTGCCAAACTAAGTTGAGCTCATTGTTATTGAGTTCATTTCTCACTGAGTGCTCCATTCCTCTGTTCTTGTGCCAAACTAAGTTGAGCTCATTTTATTGAGTTCATTTCTCACTGAGTGTTCATTCCTCTGGTCTTGTGCCAAACTATACATATGTGTGTGTATGTGTTTTCAAACCAAGATTTGGTAGAAAAATTGCATAGGTGAGAAACTGTCAGTGACTAAGTACTGTTGATTTCATGTCATCACTACCCTGACTTAGATTTATTGTTATATAACCCATTGATATGGAGGCGCGTGGTCTAATGGTTAGAGTCGTGGGAAATGGACTCGTCAACCCGAGTTCAATTCCTGGACGAAGCTGTTGGCTTTTCACATGGCGCTAATACCCTTGGGAAAGGTATGAATCCAATTCTCCCTCCAGCTATAAGTAAATAGCAGGGTAGACTGGGCTCTTTAACCATGGCTAGGTAACCAATATAGAAGAAGGAAAACTCTGAATTCAAACCCGTTAAACCCCGCTTAAAAATGGCTTTGTGTCACATCCTGCTCGTGCGGAGGGGTTGGTAAATATATATATACAGCCCATTGCAGGTATATAAACAAGAGAGTTCTCGTGTGATAGAGAGAGAGAGACAGACAGAGTTAAGACTGACTTACTTGCTTCTTTGTCTAGTTGCCATGTTTTCGTTTCATTTTTTTTTATCCGGTTGTCGTATCTAGTCTTCTAACTTCTTGCTACTCCATTTTCTATGGGCTTCTTTTTTAAGTCATGCATTAATCAACTACAAGACTTTGTTTTTCTTTGATCAAAGATTTTATTACTGCATTGCCCCGATTCACCACGCAGTTTGAGTTACAATCTCGGTAGAACACGTCTGTCCTGCTTCATCTGTGGTTGAAAACTGATTACCTAACTAACTCTATAACGTGACTCGCGAGATTCTCGCCACTGGGGTCAGTTGGGGCCATAACCATTTACTAGTATTTTTCCATCCCCCTGATCTGAAAAACAATGGCCCCTCAGAATTCTCGCTACAGGGCTTGTCAAAAACCCATGCCATTTACATATTAATACTTGTGTTCCTTAATTGTATGTTCTATGGTTAAGCCTCTTTATAACCCAGCTTTATAAAAAGGGTAACTGTGAGTTCTTTAAGCGAGAATAAAAAGCAAGTCAACACTCTTTGATAACAGGATAATAACTGAATTTTTATTTCAGAAATTTGGCGCCTGTCGGTGTATGTGAGTGTGTGTGTGTGTGTGTGCGCACATATCAAGTATTTGTGTATATTGATGATCGGTAGTGAGTCAGCTTTATCTATGAGGTCCCAACAGTACGTCCGTTACCTTCTTGCAAAACCCCTTGGTTAAAAATGCGACTGTCATAATTGACCAAGATGAAATGCAAAATTGTAAATCCTGATTATCTGGTGTTGTTTATCCGCCGAATTCTTATTTCTTATCAGTGTCGTCACCTCGGTTAAATAATTATTATCAGATAGACACAGTAAATGTAACAATGCAGAGTTCAGACAGACTAAAAATAAATTTGTGATGATACAAATAACTGATGCATTTGTGAAAACGAATCTCCATTTTCTAAGGGCTTCTTTTTTAAGTCATGCATTAATCAACTACAAGACTTTGTTTTTCTTTGATCAAAGATTTTATTACTGCATTGCCCCGATTCACTGCGCAGTTTGAGTTAAAACCTCAGTAGAACACGTCTGTCCTGCTTCATCTGTGGTTGAAAACTGATTACCAAACTAACTCTATCACGTGACTCGTGAGATTTTCCATCCCCTGATCTGAAAAACAATGGCCCCTTAGAATTCTCGCTACAGGGCTTGTCAAAAACTCATGCCACCACACAATATATGCAACAATATATTATCATTATTACCAGATAGACACAGTAAATGTAATAATGCAGGATTCAGACCGACTAAAAATAAATTGTGATGATACAAATAACTGATGCATTTGTGAAAACGAATCGCATGGCGGACAAAATATGACAAGTTGGAACAATATGTGGAATATGAGAGAAATGAGGGCTTGCCTCAACACCTACAACAAAACCGCACACGCAAGTGATGAAAAAAATAAATCACACACACACACACACAGAGGTGCTTCTTCGTGTTTACTATTCTGAGCGATCAGTGCTTTACTACAGAACTGAAACTGATAAGACAAACCTTTCCCCTCGTTGGTGTCCGCTTCACATTCACCCTGTGTTAAGTCAGGGGCGGGGGGGGGGCAGTAGGTTCACATTGTCATATAAGCTGTTGGTAATCCCGTTCCACTACGTAGCGGAATGTTATATGTTGGTATGCATACTGCAGTACAAAATGCATCTAAATGTGATGCTACATGTGCACAAGCACCTGCACATACAAAAATTGATCTCTTTATTTATTTTGCTTCTCTCTCTCATTCTATTTTGATTTCACTCTCTCTCTCTCTCTCTCTCTCATTCTATTTTCCTCTCTCTCTCTTTTTGCTCTCTCTCTTTCTCTTTCCATGCTTCTCTCTCTTTTCTCTCTTTCCATGCTTCTCTCTCTCTCTCTCTTCCTCTTTCCATGCTTCTCTCTCTCTCTCTTCCTCTTCCATGCTTCTCTCTCTCTCCTCTTTCCATGCTCTCTCTCTCTCTCTCTCTCTCTCTTTCTCTTTCCATGCTTCTTTCTCTCTCTTCTCTTTCCATGCTTATTTCTCTCTTTTTCTGTTTCTCCATGCTTCACCCTCTCTCTGCTTCACTCTCTCTCTCACCTCTCTCTGCTTCACTCTCTCTCTCTCTCACCCTCTCTCTGCTTCACTCTCTCTCTCTCACCCTCTCTCTGCTTCACTCTCTCTCTCACCCTCTCTCTGCTTCACTCTCTCACTCTCTCACTCTCTGCTCTCTCTCTCTCTCTCACCCTCTCTCTGCTTCATCTCTCTCTCTCACCCTCTCTCTGCTTCACTCTCTCTCTCTCACCCTCTCTCTGCTTCACTCTCTCTCTCTCTCTCACCCTCTCTCTGCTTCACTCTCTTACTTTCCCAGCCACTCTCTCTCTCTCTCTCTCTCAAACAACCAAACAAACAAACAATTATCTATACATATATAAAGGGTAGTCTGTATGTATGTATGTTTGTATGTATGTCCGGAGAAAACTACAAAAATAAAACCATTAACAACAAAATAAATATATATACACATTCACTATCATCAGATCTTGCTTTTTGAGCAAAAATAATGAAGATTTGATAATATTCATTATTTTTTATTTAAAAAATAGAATTTAAGTAGTAACAGCATGGATATTTTTACATTTAATATTTTAAATAGGAGACATTAATTTTTCTTCCTAGAGTATCAGTGTACTTTATTTCAGATGCCCTACCAGGCCAGATTAACGCATGTCTAGGGATTTCAACAGGGCACCTTTCGAAGAAACAACTTGCAATTCAGTTATAATGGATCTGCAAGACTTTTTTTTACCCCCCTCATCCAAGGTGATGCCGGGTAGCTGTTTCTAGTACTAAATATGTGTATCGTTTACCCAGAACAAATCTTGGTATCCTACCTAATACATAAATATATGTATACATTTAAGTCAATATGCTCTCAGAAAGGAAAAAAAAAATTATTTATGAACCTAATACAATAGGACAACAATATCTATATAGACTGAAATGGATCTATGTAGATAAATAAACAAACATGTAGACATTGGTATTTGGAAAAAATCAAGTTACATGGGTATGTGCTCTTGAAAATAAATGGTCGGGAAATGGATTAGAATTTATGAGAGCAGTCAATGCTGTTAAAAACATGCATTTCAGTATTGTTTATAGTTTGAAATTAAAGAAAAGAAAAGAAAAAGAGGTCCTGGGTATGGTATTAAATTGCATCTAATAGTGAAGTTTTGGAGCTTTGGTGAGTGTGGAGTACTCCTTCATTGCCATTACTCCCAAGTCCACTCAGACCAAGTGTCTTAGTAATTGTTGTTGGGTCCCATTTAGGGTTAAATAGATTTGGTTAAAGATTATTTGGCAAAACTTGCAAATCGGTTGGAAAAATAGGGTGACCCAGAAAAAACAGAACCAACAAATTTTGTAATAAAACTGTTATTTTTAATTAGGGGTGGGGTGGGGTTTAGGGTTAGTTTAATGGGAAAATAACTGAATAATTTGGGTTCTGTTTTTTCTGGATCACTATGTATACAGGGTGACCCAGAAAAAACAGAACCCATAAATTTTGTAATAA
>CM042150.1:19397287-19412287 GCA_023376005.1 Doryteuthis pealeii | reverse complement strand
AAAGCTAACTGTTCAAGATATTTCTCTTTTTTAAGTGTCTTATAATTTGCTTGAGGCATTGTGTTTATATTGGTTTGGTGGTTGGTTTTGAAGGCTATCACAATGCAAGTGTAAAGGGTAAAAATAAGGTCCTATGGTGTTGTTTGTCAACTTCTAATTTATTCTTAATATTTTGAGATAAAATCTCTTCGACAGAAGATTTCTGAAACTGAAGCTGTTAGTGATCGGAAATTCTGCTTTTTGTCTTATCTCTTCCAAATTCTCTGCCTATGTGTGTGTGAGTTTGTGTTTGTGTGTGTGTTTATGTGTGTGTGTCTGTTCAACAATGTCTGATTATCATTCCAGGTTTAGCCTACCCTTTTTGTTTTATTATTAAGCAGTAGTGTGTATGTGTCTGTTCAACAATGTCTGATTATCATTCCAGGTTTAGCCTACCCTTTTTGTTTTATTATTAAGCAGTAGTGTGTATGTGTCTGTTCAACAATGTCTGATTATCATTCCAGGTTTAGCCTGCCTTTTTTGTTTTATTATTAAGCAGTAGCCTGTTTGTTTATTTGGGTGTGTGTGTAATTCCCAGGCTCATCTGATTCTTTCTTTTATTACATTTACCTGTTCACCTAATCTTTTTTTTAATTGCAAAGTTTGTTTTTTTTTTGTTTTTTTTTTTTTTAATTTTTAATATTTTTTATTTAAGTATACTTTTATAAATTACTAATAGAGTATCGATTATGAAAATTAAGATGTTTTAATTATTTTTTTTTTCTTTTCTCATTACCTTTCTATTTTCAGTTGAAAGGGATTACCTTAAAACCTTGAACGGTAGGGTCTTTGAGCACAAAATTTTGGAACGTAATGACAGCACTATTTAAGGCTTTCCTGTACCGCTCCCAATTAGACCGATTGAAGGCAATAATCGATGAAAAGTGTCTGGAATTAGGCAAGAGAAAGCGTCTAATATTCCCTTGGGACAATGCTAGGCTGCATCTTTCTTTAATGATCAAGTAAGAAGTTATCACTCATCCGTCATGTTCAGCAGATAGTCTACCTTCAATTTACTCGTTTATTCTGTCTGACTTTGCAGAAAAAGAAAATGAAAAATTGGTTACTTAGATTCTACTAGGCAAAAAGAATAGTTACCATTGTTTTTAAAATTTTCTGCGACTTTGTCACACTATCTTCTTCTTCTTCTGCTGAGAGTACATGGTACCCTAATCAAAAGTTGGTAGATTTCGCATAAATGGGTCCTGGACTCTTGTTCTAAAAAATGCTGAGCAGTGCCTGCTGAAAATCCAACCCCTGCTTTTATTGAACCTCTTAGCTGTTTGAAAGCGTTTTTCCTGAAAGGTTAATGCGATATGAAAGCGATATTTTACCCCCCACACACACACACACACAAAGTCTTTTCTTGACAAGTAAATTTAAGTATTTTAGCCCCCCCCCACACCTTTAAAATATTTTTTTAGCAGTTTGAAGGCGTTTTTTTTATCAACAAATAACTTTTTTTGGCGGTTTGAAATATTCTACCCACCACCTTTTAAAATATCATTTTTTTTTTTTTGTATTTTCATTTTATTTTAATTAAAAACAACTGTCATGAATTTTAAAATAAAAACGACTGAGTTTCGAAAATAAAAACAATCAATACATTATTAAACCAAACAACTGTCACAAAGGGATTTCAATAGTAGCCCAGGCTAGATTTTCAGCAGGCACCACTTAGCATCTTTTAAGGCATCTGTTATCTGTACAACATTTTGGCCGATGTGCCCTCCAGCCTTCTTCAGGTATTTTTTGTCGGCCTCGGGAACCTTCTTTATACAATCCACGGGAGTATCCTGTTCTCATTCCACTAACCATAGCTGGGTACAAGTGTTGAGCTGTGTTAATCATTATTCTATGTTACTCCTGCCCTGACCAGGATTGAACCTGCAGCCGAGAGATAACTATCACTTAGAACTGTCTTAACCCAGCGCCTTTATCCACTATGCTATGTTTCCAATTGGACACATAGCATAGTGGATAAAGGTGTTGGGTTAGTGGAATGAGAACATGATACCCCCATGGATTGAATAAAGGGTTGGTTTCAAAGTTCCGTGATGGCTCCCAATTACGACAAGAAGATTTTCGAGTTCGAAAAAAAGGTTCCGGAGTCCAAGAAGAAATACTTGAAGAAGGCTGGAGGGCACATCAGCCAAAACGTTGCATAGATAACAATAAAGATGCGGACAATAGTCTGAATAATCCAAATAATACTAATCCTCAAGCCTCATCTCAAAAATTCAGAGAAATAGAAAAGATATTGTCTCCTCGCCTTTCTCTTCATTGAAACATAAGGCTAGCCTAGCTTTCCCATATCTTTTATTGACCATCAACTCAATTAAGACTTTTACCATTTCTGTCCCCCTTTCCTATACTGCTTGGTAATAGGATAATATGTGCATATTTTATCTGTTGGGACATGTTTGTGTATTCTTTTTTATACTTCTATGTATTATCATGTATGTATTAAATGTTGCTATATATGTTATATGAACTTATATTGTCTTTCCTTCCGTTTATTCAGTGTTAGTGTATCAATGAATAATGCTAATATTGAACTTTAATGAATGGAGACAAAACTTAATATCCTCCCTTTCACTAACTGTCACCAATTATATATATATTGTGTGTATATATATATATATATATATATATATATATATATATATATATATTGTATCTAACCAACCTATCTGCACTAGCAGAAGGCAACACATGGTGAATTCTTTGAGTGAAGTTTAATGGGTATTTATTAAGAATAATTAAAGTTCCAATTACCGTCGAACTGGGAAGACAAGGCAACAAACGGTTGTAACTTAAATACAAACCCGAATAGTCACAAAGTCTACTGCAGAATGACAGGATATATATAAGACTCCACAATGTCATTCAAATCAAGCAGTCAAGCAGCCAATCAGAACTCGAGGAATGGAATAACCCAAATCACCAAATTCATGAATGGGTCATTCTTGATTTCTGTATATACCAACTGTCTTGGACACTGCTTGAGTTGTACTTAGCTGCTGTTAACAATAATTTAGAGTTTTCCTTTTCCTAGACTGGTTGCCTTACAAATGTTAATGAGCCTAGTCTGCACTACTGTTTAGCTGGAGGGAGAATAATTGGATTCATAAATTTTTGAAGGGTATTAGTGGTAAATATGTTGTCCTAAGATGAAGGACAAAAATAGCTTAGTCGGTTGAGCATCAGCCAAGGAACCAGAGTGGTAGTACCTGTTAGGGTCCCATCTATGGGTTAAATAGAAAAACATGAGTTGATAAACAAAATTGTATTATGCATTAAGAATAAATTTATTTCACAACTTTGTCAGCATTAAATGACCCACTGAGGTTGATATGCCATAAAACAAAACAAAACAAACATTCTGGGCACTGATTGATAATTAATGACGAATGCATTAGTGAGGTTCTCCTGTTGACACCTACACATGGACACACAAATGTAAGCCAGAGGGAGAGAGAGAGAGGGGATCATAGATATCCATGCTGCCAGCAAACACATGTTTTTCTTGGTTTCGTCTCTATATATCTATATATGCTGATGTAAAGAAACATTCTACACTCGGAGCCCTGTTGGGAAGCCAGTGAAAAAGATGATGAAAGAAAGAAAGAAAGATGAAATAAAGATACTATGAAAAAAGAAAGAAAGATCGAAAGAAAGAAAGGAGAAATAAAGAATAGATGAATGAAAAAGAAGGAAGACAGAAAGAAATAGAAAAGAAAGATGAAAAAAGATACTATGAACAAAGAAAAAAAGACAGAAAGAAAGAAATGAGAGAAATGAAAAATAAAGAATGGATAAATGAAAAGAAAGAATGAATGAAAGAAAGAAAGAAAGAAAGAAAAACAAAAGAAACAAAGAAAGAAAAAGAACAGGAAGAAAGATACTGTGAACTAAAAAAAAGAAACAAAAAAGATAGGGAAGATGAAAGAAAGATACTGTGAACTAAAGAAAGAGGAAAAAAGAAAGGGAAGAAGAAAAGAAAGATGAAAGAAAGATACCGTGAAAGAAAGAAAGAAAGAAAGAAAGGGTCAACCCTCATCAACTCAGCAGATGAGTAGCACAGGGATCTGTGCAGTAAAGTAAGGAGCTGATGGTAGGAGTGATGCTCCACCTCAGATGCCATAAAGAAACAATCACCTTGGTCTAGCGCTAGTGAAAAAGGGATAGATTCACTCACTGTCTGGCTGATACTGACTTTAGGCCACCCCGACAACATTCTTTTTTATTTTTACTTAATATACAAGATCAACTTTTTGTCCAACAAATTGTCTAGCAAAATACTCCTCGTAAAGTAACTGTTGTTGCATGGTATTATTATTGAACGAGAGATAAAAGCAAGAAACGCAAAAAGAAATTTTTAAAAAAAGAACACACAGCCACTTTAATGTGCCTTCACATACACACACATACATACATATATATATATATATATATCTTATTATAATGGAGATTGTGTGTTTTTCTGTCTGTAACCGAAACTATATTACTGCTCAAGTCACAATTCCCTTCGTTATTTACATCACATTCTCCATGATTTTATTTATATTTAAACCTCAATTATTAATAAAATTGCCTCACCTTTTTATTAGTGTTGTCCATATCGACATACAAATAACATGCAATTGTATTTATATATACAAAAATAGCGGTTTACAGTGTGAATGGGAAGGCTAATTTGCATATTGATATTAAAAATGTGATTTTATTAAATATGTGCTTAGTATTATTGATTTCTAATTGTTTGGTTTTATTTTAATGAATATAAGCAAAAATCTCTTCAATGAATCTTAAATGAAATCCATTAACAAGAAGAAATAACTGTCATTTTATTCTTTATTTCCTAATTTAACTAAATAGTTGAATAAGTAAAATTCAGCAATGAAAGACGGGAGTGATGGAAGAGTAAGTTTCATTTCTATTTTTCTATTATACCCCCACTCTGTTACATATCTTTTTATCTGCCTTCTTATTAGACTTTCTAATTTAATACGATATTTCATTACATTAAAACTTAAATACTTGCACCCGGAGGGTGCATATATTTGCTAGTATATATAAAATATATAAAAATCACCACTGCTTTGTTCAAACTACTACCATTCCAAAAACCTCCCACTACCAATTGATATTACCTCCCACTAATTCCTTGCTTCTATTCGTTCTCGTTAAAAACGAGACATGAAAACTATTCCATCGTTTCCACCTGAGGATGGCAAAGTGCATTGCTGAAAGCGCTAGTGATGAAACATTCGGTGGACTGGTATACCAGTTCCACCCTGACACCAGAAGGATGGCCCGAAGATTAGAACGGATCGGCGAAAGACTTGTCAGACAGGAATTGTCTGTTCAATTCAATGAAACATGTATATATATGTATATATAGATATAGATATATATATATATATATATATATAAGCTCAAAAAAGACATCTCAGCTATAATCAGCTCTGACTGACAGGTATTCTTTGGCTCGATGTAAAGATTAGAGCAAGAATGCAGACAGTTTCTTAATGTGTCCGACTATCTATCATTTTGGGTAACAAATATGTCGCACAACTCGCTGTCTGCAAAATGAAAGAAAAACCGACAAACAAAACCCGCAAATATTGCACATTTTATTCATCTATGTATTAATGGGTTGGGTTAGCTCAGTTCGTAGAGCACCTGACTAGGAATTGCAAGGTTTTGGGTTCAATACTGGTCCCCACCAACTCAGCACATGAGTAACACAGACTAGGTAATGTGGTCTGTGTGCTAAAGTGGGGAGCTGATGGTAGGTGTGGCGGTCCACCTCAGCAAAAACAATCACCCTGGTCTAGCACTAGCAAAAAGGGGAGAGACTTCCTCACTGTCTGTCTGATACTGACAATAGGCCACTGCCAATTTTACTTTTCACTTATATTAATACTCACATACCTTATTTGTACAACCATTATCATCTTGCAATACCCCCTGAAAACTTGGTAGAGCTCTCTAGGAGCGACTTTAATTGACTTTCATCGCCAGTGTAAGAAAGCAACGATTGTCTGTTGTTTTACATTTGAACTCTCTGTGATCGTAATGCATGTGTTTATCAGTTAAAAACACCACTCCTTACAGGTAGCTTAAGGAACCAGACTGATGAAAATTCAGTCGGGTTTTACTTCAGACTAGAAGTAGTTGCTGGGTCTAGCCACATTGAAGAGATGTGAAATGTCGAAACACGGTGTCTATGGATGACTATCTCTCTCTCTTCTCTCTCTCTCTCTCTCTCATATATATGTATATATATATATATGTGTGTGTGTGTGTGTATTTGGGCAGCAATCTTTCATTTATACATGTGAAATTAAACAAAAGGCAGGTCTCCTGTTTAACGATTTTATTGGTGATCTTTTCATGCTTTCTGGCCAACTTTTTTATATTTGGATGGAATTCCATTTCATAACATCTAAAATTACATGCATGCCCCCACTCTAATTACCGAAATATCCTAACAGAAAATACGCACATTCTGCACAAAGAAAAAAAATAAACAAAAACTCCAAATACTAGAAGCTTTATACATCAAACAATACAAACCATCCTTAAATAATATTAATTTTTAATACATTACTCACATTTTAAAATGCCTATAACACTTTTCCCATCAATCCTCCTACTTCCAGCCTCCACATCCATTAATATACTTCGAAAAAACAAACTGGAACACATCACCCCTGATGATGGCACTTCAAAGTGCTGAAAGTACTCAGGATATGAACTTCGGTAGACTAATCCACGAATTCCATCCAAATATAAAAAGTTGGCCAGAGAGCTTGAAAAGATCATCAATAAAATCATTAAACAGGAGACGTGCCTTTTATTTAATTCCACATGTATGTATATGTGTGTATATATATATATATATATATATATATATATATTATCCAAAAGTCCAGAGAAGAAATCTTCCTTATGACACAAGAGTTTTATTAAAAAATCTGTCGCAGTTTGAGAGCTCAATGTGTGCTCTTAATGTTAGAGTCACAGAGCAAATATATAAGTAAAGAAATAACAAAAGACTTAGAGATTTAGCTTTATAGTCTATTTCAGGGAGCTTAGACAAATTGTCTAACTCTCCTGATTCATCAGATGCAAATATATATCTTATTATTATAATGGAGATTGTGTGTTTTTCTGTCTGTAACTGAAACTATATTCCTACTCAAGTCACAATTCTTAGTTATTGACATCACATCTCCATGATTTTATTTTTATCTAAATCTCAATTATAAATTTATTATTAATACTATGTCTACATACTGACAACATGCAATTATATTTATATATACAACAAAATAGCAGTTTACAGTGTGAATGGGAAGGCTATTTTGCATATTAATATTAAAAAATCGAATTTAATAAATATGTGCTTAGTATTATTGATTTCTGTTTGGTTTTATTTTAATGAATATAAGCAAAAATCTCTTCAATGAATCTTAAATGAAATCCATTAACAAGATAAAATAACTGACATTTTATTCTTTACTCCTCTTATAACTAAATATTTAAATTAGAAAAAATAACAATGAAAGACGAGAGTGATGGAAGAGTAATTTTGAGTTGTTCCATTTTTATTATATACTCCCTCTGTTTCAAATCTTTTTATCTGTATTCTTATTTAGTTTCATTAGCCTTTCTAATTTAATACAATATTTTATTACATTAAAACTTAAATACTTGCACCCGGAGGGTGCATATATTTGCTAGTATATATATATATACACATACACACACACATTCATGCTTCTATATAATATTGCATTATATATGATTTGAGATGTAAGATATTTGACATTACAACATTTGTAATAAAAACCAAAGAATGCAAAAATGAAAATAGTTCATAGGAAATATCAATAGACAGGAGATATTTAAATACTTGTTTAAATTATGAGTTACAATAGACAATAACTCTCCCAGAAATAAAAAAGGCCGAGAGCGAGGGAGACACACACAGACACACATAAAAAAGAAATGTTGCAAATTGCTAGGCTGTTGATATAAAAATAGTGCAGGCTGATTGGTCCCCCTATAGTTAATTTCTCTTAATTAATCTGGGATGGTTTCATTGCTTAATAGACACAGGAAAAGTAAGGTCTGTACTCGTACAAGCAAAAGCCTATCATTAACTTTAATGCTTACTTATGGGAGTGTTAAGGTAGCCACTGCCTGCTACGAGTAACTTCAGCTAATTTTGTATCTAAATAGCAGTTTCCATCAGTACGAGCTACATATCTGGACGCTTGCTTTGTGAAAAGTTAAAATACTTTTTGATAATTTCCCCTGGATTTTTTTAGGAGTGAGTTTAGGTCGACTTTCCTGTGGTTATTTTAAGGCTCCGAAATAATTTCCTAACTAAATGGTGACTAAGAGGTGGGGCCATTGAATAATGAAAACTAATGTTGGAATTCAATTTTAATGTAGAAAACTGTGTATGTGTATATATATATATATATATATATATATATATATGTGAATAAAAGGAAGTGAAATAATAAAAAATTGAAGAAACACAGGTTTAAAACAAGTTAAGTGGTGAGTTTATTGGCTGACGCTGCAGTGTTTCAATCTATTAATTAGATCATCTACAGGGCTTTTGCTGGTATGTGGAAGGTGATAAAAAAATTTCAGTTAATCGGTCTGTTTAAAATTTGAAGTTGAGAAAAAAGAATGTTGAAAAAATGAACGGTTTGAGATATATATATATATATATATATATATATTAAAAAGAAAAAAAAAGGACTCTCTTGACACTGTTCGACGCATGAGTATTCATTTGGTGAACAACCAACACAATGTTTTGTGTATAGTGGTGAAGGCTTGTGTTGGACCATTCCGCACTTTTTGGCACAGTCAATAGGAAATAATTGGTGCACAAGGAATGCCACATAACTCAATCAATGATTGACCTCAGGAATTTTGAATTCAGAGTTTTCCCTCTTCTAGACTGGTTACCTACCCAAGGTTAAAGAGCCCAGTCTGCCCTACTATTTTACCCATAGCTGGGGGGGAGAATATATGAATTCATACCTTTCCCAAGGGTATAGCACTATGTGAAATGCAAACAGCCTTGTCTAGGATTTGAATAAATATATATATATATATAAAAGATTTTTGGATGTTTTTTTTGTTTTTTTTAGAAGCATTGTTGATTAAAGTATATATTATTATTTATATTTTTGCTTGAAGGCAATTACAATGCGTATATCGCATAAAATTCAATAATTATAGAAGATAATAATGACAAGTCAACTTCGGTAAAGAATTATTGGGTCTGTAGAACATCGTACAGACTGTTTCAACTTTATTAAGTCTCATCAACAATGTATACCAACGATTTCCCTCCGACAGAAATCGAAACCGGGACTTCAGCAATATAGTCAGAAACCATACTGCCATGGCCACGATACATCACGTGTCAGTCTGTACGATGTTCTACACACCGAATAATTCTTTACCGAAATTCACTTGGCATTATTATCTTCTATAATTATCGAATTTTATGCGATATATGCATTGTAATTGCCTTCAAGCAAAAATATAAATAATAATATATATATATATATATATATATATATATATATATATAATATATATAATTTTATAAAAAATGAAAAAACAAGTTGCATTGAAAGGTGATGTTTATTAGCCGATGCTACAATGTTTCGGTTAGTTTATCAAAGTTTAGGCTGCTGTATCCTCAGGCATTGTTCAGGTGTTCCTTATTTATCTTAGATGAGGATGACTTTAGTCTAAGATAAATAAGAAACACCTGAAAAAGGATGAGGATACAGTGGCCTAAACCTTGTGTATATATATATATATATATATATATATATATCCGATGAAGCCTTTCGCTCAACGGCCATCTAGCAATAACATACGCGGGGACGTAGAAATACTTGGATTGGTATCCAGGCGTGTAGCAAAACCACCGGGAGAGATGCATTCCTCAGCCTTGTCAAGGCAAGTGTCTAGGAGAAGGAAAACTCCAAAATTTAACCTGCGGCTGCAGCCAATGATGTTGACTTGTTCTTCTTTTTGGCTCAAATGTGGCAGTCGCTTAGAGAGTGGGATTGGTTCTGTGCAAAGCCTTTCCTCACTTAAAAAATCTTCAGGCACAGGCATTGCTTGATATGCAATACATGTCTTATCCTTTATATGTACTAAGGCTGGCTGTAGCCTAAAACGGCAAAAAAAGAGAAATGAATTTTATCAAGAAAAGTGAACTTTTTTTATGCTCACCAATATATTGTTTGAACTGTTGAGCTTTCTTTTATTTTTTATTTTTTTTATTATTATTGTTACTATATCAAGCAATGGCAATACTTGAACACGAGTTTGCTGCCATCATCATCATATATATATATATATATATATATATATGCCACAATAAAGATGAAGACAACAGACTAGAATATCAAAATTATTCACATCAAGTCTTATTTCAAGGAAATAAAATTATACCATAGAATATAGACATGAACTCAATCAATATCATACAACATGATCCCCAAAGGTGCTAACAAATTGTTAAAAACCAATTACTACAAAAGTATAAATATAAATACACAACATATATTACTTCCTAACTGTTAGGCATGACATAACACAAGATGGGTTGATATGCCGTTAAAATCAATAAAGAAAGAAAGAAAGAAGAAACAACAAAATAGAAGACAAATAAAAATAGACGATTAATTTTCAAACAGTTCTATTTGACTAATAGAGGGGATCCCAACAGATATACCCCCCCCCCAGGACAGAGTGAAACTAGGAGTAATGGCACAGATCTCCAGAACAGTAGCCACACCATCAGATGCCATTCAGTTTCATACCAAGGAAACCATTATACTACATGTTCTGTCCTCTCGTCCCAAACAGTTACTTACTAAACTTAGGTTGATTGTGGCACAAGGCCAGAAGTATGGTACACACAGTGAGAATCAAACTCACAATGGTCTGGTAATTTAGCTTGCTATCTATTTCACTATACTAGAAGCCCTGGAGGGGAATACTGACTCAGGTTGAATGGGATAGGGGTAGAAATAGAAATAAGGAGGAAAGCTTGAAGCATGGGACACACAGTGAGAATCAAACTCACGATGGTCTGTTAATTTAACTTGCAAACTATTACACCATACTTTGATGATGATGATAACACTGATGAGAAATCAGAAAGATGAAGATAAAAAAAATCCCAACGGACAATTAATTACTTGAAATTTAAAACTCGTTTTGAACAAAGCAAAAAAGGAACCCACAAAAAATAACTTTATTAATAGAGCAATTAAAATCCAAACCTTTTTTTTTGTTTTTTGTTTTTTGTTGTTTTTTCTCCTTGTTTGCCATTTTTCGTTCCTGAAAATTCAATTTGAAATTTCTTCCAAAACATTTTGAAGTGATTTTTTTTTTTCTTTCTTAATTAAAGGAAAAAAAAAAAAAAAAGAAGAAATAACACGGAAAATTAAATTACTTGGCAAACCTACCCAAGTATTAATAATGGGAGAGGGAAGAAAAAAAGGATAGCTGCAATGAAAAAAAAAAAAAAAAGAGTCCTCTTCCTGTTAAATGAAAAAAGAAATTTCTTAATTATTGTAGAAATCTCCAAGGGTTCTTCATCAATTTTCCGAGCATAAAATAAGGACAACTGATGAGTCCCACTGATGACATCAGCCGCAAGGGCTTGTTACCTGTGATTATTTTTTCTTCTTCTTTTATGAAGTGGATGGGGGTGCAGAAATGTCGCGATCCACAGATGGATTTGCAGAGTTTCAGGGGAAAAAAAAAAAGGAAACAAGATCCTGAAAAACTTACAGATTTGTGAGAATGTACTGAACAAGAAACGGTAAAAAGCAATGTGTGCTTGTGTGTTTTTTCTATTTATAAGAATATCTGCTGTTGATGACTTTTTTTCACCAATGGGATTCAAGCACTGCAACACAATGGAAGAAGTAGAAAGTAAAATCGTCAGGGTGGCCTAAGGACAGTATCAGCCAAACAGCGAGGGAGTCTATCCTCTTTTCCCTGGCACTAGACCCAGGAGATTGTTTTTGGCATCTGAGATGGAGCACCGCACCTATGAAATGGAATCTTTATAACATTAACGAAATACAATACTCGATAGTGGCATGAAGAAGGTAAACCACTGTTAGTGGTATAAGATTACTCAGTCATCATAATACTTCCATATTTATGAGGATTGGAATACCCATTAATGTTCAAAGGTAGGGTATATAACACATACCAAGGTTAAAGAGCCTAGTCTGCCCTACTATTTACCCATAGCTGGAGCTATTCTCAAGGGAATTAGAGCTATGGGAAATGCAAACAGCCTTGCTCAGGATTCGAACCTGTCTTGCCTTGTCCATTTCCTATTATGGTAACCATTATAATATGCGCCTACAGTTAAATCCAGGGATTGAACTCAGAATGTTGAGTCCATTTCCTTTGACAATAAATGTTACACAATACAAGCCACCACAAATATCAAATTCCTCTGATCAATTTGGATTACTTTGATTATTGCCCTCATCTTTATTGTTAACAACATAACGTTTTGACTGATGTACTCTCCGGCCTTCTTCAGGTATTGTTGGACTTGTGAACCTTCTCGTACTCGAAAATCAGAGTTGGGATTTAGATTGTAGAAATCCATTGCCAGAGATATTCACTGTGATGTGTCACATTCTTCTCGTGCATAGGAGTTGATATATATATATATATATATCACCATCAACAACCACACCCTGGAAGCCGTAAACTTAGGTCCACCATCACCGATCTGTCACTTGATGCTGAACTCAGTTGCCGGATCGGAAAAGCTGCCTCAAATTTTGGGAAGCTCACAGCAAGAGTGTGGGACAACAGCAGGCTCACTATCCGTACAAAGGTACAAGTGTATTGGGTTTGTGTTATCAGCACCCTTGTATGGAAGTGAATCCTAGACCCTGTATTCCCACCAAGATCGGTGGCTAAATATGGGATGTGAGAGGTTATTACTTCCCATACCAACCAATAGCCACTAGGTGGCATGGTCAATGTTACTTAGAGAGGAGATGGGCACTGCAAAGTAAGCCTCTTATTGCCCTTAGGGACACCCCGAAGAGGAATTACTCAGACTTGGGCACCTTCTTGAACTTTAGAATCCGAGTCCGATAAGAAATACCTGAAGGAGGTCAAAGGGCACATCAACAGAAACGTTGTGTAGATAACAATAAAGATGAGGACAATAGTCGAAATAATACAAATTATCAAGCCTCATCTCAAAAATTCAGAGAAATAGTATCCTCCAATCAATCAGTTGATTTTTGAAAGATGATTATAGTGATAGTTATAAGTTTATTTATACGTATTAAGAATTTCTATTTTGACTTGGTTTGAAGATCGAATAGGCGAAAAACTGTCAGTTACCAAACGCTGTTGACTCAATGTTTATGGTATCCTTAGATGTATATGCTCTATCACTGATATTGAGCACTTTTTATCAATATATATATATATATATATATATATATATATATATATATATATGAGGAAAAATGAGTAAAGAAAAGAAATGTAAATGGATAAAATGAATTTAATCGATATCACATTAATCGATATCACTTACACATGTGTTTCGGTCAGTTTATGTGTGTGAAAATATTTCGCACACATACAAGAATCGACCTTCATCAGAGTGATTGAATGACCTTCATCAGAGTGATTGATGAAGGTCGATTCTTGTATGTGTGCGAAATATTTTCACACACATAAACTGACCGAAACACATGTGTAAGTGATATCGATTAATGTGATATCGATTAAATTAATTTTATCCATTTACATTTCTTTTCTTTACTCATTTTTCCTCATATTGTCGGATTCAATTCCTTTTCCATTTTTACATATATATATGTGTGTGTGTGTATTCTTCTCGTTAATAACACAACGTTAAATCCCTGAATCTCACAGTCCATATGCATAGTTAACGGGTCGTTCTTTTTAGATGTTTGTCACGGTGAAGGCAACATTTTTTAGATGTCTACATAAATCAACTAGGTGCTTTGCTCGCATTGAAGCAAGTTTAACATTGATATGTACCTAATGAGCTCCAACTATGTTGTGCAAGGCTTGTGAGACTTGCATAACTCTGTGGCAGGCATCCTATATAGCAGGGGTGGCCAACCTTTTACATTCTCTGCAGTAATTTTTCAGGGGTCATATTAAACTAACCCTAAACCCCAACCCTAACCCTAATCCTAACCCCAACCCTAAACCCTAACCCTTGTTAGTCTTAAACTTTAAAAAAATTAAAATTAACAGTTTTATTACAAAATTTGTGGGTTCTGTTTTTTCTGGGTCACCCTGTAATATTATGTTACTCAACTGGTTAGGGATTAGGGTTAGGGTTTCAGGGTTCGTTTAATTGGAAAATAAATAAATAATTTGGGTTCTGTTTTTTCTGGGTCATCGTGTAATATGTTACTCAACTAGGAAATAACCGTTTTACTTTTCTCTGGACTGGATATTCTAACTAAGAGTTTTGTGTTCAATTTATAGTCACTAGCAAAAATATGCACCCTCCAAGCGCAAGTATTTAAGTTTTAATGTAATAAAATATATTAGATTAGAAAGGCTAATCAAACTAAATAAGAATGCAGATAAAATGATTTGAAACTAAAGGTGTATAATCGAAAAAAAATAGAACAACTTTGAAACTAACTCTTCCTATCATTTTCCATCACTCCCGTCTTTCATTGCAAATTTCCTAATTTAACTATTTCAGGAATCTGATGTTCTGACTCTAACAGGTAAAGATTTATGCACTTGGTTTCATTTTTTATTCGCTGATAACAACAAAATTGATGTGACAATTTGGAGGGAACTGAAGAAAAGTCTCAAATTAAGCCAAAAAGTCTAATGGCATAG
>CM042150.1:19389787-19392287 GCA_023376005.1 Doryteuthis pealeii | reverse complement strand
GATAGAACCCAGGTTGCTGAGCAGTCCATGACTTGCAATATTCCACTTTAGGCTTTCCTTGGTCTAGACGAGCGGTCGGAGAGGCCCCTTCCGATCAATTGGCTGGCCACGTCAAGCCCTAGCAACTATATGATTCCCCCAACCTTATTGCCTTTATGGCAACCCCCAATTCTTTTTATCATATGGGTACAAGAAGGCGGTGGCTGAGGGTCTACATGTCCTTGGAATGACGTTAAACTCTATCTGATGGTGAGGTTCCAGTTCTGGAGGTTTGGGGAATGTGGAACACCCCTTCATCACCATTGCTCCCAGGTCCACTCTGACCCGGAGTGGTTGTACTTTTAGGGTCCCATCTATGGGTTGAATAGAAAAACATGAGTTGATAAACAAAATTATATTATGCATTAAGAATTAATTTATTTCACAACTTTGTTGGTATTAAATGACCCACCGAGGTTGATATGCCATAAAACAAACCAAACCTGACAGATCCTCTGCACAGCATAAAGTATCCATGTGGATTGGTCAATGTAGTTTTTTTGCTGGCAGACCAACACTTGGTTAGAAAATCACATGGGCAAGAATCTGTCAGTTAGAAAATACTGTAGACTTCATGTCTTCACTACACTAACTTAGCAATCACATAATCCTTACAGCCCTTATGGCAAGCCCCAACCCCTTTTTATCATATGGGTGCTAGAAGGCGGTGACTGTGGGTCTACATGTCCTGGGAATGATGTTAAACTCTATCTGATGGTGAGCTTCCAGTTTTGGAGGTTTGGGGAATGTGGAGCACCCCATTCATCACCATTGCTCCCTGGTCCAATCTGGTCCGGAGTGGTAGTACCTGTTAGGGTCCCATCTACGGGTTAAATAGAAAAATATATTTATAAAAAAATTGTATTAATCATTAAGAATTGATTTATTTCAAAACTTTATCGGCATTAAATGACCCACTGAGGTTGATATGCCGTAAAACAAAACAAACCAAACCTAATCCTTACAGATCACTGTTGTCATTCACAATTCGACAACCCCACCACCTGAACCTTTTGTCTCTTGAGCCCTCAAGTGATGCATCAATCCCACTGCATTAAACTTTGATGAAAATGTGACACATGAAGAATGTCCTTTCCCACTGGATCGATTAGATCAGATGGTGAGAATAAATCATTAGATATATAAGGGGAGCTACTTTTTAACTAATTCATATATATATATATATATATATATATATATATATATATATATACACATTTTTATCATATATGTGTTAGGTGGTAGCTGAGAATCTTAATGTCCTGGTATGATGTTAAAGTCTATCTGGTGGTGAGGTTCCAATTCCTTGATCACCATTACTCCCAGGTTTACTCTGACTCTGACAGGTTTTTTTTTTTTTTTTTAAATTGAGTTTGAAAAAAAAAGGATTGTTTGAGAAAGGAATTGAATACCCATGAAGAATTGATAAAACAGAATGTCTTTGGCATAAAATAACCCAACAAGGCTTGACATGCCATTAAATCCAACCAGCCAAACAACCTTATCTACTAATGTTGGATGTGAAAATCATGGATGTATTTCTGTATATCTAATGCTGTGAAATGATATCTCATGAAGAACTCTTGCAGCAAGGGATATACAATATAAGCTCAATTCTTATTGAAGTCTTACTAGCAATTGCCTGAGAGTTGTGGTAAAAAAATACACACCACGCTATAGTGTTATATTTCAGAGTGACAGGCCTGGTTAGCTCAGTTGGTAGAGCGTTCGGTTAGAAACCACAAGGTTCCTAGTTCGATACCGGTCCTCGCCAACTCAGCGTATAAGTAGCACAGGGATCTGTGCGGTAAAGTAAGGAGCTGATGGTAGGTGTGGCGCTCCGCCTCAGACACCAAAACAATCTCCTTGGTCTGGCACTAGTGAAAAGGGGATAGACTCCCTCGCTGATTGGCTGATACCGACATTACTTTTACTTTACTTAGAGTGAAAATTAATATAAGCTTCATCTTATTTTCGGGAAACATGGTAGCAACTGCCTGAGGGATGTAATAAAAACACACACAGACAATTTAGAAATAGCATACAAAGTACTTGTCAAGAATTGGTAATAATGGAACAGATCTAACTGTCCCCCCCCTCTTACAGCCGTAAGGGAAAATGTCTCAAAAATGAGAAGACTTTGTCAAAAATGTCAAGTGTACTGAAAAGAAAGTGTTCATAAGAAGTGTCACAGCAGGGACGACTTGTGTCATATTACCTATAATTTATTACCTACTTTCTTGTTTTTTTTTGTTTTGTTTTGTTTTTGTTTTTTTACATAGTTATCTGCCCCTTCCTCCCTCTTTCCAATACTTGTGTATACCTTTTAATTATTTATCTTTTTATGTCTATATAATTGTTGTATACTCTCTTTATTCTTCTTCTTATCATCTTTGGTATATTATGTTCTTCTAGCGTCTTGACTTCGTCTTGGGGACTTTGTGTCTCGTCTTCCATTGGG
>CM042150.1:19352287-19384787 GCA_023376005.1 Doryteuthis pealeii | reverse complement strand
AAATATATTCACTGATTTAATATAAAGATCAAAAAAATCAAATACAAATGTAAAATCACCTAATTTTTTATCGGATTTTGAAAAGAATTAAATTTATTTTTGTGATTTTTCTCTCAAAAGTTTGAAGAAAAACTTAAAGGCGACTGACAAATTTTCAGATCTTTTTTGTAGAGTTATTTTTTGGTGAGAATTATAACAAGTTTTAAAAATTCTTCTAATAAAACACTCAGAAATCTTTTGACCTGCGCACATGTATTGTCAAAATTTAACAGTCATTCAGAAAAAAGGTGAAGTTGGTCAACTCTTGCAAAACTCACCCTTACTCACTAATAAAATTAAATAAAAATTTTTTCCCCCCGCCCCACTGTGACGGATTTATTGGAATTTTTCGATCCGTTTTGGCACGGAGTTGTTTTTTATATCAATATTAATATTCCTGATCATCCACAGGCTGGATTAACAAACGTCTTTTAAACGTGGTGTTTTGTTTATGGGGCATCCAGTGAGGATCGAACTGCGTTTATTTCAGTAATAATGAAACTTATTACAAAATAAAAAGTATTATTTCAGACATGCATTTAAAAAACAAAAAACTCGATCAGTTTTTGGCAAGGGGTTGTTTTTATATCAATTATTTTCTGCCTCACACAGGGTCTGGATTATACACTAGGTCTTTAAGAAAAAAAAAAAAAAAAAAGTGATTTTTTTTATGGGGCATCAGTGAGGTTCGAACTCAGATTTCAGTAATAATAAACTTTTAATTTCACACATCATAAAGAACAGAAAAAAAAATTATCTTTAAGGATCAGGTCTCGTACAAAGTGATTTAACAGGTTTAATAACAACTTAGGACGAAAACGTAACAAAATACCTTTTATTTTCAATAAATAAATTAGAAATATATATTATATATTATATATATATATATATATATTTCTATCAAGAACAAAGGCCTTTTATCATCTTAGTGATGTAAGTAAAGTATTCACGGAACAAAATAAATATAAATTAAAGCTACGAGAATGAATGAATATATTATAATATATATATATATAGTTACCAAACCCAACACAAAAGAGACTTGAGTCACTAAGGTCCTCTGTGCGCAAATAATAAAAAATAAAATATAAGAGTGAGGGGGGGGGTAACGAGTTTGGAACTTTGTTTTTTTTTTTAAATTTTAACTCTTCTTGAGGCTGATGAATGATGAATGGATTAATATTAAAGTAATATGAGATAACTTTAATAATATCATTGAATATACTGATAATTCTAATTAAAATTAAGGTGTTTATTTAGGATTAAATAAAAAGATAATACAAAAAAAAAGGAAACATTTTCTTTTTTGCACTAGTCACCTAATGCACCATGGAGATCTGCTTTTATAAAAAGTTTTTTTTCTATATATTTAAACAATGAAAAATAAAATCTAGACTTGATTTTAACTTTCTCTGACTTTAGCTTGTGAAGCGCCCCCTTTTTTTTCTCAATCATTGAAAAATTAAATTAAAAACTTTTAAAAATAGTTGAGTAGGGATTATCCTCACACACTTTCATGAGATATTTTTATCTTTTTCTGGTAAATCTTTAACTAAAACTAAATGAGTGATAATTTATTTGAAATGAAAAATAACGGAATTTGCACCCACTCACAATGTTATTAATTTAATAAGAATTTATTTCCTTAATTATGACAACGACAATCAAAAAATAAATTAGTTAAACTATCTGAAAATAAACTAAAACCCTTTTAAAAAGGAAAAATAAATTGGAACATTTTTTTTAAATAAAAAGATCGTCTGGATACAAATCTATTTTCCAGAAAGAAAAAAACCCATATTCAAACGTATATGTATAGTATTATATATATATATATTATGTATGTATATATATATATATAATATATATATATATATATATGTGTGTGTGTGTGTGAATATTGAAAAAAAAAAAAAACAAAAAAAAAAATGGTAAAAAAACAACCAAAACCCGAGTTTATAACGAATAATGTTTATAATAATTATTCGTTTATAATCTTGGTTTTTTCGATTTTTTTACAATATTCTAATGGCGGATTCACTTTCCACTATTTTCTTCACAACACCTTACATACATATATCATATATAACTATATATATATATATATATATTGAGAGAGAAGCCGAGAAACATAGTTTACGAAAATGTCAAGGGTTTCCTCTGAATGAAAGAGAGAATAACAACACAAAAGGATACAGTAAAAAGAAAATAATCTAAGTAGAAATAAAAAGGAACATTGTAGATTTAGTATTATAAAGACGGAATAATATGGTTATTTTATATAGAAGAAAAAGAGACTCGGTTAAAAGAAAGAAAAAACAAAACCTCTAAACTAAAAGGAAAGAAATTATCTTATAAAAAATAAAAATTAAAAAAGGGAAAACAAGGTGCGGATGTGAAATAGCATGTTGTTTAAATTTCTGTTTGAAAACTTTAAACATACAACCGTGGTTAACAACGTGATGATAATCGAACAGTTGATAGTAACATATTTAAATATATAGATACAAAATTAAAGAAAAAAGATATATATATATAATATAAGGTTGATAGAATAAAAAGAACCTTTTATTGATTAAAAATACCCTAAAAAAAGGGATCATTCAAACTTGATTTAATTTGGGGATCCTTTTGGATAGAATAATAGTTTTAACTTCATTAATTTTGGGTTTTTTTCGTGGGCTTTTAAAATAAAAATTAGGAAATTTCCAGTAATTTATTTTTTTTTTTTATTTTTTTTTTTAAATATGGACTTACTGACTTAATGGTTAAGAAAAAGAAAAATCCCCAAAAACATTTTCGTATAAAAAACAAACGGTAAAAGAAAAAAAAAAGGTATTAAATATTAAATTTTTCTTTACTCTCATCTCGGTTTTTTAAAGGAGGAATGTCCCGAAAGAAATTTTCCTCTGCGATGATTGAAAGCAATACGTGTGTTTTTTTCTTGTTTCAACTTTAGGCGACGGGGTCTTGTTTGTTGATGAAGAATATATATTTTCTAGGTGGATGATATAAAAAAAAATAAAAATAAAAACGGGAAGTTCTTCACCAGAGTGCCTAAGGGAAATTGTTCCTATTACGGACCGAGACGAAAGAAAGAATGCTACAAACGTTGTTTGATAACGGTCATTCCCAAGGCAAATGTGGTCGTCCTTTTTCTGCCAGGGGACGCAACCACAAAGAGAAGAGATGAAAGAGACCACAATTTGAAGTGGCCGTGTGTGGTAGGCATTTTTTGGCACACGACGAGCACTGCTGCGTCTTTCTTTTTCATTCATTATTGCAAGGAAGCAAGAAAAAGAGAGAAGACAACAACAACAATAAATAATATAAGAATAGATAATCTAAGAGAGAAAAATAATAAAGAGCTGTGTGAAAGGTCGCTTTTTTGGCAGATGAATAGCCTTCTTTCTCTATCATACAGCAGAAAATGGACATAAATTGGGGGATTGATTACCCTACCACAACAACAATAACCTGAGAACGGTATTCAGCTGCTGCTTCGTTGGTGGTGATGTCTCACTATTAGTTATTATTATTATTAATATTATTTCATTCACACATATTGACCACACTTTTTTTTTTCTACGGATGCCTAGCCGGTAGTAAGAACCCCATTTTACGTTTCTCAAATTTCACTTAAAAAGTTAATATAAGCGATGCAGTTAAATTTTTTTATTCAGTGTCTTAAAAGACTATAATAAATATTATTATTATTATTACACTCGTATCGTTAGAGACAGCTTCATCAATCATCATCACATCATCATGTTCAGTGAATATTGGTAGCAACAATTATTTGGATTTTAAAGGATTCCGCACTTTCTTCTTTCCTCTTTTTTTGCCGTAACATTCATTTAATTTTGGTTGTTTTGTTGTCTAAATAAGTTGCGAGGTTTTCTCATAACGAAAAAAACTACAAGGTCGCTGATCAGAAGAAAGAAAAGAAAAGGTAGCAGAGGTTTATTGTTGTATTATCATCCATAGAAAAAAAGCGGGGATCTTACTGCCAATTTTCCTCCCCCTACAAAAAAGACTACAAAAACCAGTACGTGGCACATCCTCAAGTGGCGTTCTAAATTCTTTAGAATAATTTCATTTCTTTTTGTAACCCATCTAACCTTTTCCGGGTATTATTCGAAGGGTAGAAGAGATTAACGAGATAACCGCAAATTAGCCTTCCCATTCACTCGGTAAACTGCATATTATATATATATATATATATATATATACATATACCATATTTATATAATACATTATATGTTATTAAGTATGTAAACCCGTTAACAGGGTGGGGGGTCCAGGGCTTGGGCCCTGGATCTTTAAAAGTTAATCAGCGTCGATCCCAGGGGGCTGTCCCCCCAGGCAATACTGCCCCCCTTGGGGGCAGGCTGGGTTTATTGTCAGCGCCTGAGCGCCCCCTCTTGAGGGAGAATGCCAAGGGATCGATGCAATTTTTTGTTCTTTCCCAACATGAGGTTTGGCTTGTGGGTGGGCCCACGTTAAAACAAGGCTTGTGCCAGCCATACAAGTGGGTATGCAGGCAACATACTGTAAGCCCACCCAATCGGGTGGGGGTCCAGTGGCCTACGGCCCTCGATCTTTACAAGTTAATACGTCGATCCCAGAGGCTATCCCAAGGCATACCCTGCCCCTTAATTAAACTGGTTGAGTTTATTGCCCAGCACTGAGGTGCCCCACTTGAGAGGCATGCCGACGGGATCGACGCATTTTTCCACGCCACCAATGAGCTTCAGCTTGTGGTGGGCCACATAAAAATGGTCCTTGTGTCATGCACTCATAAGTGGGATGAGAGGCAAATACCTGTAGATCCGACAACGGGGTGGGGGTCAGTGGTTCGCCCTGGATCTTTACAAATAAATAGCATCGATCCCAGGGGGCTATCCCTATATATATTATATAATATATATATTACCACACACATACATACATATATATTTCAACCCTCTGCCACGAGCAGGAGGTCAATTCTTAAGCAGCAGTTCAACAGGTTTGAATTCAGTGTTTTCCTTCTCCTCTAGACGCGGTTGCTACCATGTTTAAAGAGGCCCAGTCTGCCCTACTATTTTCCATAGCTGGAGGGCAGTAGGATTCTACCTTTCTGAGAGTAATAGCCTAAGTGAAAGCAATTTCCTCATCCAGGATTTGAACTCAGGGCGATAAGTCCATTTCTTATGAATTTAACCATTACACCACACACCATTAAATATATATATAACCCACACACACACATTTATACATATATAACTTACACACATCTATACACAGACTCATGTAACACCCACATGTTTATACACACTTATGTAATTACTTATCTCTCTCTCTCTTATATATATATATATATTATATATATATAAGATTTATGCATCACATAAGTATCCATAGCTATACCTACATGCTCCTGTTTACTAGCACATGACAGAGAGGTGACGCCTTTTTAGTTGGCCTCAGGNCACCGACAAAAATACAGAATCCAGTTGGACACATAGCATATGTGGATAAAGGCGTTGGTTAAAGACCATTCTAAGTGACAATTTATCGCTAGGCTGCAGGTTCATCCTAGTCCAGTTCGACAGTAATATAGAATAAATATTAACACAGCTTAACACTTGTACCCACCTATGGTTAATGGAATGAGAACAGGATACCCCCTTGGATTGAATAAAGAGTTGGGTTCAAAGTTCCATGATGGCTCCTGATTACAGCAAGAAGGTTCCTGAGTTCTAGAAGGCTCCAAAGTTTGACAAAAAATTACCTGAAGAAGGCTGGAGGGCACATCGGTCGAAACATTGGACCGATAACAATAAAGATGAGGACAATAGTTTGAATAATCCTAATAATAACTAATCATCAAGCCTTATCTCAAAATTCAGAGAAAAATATACAGAGCATACTTGAATACGCTCTGCAGCAACTGGCCGAACATGGTCAAGTATTGAGTATATATGGATAACAATATTCACACTTTGAGGGTCTTTGTCCTGGGAGAATGACATTAAACTCTATCCAAAGGTGAGGTTTCCAGTTCGTAAGGTGTGGGGAGTGGAGCACGCCTTCATCACCATCTTATCCCCTGGTTTCATCTCTCCTGTACCCTGTGAGTCCGGGTGGGTATCTCTTAGGATCTATTCCTATGGGTTAAATAGTAAAATGTGTTTTTATAAAAAATAAGTATCCATTAAGAATTACTTTATTTCAAAACTTTGTCAGCATTAAATAACCCACCAAGGTTGATATGCCGTAAAAAAACAAAAAAAAACATGTAGATGCTCCTCAGGAGTAGACTGAATAGTGATTTTCTGCCTTTAGAAGAAATAGGTCATCAGTACATTACCATACCCACCAACATAACCATCCATACATAAAGTTTGGTTTTCGGTTGTTTTTACGGGATATCAACCATGGTGGGTCTTTAATGCCGACAAAAGTTGCTTGAAATAAATTAATTCTTAATGCCATAATACAATTTTTGTTTATAAAACTCATGTTTTCTATTCAACCCATAGATGACCCTAACACGGTACTACCACTCTGGCTCAGATGTGGACGCAGGGAGCCAATTGGTGTTGAATGGGTGCTTCCACATTCCCAGACTGCAGAACTGGAACCTCACCATTAGAATAGAGTTTAACGTCATTTCCAGGAACATGTAGACCCTCAGTCACTGCCCTTCTACAGTCCCTATTAAGAGGATTGGGGGTTGCTATAAGGGAATAAGGTTGGCGCCAATCATATAGTGCTAGGGCCTTGACGTGGCCAGCTGATTGTACTTCTTCAACCGCTCGTCTGCACCAAGACAAGTCCTAGATAGTGGATGTCATATTGACAAGTCATCGGACTGCCTCAGCACCTGGTTTTATCCTTAAGCATCACGGTTCGCCACCAGGTCACAAACAGGTGACCCCATTGGGGGAGTCTTACCCCTATGAAATGGCCTTCAAGATCAGCAATTTAATAGTTAACTAACCATGTTATTTGCAGCTGTTGATTGGTCTGGCCTTTAATGCCACGTGTCCAGCACCGAGTCTATAAGTTTAAGTTGGTGGGCATAACCAACTTTATAGCAACAAACATATTCCGCAAAATAGTTGAACCAGACATTTTAACACGACTAAAAGTTTAAGTGGTGGGCCATAACACATCTCATATAGCAGAAAATTCCAGCAAAAATAGTGACCAGATATTTGTAAACACAGACTTAAGTTTAAGTGGTGGGCATAAACACATCTTATAGCCAGAAATATTCCGACAACTAGTGACCAGAATTTATTTTACACAGACGTAATAGAAGTTTAAGTGGTGGCCATAACACCATCTTAAGGCAAAATATATCCAGCGAAAATAGGTGACCAGAATTTTTAACAAGCGACTTAAGTTTAGTGGGTGGGCCATTTAACACATTTTATAGCACACAACTATGTCCAAGAGCAAAATAGTGAACCTCCAGATATTCTTAACGACAGACTAAGTTTACAGTTGGTGGGCCATAACACACTTGCTTAATAAGCACCAAAAATATTCCAGCCAAAATAGTGACCAGAATTTTAACACAGTTGTGAGCTAACTATAATTCTGCTCAAGAACTATTTAATTACTATCTTAGATTTATTTGCAGAGGGCTACAATTGCAGGGCTCTCATAGAGATAGAAACTCACAGAGTTGAGTACCATCAATAGTTTGGCAGATGCCCAACATTACTTAACTTGTAGAATATACTTGCAAGACAATAATGGCTCAGTTTACTTGGCACTATGTAGAAACAATGAAATCTAAAACTGTGATTTAATATGGATATTTCACAGAAATATTTGCTCATTATTTTTGTTGGAATGCACAAAAATCATAATACATTTTAGGCATTTAGTTCCCTTTTGATAAATCCTTTTTTCATGACCCTGTAACTCCAAGTTTTAGAATACAAGACTGCACTCTGCAGAAGGGTAAGAACCCTGCACCCCACCCAATGGGTCCACTGTTAGCCTTGTGTGGCAACCGTGATGCTTAAGGATGAAACCCTGGTGGTGAGCAGTCCATACAATACTCTACTTTAGTTCTCACTTCGACTAGATCGGGTGGTCAGAGAGGCCCCTATGATACAATAGCTGGTCATGTTCAAGCCCTAGCACTATTTGATTGTTTGCAACCCTATTTCCCTTATGGTAAGCCTCAATCCTTTTTATCATATGGGTGCTCAGAAGGTGGTGGTTGAGGGTCTTATTGTCTAGGTACTGACGTTAAACTCTATGATGGGGAAGATCCAGTTCTGGAGATCTGAATAATGTGGAGTACCCTTTCATCACATTACTCTCAGACCACCCACATCTGACCAAGAGTAGTAGTACCTTAGAGCTCATAATGATATTTTGTATTCAACTAAGCCACATTAAATAAAATTAAGCTTAGATTTCTGATGCAGCACACAAGGCCAGTAGTCAGAGCACCCAGTTAAGAAAGCATAAAAATATAAGTGGCCCTTGCTATCAAGCCAAGTTAGCAAAGTTTATATATTAATCATGGACACATCCTGTCGTGGCGACCTGATTAACACAGCTAGTCTCACAGCTTCCTTTTTTGCTGCTTAGTGGGCTTGATCCTCACTGGGTGTCCAGTTGTTGAGATCTTGTGGCCAATCTAATCTGCTTGATGTTTATAATCTACTCACACTAATGCGATGGTAAGCAAGCTAATTCACAGACGCTTAGCAGTGATTTCGATCCTCACTGGGTGCCCTATAATTAAATATAATAAAGAGTTTTAAAAAAATGGTTTAAAAAAAATTGATTACCCATGTAGTATGCATAAAACAAAATATATCATTTGGATTAATTCGGACTATTGTCCTCATCATTTATTTGTTAATACATGCTATTTGGCTGATGATTGCCTCCTTCTTTAGGTATTTCTTGTTGGACGCTGAAACCTTCTCTTAAAACTTGGGAACATTTCTCTTTGAACTCTGGAACTTCTCATTGAACTTGGAGCTTCATGTTAAACTCTGTAGCCTTTATGTCATAATTCGGAGCCTTCAGAGAACTAAAACAAAATGTATTCAGCATAAAATAACCACAAAGTGTTGACATGCCGTATGATCTTTGGGATTGCTTTTTTCTTTCCTGTTTAAACTGTATATATAATGCGTTTCCAAGGAAGTGCTAACATTTACAGTAATGATAACATCTAACGTTAATGCATCCTTCCCACCGTGGATCGACTCCAGTTGAATTATCATCTGCATATACAGTGCAGTCAGTTTAATCCGTCATTTAGTTAGCTTTAGGTTAACCTGTAATCTAATGGCTTCGGCACCTGAACTGTGGAAACCCGAGAGCGATATGATGTCAAGTTCTTGAATAAGTTTATTGCGTGATATGAGACGAGATTATTTATTGCCTGCTTTCTTTGTATTGATTTTATTCTTTTTTTTTTTTTTGCTTATGTTTAGTAAAAATTATGTAACTGACAGTATGAATAATTATATCTATTATATTACTAAAGCTGTGTTAATCAATGTTTCTCTCTTTAAAGGTTCTTTTCTTTGTTAATTATTTTAATGACACAAAATTTCATATAAAAATATTACTTAGTTCTAGGATTGAGTTATGTTTGAAAAAAAAATCCTTTTAATTGGTTCTAATTAGTCGTAATTTGCAATTAAGTAAAAAAACTGACACCGTCTCTTTAGTTCACATTCCTGTCTGTCACTTTTCCCTCTCTATATATATCTTGAATTATCTCTGCATTATATGTTAGTTCTCTCTATGAGAGTAAAGATGTGATTTAAAGAGTATGAAATCTATTTATATCAAGTTTCACAGCAGCTAGCCGTAGCTTAAATTAGGTCAAACACACAGATAGAATATATGTATGTATTATATAGTATATTATAATATATGTGATGCCTGTGTGTATATAGGCATGTGTGTGTGTTGTGTTGTATATATAGGCATGTGTGTTGTGGTGATGTGTGTGTGGTGGTGATGATATATAAGCCGCATTGTGTGTGTGTGTGTGTGTATATATAGGCATGTGTGTGTGATAGTGTGTGTATATATAGCATGTGTGTGTGTGTGTGTTATATATAGCAGTGTTGTGTGTGTGTGACTTATGAAATAAGTGTTGATGTGTTGTGTGTGTAATATAGCAGCCTGTGTGTGTGTGTGTGTGATATATAGGCAGCTGGTTGTGTGCTATATATAGCAGCTGTTGTGTATATTAGCGTGTATGCGTATATATATAAGCAGCTGTGTGTATATGTGTGTGTGTGTATATATATAGCAGCTGTGTGTGTTATGTGTGTGTCGTGTGTAATATATACAGCTGTATAATATGTGTGTCTGTATGTATATATATAAGAGCTGTAAGTAATATTATAGTGTGTATGTATATATATGTCAGCTGTATGTATATGTGTGTGTATGTATATATATGCAGCTGTATGTATATGTGTGTGTGTATGTAATATATATGCATGCTGATATATATATGCAGATGTATGTTATGTATACATATGCAGCTGTACTGTATATGTGTGTGTGTGCACCTGTGTGTTGTATGTTATATATATGCAGCTGCTATCGTTAGGTGTGTGTGAATGTGTTGTGTACTGTTATATATGCAGCTGTAATGTATAACTGTGTTTGTGTGTGTGTGTATGTATATATAATATGCAGCTATGTAGATTGGAAACTATGCGGGTTTTTTTTGTTACTGGGTGTGTGTGTGTGTGTGTAATGTATATATCTGAGCACAGTAATGTATATGTGTGCGTGGTGTATGTAATATAGCTAGTGGTTTGCAGCAGTATGTATATAGTGTGTGCGTGTGTGTATGTTATATATATGCAGCTTATGTATTGTAGTGTCCGTGCTGTTAATATCCGTTTTGTGGTGTCTTGTAGTATATATAGCAGCAGTATGTATGTGTGTGTGCCGTGTGTAGTTATATATATGCAAGCAGTATTATGTGTGTGTGCGCGTGTTGTATGTTTCTATATATAATGAGTCTATGTAATGTATGTGTGTGTGCGTGTGGTTATGTATATTATATTATGCCAGCCGTATGTATAGTGTGTGTGTGTATGTATGCGTGCTAGTATGTATATATGGTATTATTCACCTTCATAATATCTATAATGGCTGTGTCGTGTGTGCTTATGATATATATGCAATGCAGCTGGTGTGCTAGAACATGTATTATCTATATGTATTGCCTTATACAGCTGTAGTAGTGTATATCATATATATTATATATATGCACTGTGTGTGTGTGTATATAATATAATATTATTATGCAGCTGTTGTGTGTGTTATATATATTATATATAATGCCTGTTGTGTTATATATATATAGAGCTGTTGTCACCGTGTCGATAACATATAATCCTACTTATGCCAGCTGTGTGTTGCAAACTGTTGATGATATACCTTATACTATCATCTATATGCAGCTGTGTGTGTTGTTATGATATATATATATATATGCACTGATGTGGTGTGTGTATTATATATATATATATGCCCAGCTGTGTGTGTGATAAATATATATTATACTTGCAGCTGTGGTGGTGTTGGTACTACGTAGATCATATATATGCAGCCTGTGTGTGTATATGCTACGTAAAGTACGTAATTATATATCCAGCTATGTTAAACGTAAATATTCATGGTGGGCTGCTATGTATATACATGCTTGTGTCTGATGTATAGTGTGTATATACAAATGTGTCTTCGTGTATTTACTTCCTTGGGTATATGTGCATTATATGTGCATATCTATCGAATATACTAGTATATAACTACAATCATACAAACTCAAAAACATCCGGTCCAGTTCCTTTTCATGAAATTTGTTACACACAACATTACCTGATGTGTTTATTGAGTGTGCCTTTGGCCGATTATTATTATACGAAAGACCCTTTTAAGCAGCACTTGTTTGAACCTTCAACACAAAATGAATGACATGAGAGTTAAAAGCAAAAAACGATCACTTTCCGTTGTTGCCTGTTCAGTCACTGTTGTTTCTCTTTTGTTTCAGTCTTTCATTAATTGTATATTCTTTTATTACTAACATCCTTCTTTGTCATTTTTTTCTTTCAACAGTTGTGTTTTTTTTCTTTTTCTGGCGGCTATTGGGCCTTCTCATAAACTTATCAGCTCTCTTGAAAGACGCACTTTTCGCTGCAAGAATGACTTACAAAGAAAAAAACAACGAAAACTTGCCAATGCCTCCTCACTTGCCAGTCACAGATGAACAAAAAAAAAGAGAAAAAAAAAAAAATAATTTAAGATAACACGATTTAAATTCAAATCCTAAAAGAAAACAGGAATAATATTAGCCGTTATTCAAAACTTAGATACACTATTGCAGGTTTCTCAATGATTCCTATGTTAGCACTTTTTAATTGTTGGCTCCCGTTCCGTCTACAACGATGGTAGTGTCAAGGTTTTGTTAACCTTGATACTAGCCCTGACGCCTAGGGCGTCGTTCAATCCATGGAGGATGAAGCTGTTGCCCCAGCAGCAAATCCCGCCCATCTCCATCACTGCGCTGTGGATCCAAGGCAAAGTAAGGCACAAGCAGTTTGGCACAATGTAAATGTCACAGGAGTTTAATGGTCCACTGCCGTTGCAACTATTCACCCACACCTTAGGGACTCCAGTGCTTCCTGATTTCGTTTTCGGTTTACTCCCCTATTTTATAATTACGTAGCCAAGGATATATTGAGCCCTCGCACTTAACATTAAGTTTTTAATGTAATTAAATACTATTAGAACAGACTAACAAATTAATAAAACGCTGCATATAAGAAAGATACTACTTTGTAATGGTTCTATATAACATGTTCATCAGTGATTGCATTTTAATCTTCGTGGAGAATAAACATACTCATCAGGAATCAATACACCAAGTACTTAAGCAAATCTAGAACCACACCAGTATATTAGTAGTACACATTATTTCTTGTGATTATATAATGACACGATGGCAGATGGTTGATCGGAGCGACATAATGCTCGTATTAATTTGAGGTGAAGCGCATTAATTGCTGTCGTATGTTATATGGTATATGTGGACGTGATATAACGCAGGTGTTTTCACGTTCACCCACACACGAATCCCATTATAATAAACATCGCAGTGTCATTAAAAAATGCCATCAGTATGCAGACCCCACAATAATCATTTTTGAATTTGCAACTATGCTGGGAAATT
The DNA here is from genome assembly GCA_023376005.1 of Doryteuthis pealeii. Classification (NCBI taxonomy): domain Eukaryota; kingdom Metazoa; phylum Mollusca; class Cephalopoda; order Myopsida; family Loliginidae; genus Doryteuthis; species Doryteuthis pealeii. Next base: position 19,371,511 of record CM042150.1, on the reverse strand, counting down.
GTGTTTATTCTATAAGGTGCATTTCAGTATGTATTGCTTTGAATAAAAAATCATGTGTCTATATTATCTTAACAATCTCCTGCCACATAAGCAAATATCTACACCAAGTCATTCTTTAAGAAAGGTAAAACGATATTATTAATGCATTTGCGGAACTTTACGACCCTAATCACACTCTACACAGATTCCCTCTATGGCCGTCAGCACCCTTCTCCTAGACACTTGCCATACCAAGATTAAAGAGCGCCCTCTTGCCCTAATTTTTTTCCCATAGCTGGGGGAGGATAATTGGATATACTTTCCCCCAAAGGGCATCTGGAACTATAATAAAACTTATTCTCACAGCGCCTAATCCACAAAAGTAATGTAAGCAGGTTTGAGATAGATCTCGCAATAAGGAAACAGGCTGATATAGATGTTATATATATACTCGATGGGTCACCGAAACTGTAAATCTCCCTCCTCACCTCAACAACTACACCCTTGGAAGCCGTAAACACCTTCACCTACTTGGGTCCACCATCACCGACAACCTGTCACTTGATTGCCTGAACTCAGTTGCCCGGATCGGGAAAAGCTTGCCATAACTTTTGGGAAGCTCACAGCAAGGAGTGTGGGACAACAGCAATCTCGCTTATCCTACAAAGGTACAGGTGATAGGCATTGTGGTTCATCAGCACCCTCATGTATGAAGTGAAAACATCGACCTATATACTCCCACAAGAGGCTTGCGGTTTTTAAATAACTGTCTACCTCGTCGCTTTAGACTATACTGCGGCATCACCTGGAGGACAGGATCACTAACAAACAGCCAGTCTCTAAGAGACTGAGTACACTCCCCAGCCTTGCTCACTACTGTCACGACAAACGATCGTCTCCACCAATCGGTTGCGTCATCGTATTATCAGAATGGACTGCATGGCCAACGACAATCCTGCAAAGACATCCTCTATAGACCGCAAGCTCATACGATCTTAGTAACAAACCATACGATTGCCTCGCCCCCAGCTGCGAGTTCAAGGATGTCCCTCGCAAGAAATGAATTTCCACACCGCCGTGCTTTAGGCATTGCTCCTTCCAGCTTGGGAAAATTTGGCTCAGGACCACCCTCGGTGGTGCAGAATTCTCCATAGAGACTGTTCATGCAGAACGTCACCCTGACACAAATCACCATGAAGCTTAAGAGTCTAGAAGAAAGCAGCGCACAATCAAACATGCGTTCAGGACAGCCTTTCAATGCGGAAGATCGTGGTCAAAATGTTTTTCAAACATCGGCTTTCACAGTCACAGGAGGTGCCGTAACTTCAGGGGCACATAAAAACTTATTATAGTTCTTCGAGACTGAAATTGCAATTGAATTACTCGTTCAGCATTGGTATATAAATAGGGAGGAGAACATAATATAGACAAGTCGAAATGGAGATAATAGTTGAAGATGATGTCTTTTACTTTTAACATATGCTTAAACTTCTGTCAGTCATTTTCTCTTGTTGATCGTTTGCTTCTGTTTAAGGGTTGGTCTTCTTTCTGTGAATTCTTCTTTGTGCTGGCTCGGTCATTGTTTTTTAATATTTATTAACAAACAAACTTTGTTGTTTCTTAATAAAGCTTTATTTTGCAACCCTGCCCATTTTATTTTCAACGGGGGTGTGAGAGGGAAACACATCATAGGAAGCCAACTACTACAGGTCCACCTGCCCTCTGAAATCACTGCACTTATCGCGAGCATTTCAAGAAGGTCAAGCTTATTACCCATGAACAACTTCAGAGAACTTATCCATTGACCCTGTCTTCCTCTAAATCTAACCGGCCTTAATTCCAAAATGTATTCTCAACTAACAGGTACTGCTTAATGAATTATGCTAACGAGCTATTGGAAAAGAAACATATTGGACTCAGTATGGGTGCAGAAGAAAGAAACCGAGACTGAGACGGAATATGGAAAGGAAAAATGATTAAGATAGATAAGTGTAATTATTGAAACACTTATGATTAGTATTTCATATAAAGGGAACTGTTAAGATAGTTGAAAAGGAAACTCACTGTGGATAATGAAAAAGAAGGGCCGGCATGATAACACGACAGGAAATAGAAAAGATAATAGCGCTAAGATAGGAAGAAAGGAAGGAAACGCTGGATAGATAGGTGGACAAGTCAAACCAGGGTGCTGCAGATAGCCTTATTAGCTATGGAATGTACAAGGAAAATAAGCCAGAGAGAAAACATTAAATAGAATATGATGATTTGTAAATGTCAGATGACAGAAATGATTATCAGGTCTTTTTAAAGGTTAAGTCTCACCTGTTTGAGGGTAGCAAATAATTCAAAGAAAAGGAAAACAATGATAAATGCTACAAAAAACTTTAATCTACTCATAAACAAACATCTCATATAATATATATATATAGATGTAATGTAACTTTATATGCATTTATCAGTCACACAATCCAGTCTCACTAACGAATATATAAATATATATATATATATTATATTGTGTGTGTGTGTGTGTGTGTGTTATATACCAAACTTGTTGGTAAACCCTTGCGTTAAAAAAAACAAAAAACGGTAAATAGTTTGATTGTAAAAATATACTACCGAACTTCACCTGGGTAAAAAAAATGAAAAAAAGAAAAGACCAATATAGTCGTACCAACTGAAATAATCGGTTAATACTGTAATACTTCGCCAAAAGAAAAAAAAATTATATATATATATATATATATATATATATTATATATATATGAAAAATATATATATAAACCACCAGGATTATCTAAAGCTAAAAAGTAAAATGTGCTCAATACCTAAGTAGAGCAAATAATAAAGTTAAACCTAATGAGTCAGATATACCTACTAACAGTTTTGCTTAGTAGCTCCTCAGGGCAAAAATCTGACTAAAAAAAAAATATATGTATGTATGTACATATATGAGAATAAAAGATGGATATAAAATCTGACAGTATAATTAAGTATAAAGTTTTGAAAAAACAAAATCAATTCAAAGATTGACTTACAGAAACAAAAGGCTGTTTATGATGTTAGAAGCCTCAACTTGTCACTTGAAAAGCAAGAAAAATTTTATACCAATTCCTTTTCACATGATTTATAACTATTAACCAAGTTGGGTCCTGTTGATGGTTTAATTAAAACTGAAACACTTTAGTGTAGGCTTTCTGTAAGTCAATCTTTGTCTTAATTTTTTTTTTTTGAAACGTATATATGAGATTTAAAGTACTTTTATATGTATTTAACAGTCACACAATCCAATCTCACTAAAGAATAATGAAAAATTCCATTAAGGCATTGATCAATTTTAATACGTCACGGAAATTTTATATTTTATACTTTTCAAAAGATTAAACATTCCCATCAGTATAATTTGTTTCATGCAGGTTTAAAAATCACCATGGAATTCCCATCAGTACAGATACTATACTCTGATCAACATATATATATATATATATATATATATATTATACATACATATATACTTACTCACATATTATATACATACATATATACTTACTCACATATCTATATACATATATATATATACACTCATATATCTATATATCATATATATATATATATATACATATATATATATATATACATATATATCATATATATATACATATATATATATATATATGTATGTATATATAGATATGTGAGTGTATATATATATATATGTATGTGTATATATATATGTGTATATATATATATATATATATATATATGTATATAGATATGTGAGTGTATATATATATATGTATATAGATATGTGAGTATATATATATGTGAGTATATATATATATATATGTATATAGATATGTGAGTATATATATATATATATATAGATATGTGAGTGAGTATATATATATATATATATATATATGTGAGTATATATATATATATGTATATAGATATGTGAGTATATATATATATATATGTATATAGATATGTGAGTATATATATATATATATATAGATATGTGAGTGAGTATTATATATATATAATATATATATATATACATATACACTCACATATCTATATACATATATATATACACTCACATCTATATACACTCACAGATATATATACATATATATATATACTCACAGATATATATACATATATATATACACTCACATATATATATACATATATATATACACTCACATATATATATACATATATATATACACTCACATATATATATACATATATATATACACTCACATAGGTATTTATTTATTTATGACTCTCTCTCACTCTCCATGCATTTATCTATATATCTATATATATCTATATATATATATATATATATGAGTCCTGTGAATCCACTTTAAGTGTTACAGATAGTAGAGACACACAGAGATAACAACCCATAAGCACCTAACCTTTGATTCTAAATCCTGTTAGACTGGTAATTTGTTCTTGTAGATAAACTAAAGCCCTTCCCTTTTGGAAAATGAAATCAGATTTTTGCACCTGTCGTTGTTTTTCTCTTTTGGGACAGGGAAGAGCAATATAGATGCCTTGGGATTTATAAAATACTTATCACTTTGTCAGCTTTTTAGCTTATCCATTTACACATCTATCTATCTATCTATCTATCTCAATCCATTCAAAATACTTTCTTGATATCTATTTATCAATTTTATTCCGTTGTTTTTGTTAGGAATCTAGTTCATCTATCACAGTCTGATTCTTTTCTTAATTTTTTTCTATCTATCTCTGCCTGTTTCCTTTTTCCATCTATCTCAGGCTTGTTTCCTTTATTTTCATCCGTGTCTGACAAATGGAAAGAAAGGAAACAGACTATCACAGTCCTTTCTTTCCATCTATCTATCTCAGTCTGTTTCCTTTTTCCATCTATCTATCTATCTCGGTCTGTTTCCTTTTTCCATCTATCTATCTATCTATCTCGGTCTGTTTCTTTTTCATCTATCTATCTATCTCGGTCTGTTTCCTTTTTCCATCTATCTGTCCATCTATCTATCTCTCTATCTCGGTCTGTTTCCTTTTTCCATCTATCTATCTATGTCTGTTTTCCTTTTCTATCTATCTATCTATCTCTGTCTCTTTCCTTTTTCCATCTATCTGTCTCCTTTTTCCTCTGTCCCTTTTTCCATCTATCTCTGTCCCCTTTTTCCATCTATCTCTGTCCCCTTTTTCCATCTATCTCTCTATCTCTGTCTGTTTCCTTTTTCCATCTATCTATCTATGTCTGTTTCCTTTCTTTCCACCTATCTATCCCAATATGTTTCCTTTCCGTACATCTGTTACATAATTCATAAGCAGTACCTGTAGTTAGAATATTTTGAATTAAGGCCCGTTAGATTTAGAAAGACAGGGTCAATGGAAAGTTATCTGACAGTTGTTGATGGGTAATAACATTGACCTTTTGAATGCTCGCGATTAAGTGCAGTGATTTCAGAGCAGGTGGACCTGTAAGTTGCCACTCTGATGTCGTTCCTCTCCCACCCCTTGGCAAAATAAAATGGGCAGGGTTGCAAAATAAAGCTTTATTAAGAAACAACAAAGTCTTGTTTGTTAAATAAATATTAAAAAACAATGACCAGCCCAGCACAAAGAAGAATTAACAGAAAGAAGACCAACCCTTAACAGAAGCCAAACAGATCAACAAGAGAAAATGACTGACGAGTTTGAAGCATATGTTAAAAAGAAAGAACATCATCTATCAACTATTATCTCCATTTCGACTTTGTCTATATATATGTCTCTCTCCCCATTTATATACCCGATGCTGAATGAGTATATCATTGGCATTTCAGTCTCGGAAGACTATAATAAAGTTTTTATGTGCCCCTGAAGTTACGGCACCTCCTGTGACTGTGAAGTCCGATGTTTGAAAAACATTCTTGACCACAGATTTCGCATTTGAAGGCTGTCCCTGAAGATGTTGAAGTGCCGCTGCTTTCTTCTAGACTTCTTAGCTTCATGGTGTTGTGTCAGGGTGACTTCTGGCATGAACAGTCCTCTATGGAGATTCTGCCACCACCGAGGGTGGTCCTGAGCCAAATTTTCCCAGCTGGAAGGAGCAATGCCAAAGCACCTGAAATCATTCTTGCAGACATCCTTGAATCGCAGCTGGGGGCGAACAATCAGTATTTTACTAGACGTAAGCTCTCCATAGAGGATGTCTTTCAGGATTCGTCCATCATCCATCTGACATACATGACCCAACCATTGGAGACGACGTTGTCTCAGTATAGAGCACAAGCTGGGGAGTTGAGCTCTCTCTAGAACTGCTGTGTTAGTGATCCTGTCCCTCCAGGTGATGCCCAGTATACGTCTAAAGCAGCGAAGGTAGAAGTTATTTAGCCGCTGCTCTTGGTGGGAGTATAAGGTCCATGTTTCACTTCCATACATGAGGGTGCTGATAACACATGCCCTATACACTTGTACCTTTGTACGGATAGTGAGATTGCTGTTGTCCCACACTCTTGCTGTGAGCTTCCCAAAAGTTGATGCAGCTTTTCCGATCCGGCAACTGAGTTCAGCATCAAGTGACAGGTTGTCGGTGATGGTGGACCCAAGGTAGGTGAAGGTGTTTACGGCTTCCAGGGTGTAGTTGTTGATGGTGATGGAGGGAAGATTTACAGTTCCCTGACCCATCGAGTATATATAACACATCTATATTAGCCTGTTTCCTTTCCATTGATCTATCTCAACCTGCTACATTACTTTTGTGGGATTAGGCGCTGTGAGAATAAGTTTTAATTTAGTTCAGATGCCCCTTGGGAAAGATATACATCCAATTATCCTCCCTCCAGCTATGGGAAAAAAATTAGGGCAAGCAGGGCTCTTTAATCTTGGTATGGCAACTGGTCTAGGAGAAGGAAAAAAAACTCTGAATAAAAACCTGTTAAACTCTTCTTAAAAATGACTTGGTGTGATATTTTGCTTGTGCAGGGAGATTTTTGAATATATAGACACATGATTTTTTATTCAAGCAATACATTCGAAATGCCCTTACAGAATAACACAATTTCCAGCATAGTTTGCAAATGAAAAATGATTTTGTGGGGTCTGCATACTGAATGACATTTTTTAATCACCTGATATCTTATTATAATGGAGATTTGGTGTGTGTAACTGAAACACTGCTTATATCACAATCCCAATATATATACAATCGGAATTAGATTCACCTCAAAACAGCTCATGTTATTTGTGCATGTAAAATCCTGCAATGTGTCTTATATATCACCAAGAAATAAATGTTTACATAATATATGGTGTGGTTGATTTGCTTAATTACTTGGTGTTATTGATCTCTGATAGTATTTGCTTTATTCTCCAACAAGTTAAAATCAATCCTATGAACGATTTTATATAGAAACCAATTAAAATAAGTAATCTTTTTATATGCGTTCTTATTTAATTTTGTTAGTCTTTCTAATGTATTTAATTACATTAAAACTTAGATTCTTATGCCCGGAGGGCTCATATTCTTGCTAGTAATTATAAAATAGGGGAGTAAACCCCGAAAACAAATCAGGAGCTGGAGTCCCTAAGGTGGTGAGATGCTGAAATCCAGTGCTACCCATTAACTCCTGTGACATTACCATTGCCAAACTGCATTGGCCCTTACCTTTCCTTTGGATCACAGCGGCAGTGTGGAGAGGGGGGATTTGCTGCATGGGCAACAGCTCATCCTCCATATGAAACCGCCCAGGCTAGGTAGTTCAAGTTAACAAAAACCTTGACACTACTCCATCGTCTTTCGTAGACGGAACGATGCCAACCAATTATAAAAGGCTAAATAGAATCATTGAGAACCTGATAGTTATCTAGTTTTGAATAACGGCTACATATATTCACTTTTCTTTTAGTATTTGAATTTAAATCGTGGTTATCTTAATTTATTTTTATTTTTTTCCTTTTTTTTGTTCTTGTGATGGCAAGTGGGAGGCATTGGCGTTTTTTGTTTTATTTCTTTTGAAAGTCATTCTTGCAGCGAAAAAATCCTTTTCAAAGAGCTGATAAGTTTAATTGAGAAGGCCCAAAAATAGCCGCAGAAAAAGAAAAAAAAACACAATGTTGAAAAGAAAAAAATGAAAAAGAAAAAAGGATCGTTAGTTAAAAGAAATAAATAATAAAGACCGAAACAAAAGAGAAACAAGTGAACGAACATGCAACGGAAAGTGATCAGTTTGCTTTTAACTCTCATTCATCATTTGTGTTGAAGGTTCAAACAAGTGCTACTTAAAAGTCTTTCGATAATAATAATAATGGCCAAAAGGCACATCAAACACATCAAGTGAATGTGTGTGTACAATTATCATAAAGAAGAACATGACCTGTTTTGAGTTTGTATGTATGTGTCAGTATATATATATATATATATATATGTATATATATATATATGCACATATACACACACAGATATATAAATAGACACATTTGTATATACACATATACATACAGACACACATGTATATACCCACATATGTATACACCACATATATATATACAAACACACATATACATACAGCTGCATATATATAATACATATACACACACACACATATACATACAGCTGCATATATATATATATATACATACACACAATATACATACAGCTGCATATATACACATACATACAGCTGCATATATACATACACACGCACACACATACATACAGCTGCATATATACATACACACGCACACACATACATACAGCTGCATATATACATACATACACACGCATACATACTGCTGCATATATACATAATAACACGCATACATACTGCTGCATATATATCATCACATATACATAAGCTGCATATATATATACATACAACACACATATCATACAGCTGCTATATATATACATACACACACACATATACATACAGCTGCATATATATACTACCACACACATACTACACATATATATACATAACACACATATACATACAGCTGCATACATACACACATATACATACAAGCTGCATATATACATACACACGCACACACATACATACTGTGCTATATAACATAACCACCATATATTACATGCATTATTACATACACACACACATATACTACAGCTGCATATATATACATACACACACACACACACATATACATACAGCTGCATATATATACATACACACGCACACACACATACATATATTCATGTGTTTGAACCTAATTTAAGCTACGAGCTAGCTGCTTGTGAACTTGGTATACAAATAGATTTCATACTCTTTAAATCACAATCTTTACTCTCATAGAGAAACTAACATATAATGCAGAGATAATCAAGATATATATAGAGAGGGGAAAAGTGACAGACAGAATGTGACTAAGAGACGGTCGTTTTTTTACTTAATTGCAAATTACGACTAATTAGAACCAATTAAAATGGATTTTTTTTTAAACATAACTCAATCCTAGAACTAAGTAATATTTTTATATGAATTTTGTGTCATTAAAATAATTAACAAGAAAAACCTTTAGAAGAGAACATTGATTAACACAGCTTTAGTATGATAATAATATAATTATTCATACTGTCAGGTTACATAATTTTTACTAACATACAGAAAAAAAAAAAAAAAAGAATAAATCAATACAAAGAAAGCAGGCAATAAATAATCTCGTCTCATATTCAGCAAAAACTTATTCAAGAACTTGACATCATATCGTCTCGGGTTTCCACAGTTCAGGTTGGCCGAGCCATTAGATTACAGTTAACCTAAGCTAACTAAATGACCGATTAACTGACTGCACTGTTATGCAGATGATAATTCAACTGGAGTCTGATCCACGTGGGAAGGATGCATTAACGTTAGATGTTATCATTACTGTAAATGTTAGCACTTCCTTGGAAACACATTATATATACAGTTTAAACAGGAAAGAAAAAAGCAATCCAAGATCATACGGCATGTCAACACTTGTTGGGTTATTTTATGCTGAATATATTTTGTTTTAGTTCTCTGAAGGCTCCGAATTATGACATAAAGGCTACAGAGTTTAACATGAAGGTCCCAAGTTCAATGAGAAGGTTCAGAGTTCAAGAGAAAGTTCCCAAGTTTAAGAGAAGGTTTCAGCGTCCAACAAGAAATACCTAAAGAAGGGAGGCACATCAGCCAAAATAGCATGTAGTTAAAATAAGAGAGGACAATAGTCCGAATAATCCAAATGATATTTTTTGTTTTATGCATACTACATGGGTAATCAATTTTTTAACCCTTTTTTTAAAACTCTTTATTATATTTAATTATAGGGCCCAGTGAGGATCGAAATCACTGCTAAGCGTCTGTGGAATTAGCTTGCTTACCATCGCATTATGTGAGTAGATTATAAACATCAAGCAGATTAGATTTGGCACAAGATCTCAACAACTGGACACCCAGTGAGGATCAAGCCACTAAGCAGCAAAAAAGAACTGTGAGACTAGCTTGTTAATCAGGTCGCCACGACAGGATGTGTCCATGATATACAATAATACTTGCTAACTTTGGTTGATAGCAAGGGGCCACTTTATATTTTATATGCTTTCTTACTGGGTGGCCCTGATACTGGCCTTGTGCTGCATCAAATCTAAGCTTAGTTAATTTTTATTTAATGTGCTTAGTTGAATACAAAATATCGTTATGAGGCTCTAACAGGTACTACTACTCTTGGTCAGAGTGGATTTGAGAGTAATGGTGATGAAAGGGTACCACATTATCCAGATCTCCAGAACTGGATCTTTCCCCATCATAGAGTTTACGTCAGACCTAGGACAATAAGACCTCAACCACCACCTTCTAGCACCCATATGATAAAAAGGATTGAGGCTTACCATAAGGGAAATAGGGTTGTAAAATCAAATAGGTGCTAGGGTGACATGACCACTGATTGTTCAGGGTGCCTCTCTGACCACCGTCTAGTCGAAGTGAGAACTAAAGTAGAGTATTGTATGGACTGCTCAACCACCAGGGTTTATCCTTAAGCATCACGGTTGCCACACAAGGCTAACAGGTGGACCCATTGGTGGGTGCAGGGGTTCTTACCCTTCTGGCAGAGGTGCAGTCTTGTATTCTAAAACTTGAGCTGACAGGGTCATGAAAAAGGATTTATCAAAAGGGAACTAAATGCCTAAAATGTGTTATGATTTTTGTGGCTATTCCAAAAAAATAATGAGCAAATGTTTTCTGTTGAAATATCCCATATTAAATCACAGTTTTAGATTTCATTGTTTCTACATAGTGCCAAGTAAACTGAGCCATTATTGTTTGCAAGTATATACTACAAGTTAAGTAATGTTGGGCATCTGCAACTATGATGGTACTCAACTCTGTGAGTTTCTATCTCTGAGAGTCCCTGCAATTGTAGCCTCTGCCAAATAAATCTAAGATAGTAATTAAAAGTTCTTGCAGAATTAGGTTAACTCACAAGTCTGTGTTAAAATTCTGGTCACTATTTTGCTGGAATATTTTGTGCTATAAGATGTGTTATGGCCCACCACTTAAACTTATAGTCTGTGTTAAAATTCTGGTCACTATTTTGCTGGAATATTTTATGCTATAAGTTGTGTTATGGCCCACCATTAAACTTATAGACTCGGTGTGGACACGTGGATTAAAGCCAGCCAATCAACAGCTCAATACTGGTTATTAACTATTTAATTGCTGGCTTTAATCCACGTGTGCACACGAGTCTATAAGTTTAAGTGTGGGCCATAACACAACTTTATAGCATAAAATATTCCAGCAAAATAGTGACGCAGAATTTTAACACAGACTATAAGTTTAAGTGGTGGGCCATAACACATCTTATAGCACAAAATATTCCAGCAAAATAGTGACCAGAATTTTAACACAGACTTGTGAGTTAACCTAATTCTGCAAGAACTTTTAATTACTATCTTAGATTTATTTGGCAGAGGGCTACAATTGCAGGGACTCTCATAGAGATAGAAACTCACAGAGTTGAGTACCATCATAGTTTGGCAGATGCCCAACATTACTTAACTTGTAGTATATACTTGCAAGACAATAATGGCTCAGTTTACTTGGCACTATGTAGAAACAATGAAATCTAAAACTGTGATTTAATATGGGATATTTCAACAGAAAATATTTGCTCATTATTTTTGTTGGAATAGCCACAAAAATCATAACACATTTTAGGCATTTAGTTCCCTTGTTGATAAATCCTTTTTTCATGACCCTGTCAGCTCAAGTTTTAGAATACAAGACTGCACCTCTGCAGAAGGGTAAGAACCCTGCACCCACCCAATGGGTCCACCTGTTAGCCTTGTGTGGCAACCCGTGATGCTTAAGGATGAAACCCTGGTGGTTGAGCAGTCCATACAATACTCTACTTTAGTTCTCACTTCGACTAGACGGGTGGTCAGAGAGGCACCCTCTGAACAATCAGCTGGTCATGTCAAGCCCTAGCACCTATTTGATTTTTACAACCCTATTTCCCTTATGGTAAGCCTCAATCCTTTTTATCATATGGGTGCTAGAAGGTGGTGGTTGAGGGTCTTATTGTCCTAGGTATGACGTTAAACTCTATGATGGGGAAGATCCAGTTCTGGAGATCTGGATAATGTGGAGTACCCTTTCATCACCATTACTCTCAGATCCACTCTGACCAAGAGTAGTAGTACCTGTTAGAGCCTCATAACGATATTTTGTATTCAACTAAGCACATTAAATAAAAATTAACTAAGCTTAGATTTGATGCAGCACAAGGCCAGTAGTCAGGGCACCCAGTAAGAAAGCATATAAAATATAAGTGGCCCTTGCTATCAAGCCAAAGTTAGCAAAGTATTATTGTATATCATGGACACATCCTGTCGTGGCGACCTGATTAACAAGCTAGTCTCACAGCTTCTTTTTTGCTGCTTAGTGGGCTTGATCCTCACTGGGTGTCCAGTTGTTGAGATCTTGTGCCAAATCTAATCTGCTTGATGTTTATAATCTACTCACATAATGCGATGGTAAGCAAGCTAATTCCACAGACGCTTAGCAGTGATTTCGATCCTCACTGGGTGCCCTATAATTAAATATGATAAAGAGTTTTAAAAAATGTGGTTAAAAAAATTGATTACCCATGTAGTATGCATAAAACAAAAATATCATTTGGATTATTCGGACTATTGTCCTCATCTTTATTGTTAACTACATGCTATTTTGGCTGATGTGCCCTCCCTTCTTTAGGTATTTCTTGTTGGACGCTGAAACCTTCTCTTAAAACTTGGGAACTTTCTCTTTGAACTCTGGAACCTTCTCATTGAACTTGGGAGCCTTCATGTTAAACTCTGTAGCCTTTATGTCATAATTCGGAGCCTTCAGAGAACTAAAACAAAATATTCAGCATAAAATAACCCAACAAGTGTTGACATGCCGTATGATCTTTGGGATTGCTTTTTTCTTTCCTGTTTAAACTGTATATATAATGTGTTTCCAAGGAAGTGCTAACATTTACAGTAATGATAACATCTAACGTTAATGCATCCTTCCCACCGTGGATCAGACTCCAGTTGAATTATCATCTGCATATACAGTGCAGTCAGTTAATCGGTCATTTAGTTAGCTTTAGGTTAACCTGTAATCTAATGGCTCGGCCAACCTGAACTGTGGAAACCCGAGACGATATGATGTCAAGTTCTTGAATAAGTTTATTGCTGAATATGAGACGAGATTATTTATTGCCTGCTTTCTTTGTATTGATTTATTCTTTTTTTTTTTTTTCTGTATGTTTAGTAAAAATTATGTAACCTGACAGTATGAATAATTATATCTATTATTATACTAAAGCTGTGTTAATCAATGTTTCTCTTTAAAGGTTTTTTCTTTGTTAATTATTTTAATGACACAAAATTCATATAAAAATATTACTTAGTTCTAGGATTGAGTTATGTTTGAAAAAAAAATCCATTTTAATTGGTTCTAATTAGTCGTAATTTGCAATTAAGTAAAAAACTGACCCGTCTCTTAGTCACATTCTGTCTGTCACTTTTCCCCTCTCTATATATATCTTGATTATCTCTGCATTATATGTTAGTTTCTCTATGAGAGTAAAGATTGTGATTTAAAGAGTATGAAATCTATTTGTATACCAAGTTTCACAAGCAGCTAGCTCGTAGCTTAAATTAGGTCAAACACATGAATATATGTATGTGTGTGTGCGTGTGTATGTATATATATGCAGCTGTATGTATATGTGTGTGTGTGTGTGTATGTATATATATGCAGCTGTATGTATATGTGTGTGTGTATGTATATATATGCAGCTGTATGTATATATGTGTGTGTGTATGTATATATGCAGCAGTATGTATGTGTGTGCGTGTGTATGTATATATGCAGCTGTATGTATATGTGTGTATGTATATGTATATATATGCAGCTGTATGTATAGTGTGTGTATGTATATATATGCAGCTGTATGTAATGTGTGTGTGTATGTTATATATATGCAGCTGTATGTATATGTGTGTGTGTGTTATATATATATGCAGCTGTATGTATATGTGTGTGTGTATGTATATATATATGCAGCTGTATGTATATGTGTGTGTGTATGTGTATGTATGTATATGCAGCTGTATGCGTGTGTATGTATATATGCAGCTGTATGTATGTGTGTGCGTGTGTATGTATATATGCAGCTGTATGTATGTGTGTGCGTGTGTATGTATATATGCAGCTGTATGTATGTGTGTGCGTGTGTATGTATATATGCAGCTGTATGTATATGTGTGTATGTATATATATATATATATGCAGCTGTATGTATATGTGTGTATGTATATATATATATATATGCAGCTGTATGTATATGTGTGTGTGTATGTATATATATGCAGCTGTATGTATATGTGTGTTTGTATATATATATGTGGGTGTATACATATGTGGGTATATACATGTGTGTCTGTATGTATATGTGTATATACAATGTGTCTATTTATATATCTGTGTGTGTATATGTGCATATATATATATACATATATATATATATATATATATACTCACACATACATACAAACTCAAAACAGGTCATGTTCTTCTTTATGATAATTGTACACACACATTCACTTGATGTGTTTGATGTGCCTTTTGGCCATTATTATTATTATCGAAAGACTTTTAAGTAGCACTTGTTTGAACCCTTCAACACAAATGATGAATGAGAGTTAAAAGCAAACTGATCACTTTCCGTTGCATGTTAGTTCACTTTGTTTCTCTTTTGTTTCGGTCTTTATTATTTATTTCTTTTAACTAACGATCCTTTTTTTTCTTTTTCATTTTTTTCTTTTCAACATTGTGTTTTTTTGTTCTTTTTCTGCGGCTATTTTTGGGCCTTCTCAATTAAACTTATCAGCTCTTTTGAAAAGGATTTTTCGCTGCAAGAATGACTTTCAAAAGAAATAAAACAAAAAACGCCAATGCCTCCCACTTGCCATCACAAGAACAAAAAAAAGGAAAAAAATAAAAATAAATTAAGATAACCACGATTTAAATTCAAATACTAAAAGAAAAGTGAATATATGTAGCCGTTATTCAAAACTAGATAACTATCAGGTTCTCAATGATTCTATTTAGCCTTTTATAATTGGTTGGCATCGTTCCGTCTACGATGGAGTAGTGTCAAGGTTTTTGTTAACTTGAACTACTAGCCTGGGCGGTTTCATATGGAGGATGAGCTGTTGCCCATGCAGCAAATCCCCCCTCTCCACACTGCCGCTGTGATCCAAAGGAAAGGTAAGGGCCAATGCAGTTTGGCAATGGTAATGTCACAGGAGTTAATGGGTAGCACTGGATTTCAGCATCTCACCACCTTAGGGACTCCAGCTCCTGATTTGTTTTCGGGGTTTACTCCCCTATTTTATAATTACTAGCAAGAATATGAGCCCTCCGGGCATAAGAATCTAAGTTTTAATGTAATTAAATATATTAGAAAGACTAACAAAATTAAATAAGAACGCATATAAAAAGATTACTTATTTTAATTGGTTTCTATATAAAATCGTTCATAGGATTGATTTTAACTTGTTGGAGAATAAAACAAATACTATCAGAGATTAATAACACCAAGTAATTAAGCAAATCAACCACACCATATATTATGTAAACATTTATTTCTTGTGATATATAAGACACATTGCAGGATTTTACATGCACAAATAACATGAGCTGTTTTGAGGTGAATCTAATTCCGATTGTATATATATTGGGATTGTGATATAAGCAGTGTTTCAGTTACACACACCAAATCTCCATTATAATAAGATATCAGGTGATTAAAAAATGTCATTCAGTATGCAGACCCCACAAAATCATTTTTCATTTGCAAACTATGCTGGAAATTGTGTTATTCTGTAAGGGCATTTCGAATGTATTGCTTGAATAAAAAATCATGTGTCTATATATTAAAATCTCCCTGCACAAGCAAAATGTCACACCAAGTCATTTTTAAGAAGAGTTTAACAGGTTTTTATTCAGAGTTTTTTTTCCTTCTCCTAGACCAGTTGCCATACCAAGATTAAAGAGCCCTGCTTGCCCTAATTTTTTCCCATAGCTGGAGGGAGGATAATTGGATGTATATCTTTCCAAGGGCATCTGAACTAAACTAAAACTTATTCTCACAGCGCCTAATCCCACAAAAGTAATGTAGCAGGTTGAGATAGATCAATGGAAAGGAAACAGGCTGATATAGATGTGTTATATATACTCGATGGGTCAGGGAACTGTAAATCTCCCTCCATCACCATCAACAACTACACCCTGGAAGCCGTAAACACCTTCACCTACCTTGGGTCCCATCACCGACAACTGTCATTGATGCTGAACTCAGTTGCCGGATCGGAAAAGCTGCATCAACTTTTGGGAAGCTCACAGCAAGAGTGTGGGACAACAGCAATCACTATCCATACAAAGGTACAAGTGTATAGGGCATGTGTTATCAGCACCCTCATGTATGGAAGTGAAACATGGACCTTATACTCCCAAAAAGAGCGGCGGTTTAAATAACTTCTACCTTCGCTGCTTTAGACGTATACTGGGCATCACCTGGAGGGACAGGATCACTAACACAGCAGTTCTAGAGAGAGCTCAACTCCCCAGCTTGTGCTCTCTACTGAGACAACGTCGTCTCCAATGGTTGGGTCATGTATGTCAGATGGATGATGGACGAATCCTGAAAGACATCCTCTATGGAGAGCTTACATCTAGTAAAAGACAGATTGTTCGCCCCCAGCTGCGATTCAAGGATGTCTGCAAGAATGATTTCAGGTGCTTTGGCATTGCTCCTTCCAGCTGGGAAAATTTGGCTCAGGACCACCCTCGGTGGTGGCAGAATCTCCATAGAGGACTGTTCATGTCAGAAGTCACCCTGACACAACACCATGAAGCTAAGAGGTCTAGAAGAAAGCAGCGGCAACAAAGCATCGGAACATCGACATGTTCAGGGACAGCCTTCAAATGCGAAATCTGTGGTCAAGAATGTTTTTCAAACATCGGACTTCACAGTCACAGGAGGTGCTGTAACTTCAGGGGCACATAAAAACTTTATTATATTCTTCCGAGACTGAAATGCCAATGATATACTCGTTCAGCATTGGGTATATAAACAGGGAGAGAGACATATATATAGACAAAGTCGAAATTGAGATAATAGTTGATAGATGATGTTCTTACTTTTTAACATATGCTTCAAATTCGTCAGTCATTTTCTCTTGTTGATCTGTTTGGCTTCTGTTAAGGGTTGGTCTTCTTTCTGTTAATTCTTCTTTGTGCTGGGCTGGTCATTGTTTTTTAATATTCATTTAACAAACAAGACTTTGTTGTTTCTTAATAAAGCTTTATTTTGCAACCCTGCCCATTTTATTTTGCCAACGGGTGGGGGAGAAACGACATCAGAATGGCAACCTACAGGTCCACCTGCTCTGAAATCACAGCACTTAATCGCGAGCTTTCAAAAGGTCAAGGCTATTACCCATCAACAACTGTCAGGTAACTTTCCATTGACCCTGTCTTTCTAAATCTAACGGACCTTAATTCAAAATATTCTAACTACAGGTACTGCTTATGAATTATGTAAAGATGTACGGAAAGGAAACATATTGGGATAGATAGGTGAAAGAAAGGAAAAAGACATAGATAGATAGATGGAAAAGGAAACAGGATAGAAGATAGGGAAAAAGGGGGAGATAGAAAAAGGGACAGATAGATGGAAAAGGGGACAGAGATAGATGGAAAAGAGACAGATAGATGGAAAAAGGAAAAGACAGAGAAGATAGATAGATAGAAAGGAAACAGACATAGATAGATAGATGGAAAAAGGAAACAGACGAGATAGAGAGATAGATAGATGGAAAAAGGAAACAGACAGAGATAGATAGATGGAAAAGGAAACAGGAGATAGGAGATAGATAGATGGAAAGGAAACAGACCGAGATAGATAGATAGATAGATGGAAAAAGGAAACAGACCGAGATAGATAGATAGATGGAAAAAGGAAACAGACTGAGATAGATAGATGGAAAGAAAGGACTGTGATAGTCTGTTTCCTTTCTTTCCATTTGTCAGACATGGATGAAAATAAAGGAAACAAGCCTGAGATAGATGGAAAAAGGAAACAGGCAGAGATAGATAGAAAAAAATAAGAAAAGAATCAGACTGTGATAGATGAACTAGATTCCTAACAAAAACAACGGAATAAAATTGATAAATAGATATCAAGAAAGTATTTTGAATGGATTGAGATAGATAGATAGATAGATAGATGTGTAAATGGATAAGCTAAAAAGCTGACAAAGTGATAAGTATTTTATAAATCCCAAGGCATCTATATTGCTCTTCCCTGTCCCAAAAGAGAAAAACAACGACAGGTGCAAAATAACTCTGATTTCATTTTCCAAAAGGGAAGGGCTTTAGTTTATCTACAAGAACAAATTACCAGTCTAACAGGATTTAGAATCAAAGGTTAGGTGCTTATGGGTTGTTATCTCTGTGTGTCTCTACTATCTGTAACACTTAAAGTGGATTCACAGGACTCATATATATATATAGATATATAGATAAATGCATGGAGAGTGAGAGAGAGAGAGAGAGAGACATAAGTAAATAAATACCTCTGTGAGTGTATATATATGTATATAGATCTGTGAGTGTATATATATATGAGTGTATATATATGTATATAGATCTGTGAGTGTATATATGTATATAGATCTGT
>CM042150.1:19334787-19347287 GCA_023376005.1 Doryteuthis pealeii | reverse complement strand
TGTAAGATTGGAATAACTACGCTTTTATTCTTGGCACCAGAGAAACTAAACGAGAAGTTACAGCCGGTTACATTTTTGCCAATTATTGGGAGCAATTGCTACCATATGAATAACTAATTATTATCAGTAAAAAAAAAAAAAAAAGATTGTGAAAGAAACAAAAAAAGCAACAACTTTTTCCTGTTTTGTTAGTGTTTATTTAATTCTGAACAGGGTGGGAGATAAGTTTATTTCCTGAGGAGGAATTAGACAGTGTTACTCATGAGTATGCATTATAAATAAATTATACCTTAATTAATACCTGTATAAAATATTTGTTATATTAAATGATGGAGTTTGTAAGAGGAAATACATTAACTCAGCCGAGCCAAGAGAAATACTATATTTAAAATAATGTAAATTATAACAACGCTCTTTCTAATTGTTTTATTGATTTTATGGCATGTCAACATGTGTTGGGTTATTTTATGCCAAAGACCTTTTGCTTTTTTTATTCTTGTTGAGTATACAAATTTCTTTAAAAAAAAACTATTTATTTACAAATGTTTTGTTTTTATAGTATATTCGAAGCATTATTTGTAATTGAATGAGTTGTTTTTTGAAGGCAGCGAAAAATGCGTTGTATGTTGGAAAAACATATTTATTTATTTTTTTGTTGTTTTTTTTTTTTTTTTTAAACATACTTAATATTTTCGGACAAAATCCATCATCAGAGTAGTAAGAAGTTTTCATCCCATTCATGTTTGGTAAAAATCAACATTTGATATTAATACGTTGATGAACGCTGAAATTGAAATTTGAAAGATCGGCTAAGTTCGTGAATTTCCATGTTGTTAAAGTTCTGACCGGGTGTTCAGCGCAAATGTTTGAAAATCCTTTAAAATCTTTTTTTTTTTTTTTTTAAACTTTATCAGCATTAAATGACCCACCGAGGTTGATATGCCATAAACAAACCAAACCATGCCATTGAGACTCCCCCCTGCTAAAGCAGAATTAGGTTTTATGGATTTTATGGCATGTCAACACTTGTTGGGTTATTTTGTGCCAAAGACCTTTTGCTTTTTTTATTCTTGTTGAGTATACAAATTTCTTTAAAAAAAAACTATTTATTTATTTCGAAACTTTATCAGCATTAAATAACCCACCAAGGTTGATATGCCATAAACCAAACCAAACTATGCCATTGAGACCCCCCCCCCACTGCTAAAGCAGAATTAGATAGATGAAAGAAATAAGAGAATAAAAGATTTGTTAAATTGGTAATAAATGTGCACATGATTTATTCTGGTTAATCTTTTTCTTTTTTTTTTATTATTCAGTTATTTAGGTCATAACAATAATATGGTGAACAAATAGAAATGTTTTCAGAAAATTCTATACATCCTTTTTATATATCTAAACAAAAGCAAAAATAAAAGCAAAAATTGCATCTATTAAAACATTCCAGTACACATTGTGAACACTTTGATATATATATATATATATATATATATATATATATATATATTTTCCCATCACATGATACAAAAATAGCATCTGTATCCTTGTGATTTAAATAGTATTTATTTTAAGATGAATATGTTTGTTTAAATGTATGGGAGAGTCTTTATGCCAAATTCTCTCTCTTGTTCACTTTCTTTATTGTTATTTATATATATTTACCAACATCTCCACACGACACAGGGTCAATTTCTTAAGCGTAGTTTAACAGGTTTGAATTCAGAGATTTCCTTCTCCTAGACTGGTTACTAGCCATGGTTAAAGAGCCCAGTCTTCCCTGTTATTTACCCATAGCAGGAGGGAGAATTGGATTCATACCTTTCCCATGGGTAATAACGCCATGTGAAATGCAAACAGCTTCATCCAGGAATTGAACTCGAGTCAAAAAATCCATTTCTTATAACTGACTACGGAACCTGACTTTCCTAGTGGTGGGTCAGTTGGCTGGTCACATCAAGCCCTAGCACCTATATGATTGTCCCAACCCTAAAGCCCAAACTGCAGACCCCCAATCCTTTTTTATCATATGGGTGCTATGGCGACTGAGGGTCTTCATGTCCTTGGTATGACATTAAACTGTATCAAGTGGTGAAATTTCCAATTCTGGAGCTCTAGGGAATGTAGAGTACCCCTTCATCACCATTATTTCCCGGTCCACTCTGACCCAGAGTGGTAGTACCTGTTAGGGTTCCATCTATGGGTTAAACAGAAAAATTCTGTTTTAAAAAACTTAGAAAAAAAAAAAAAAAAGAGTTTAAAAAAGAATCTTGAAGACCCATCAACAATAAATAAAACAAAAACATCTTCGGCATAAAATAACTCAACCGTGGTTGACATGCCATAAAATCCAACCGACAAACCTAGTGGTGTTGGGAAAGAGGGTTTGATTGTAAAAATGAACAGTAAGATGAAAAGTTTGTCAGAATTTGAAACAATTCTATTTTTTTTTTTTTCTAGACATTCTGATAACCGTTGAGCGAACCCAGCCTCACCCTCTCCCTTAAATCTTAGAATTAGCCGTGCGAATATAATATGTATACCTATCCGTGACGGATTGTGTGCTTACATGGACATTTCTTTTTAAACTCAGAAGGAGAAAAAAAAATGTAAACGAATACCCCCCCCCAAAAAAAAAATGACAAAACAGGTCAGACAGGTATGTTCTCGCTCTGATTAAGGTCAAATACAGGTGTATATATTACAAGATCTTCTTCTTTTGATAAAGGGTTGAGGAAGGGTGATGGTAGGAGGAAAAGAAAAGAGAGAGAAGGTCAAATGGGAAAGGAAAGGCAAGAGACATCTCACCTTACTTTTTTTAAAGAAAGAGGGTTGTCTCTGTCATTCGACACTGGGTAATTATGAACTTTTGTTTAGTAAATTAGGGTGTCCCAGAAAAAACAGAACCCACAAATTTTGTAATAAAACTGTTAATTCTAGCTAGGGGGTTTAAGGTTAGGGTTGGGGTTTAGGGTTAGTTTAATGGGAAAATAAATAAATAATTTGGGTTCTGTTTTTTCTGGGTCACCCTATATAGGGTGACCCAGAAAAAACAGAACCCAAATGCCAACCCTAAACCCTTTACTTCCATTTACTTCATATCTGTGTGTGTTTGCATCTGTATATGTATATATGTATTAATGTGTGTGATTATATATACATATGTTTATTAATATATGACTGTATATATACACGTGTGTCTGTGAATATATATGAGTTTATAAGTATCTGTGTGTGTATGTGTGTGTGTATATATATATATATATATATATATATATATATATATATATATATATATGGCCATAGCATAATCTTCACAAATCACTGCCGTCCCTCACAATCCTATAACCCCACCTACAAAACCTTTATTCTCATGAGCCCTCAAATGACTAGTCAAACCCACTGCAGATTCTCAAAGTTTAATGTAAATATGACAGAGGAAGGACGTCCTTTCCGCTGTATCAGATAATAAAATTTTGTGTATATGTATAAATGTGTGTATATATTATATATACATATATATATATATATATATACATGTGTGTGTGTGTATATATATATCAGTGTTTATATAAATGTGTGCCTGTACATATCTACATGTGTGTGTATATATATGTATGCACACACATGCATATATATATAATCTGTGTATATATGTATATATATATATATATATATATATATATATATGTATTTATTACTTGCCTATGTTCATTCACACCATAACTAGTGACAGTTTGAAATGTGGGTGGTATATCTGTCACATCCTGTATAAGTTGTTTTGTTTTATGTTGTTTAATGCCCCACATTCCTTGAATACTAATTTGGCGCGGACACTGATATATTGTAGAAACCCGGCCATAAATTGATGGTAATAGTCAAATGGATCAGTCGTTCTTTTCATGCACATTTACCGCAACAAATTTTGATCCTTTTTTTTTTTTTTTTTTTTGTTTTTGCTTACTTTTCATATCTATTTATTTATTTATTTTATTATTTTATTATTTGAAACACATTGATTAAATCAAAACTGTGATCATATGTGTCTTTTAGTTATGCATACAATTATATCTATGTAACCAAAAACCAGAGTTGAAAGACAGGTAGGTATTTACCCAACCTGTTTGCCACGGGTAGAATGTGACACAAGGTCGCAAGTATGGGACATCTAGCAAAGAGTTGAAAGACTGGTATTAAAGTACATCAGGATAATACATAGTAAAGTATTATATTCAATATTACTAACAAGAATATGTGCCCTTTGGGTGTAAGTATTTAAGTTTTAATGTAATGAAATATATCATATTAGAAAGACTAAATAAATTAATTAAGAATGCATATAAAAAGATAACACTTATTTTAATTATATTTTAATTGGTTTCTACATAAAATCTTTGATAGGATTGATTTTAATAAATTGGAGAATAAAACAATGATATTATACATGTTATTTTTAATTATATTTTAATTATATTTTAATTGGTTTCTACATAAATTCATTGATAGGATTGATTTTAATACATTGGAGAATAAAACAATATTAAAATCAGATAATCCGCCTTCTGTTTAATTTGAACCCCAGTAGCAAATTTCATTTTCTGAGCCACACCCAACAGTATATTTTTTTCTTTTTGTCTTTTTTATATATAGTCACAATTGCTGCTATATACTCACCTACCTGCACACATACGTGCACTGAGATACTTATTTATTCATAGATTTCTAATACGTCTTTGGCATAAAATAACCTGACAAAGGTTGGCAGGCCATAAAATCCAACCAACCAAAAAGGACATAAGCTGCCTTTTGTTGAATTGGAACCCTAATACCAAATTTCATTTTATTCACCGAGATACATAGATACATATTTATTCATATATTTCTAATATGTCCTTGGCATAAAATAACCCAACAAAAGTTGGCATGCCATAAAATCCAACTAACCAACCAAAACAAAAGGGACATAAGCCGCCTTTTGTTGAATTTGAACTCCAATACCAAATTTCATTTTCTGAGCCACACCCAACTGTATAGATTTTTGTTTTTGTATTGTTTATATAGCGATATACTCACCTAACTGCACACATACATGCACCGAAATACATATATACATATTTATTCATATCTTTCTAATTTCCATGTGAATGCAGTTGTGTTTATATTATGCTCAATTCTTTTGTTGTCCTTTTGTTGTGCGTAGAATTCATTTCACTTAATTGTATTCACATGATTAACACAATGTTATTCCCTTTTACAAGTCTGGCCACTTCACAGGATGGACAAAAAAGACAAACAGAAACAACAACAACAAAATATTTCAACAACACAACACAACATGTGATTTCAACCTTTTACCCTAAGAGATTCACTAATAACTGAATAACTTGTTTTATTTTTCAGCAAACAATGAGGACTCTTTGTAGAAAACTAAATGGTCTCAAGTTATTATGATTCTAGTTAAAAAGAAAAAAAACAAAAAGAAATAAATACAATCCCTAGAATTATTGTCATAAGACCAAAACTGAAAATACTGATTATAAACTAGCAAAAAATAAAACACATTTTTAAAACTTATTTTTGAGCCATTTAACCCATAGATGGAACATAAACTACTACCACAGAATGGACCTGGCAGTAATGGTGATGAAAGGGTACTCTACAGAGCTCCTGAATTGGAAATGGAACCTCACCATTAGATGCAGATTAACAGGACTGGTAGTTTATGTTAGGGTCAAATAGACTAATTTAAAACTATTAGTTTGACTAATACCCTTGGGAATGGTATGAATCTCATCATCGCCCCTCCCTTATATATTAAATAATGTTTTATTCTCCAATGTATTAAAATCAATCCTATCAATGAATTTATGCAGAAACCAATTAAAATATAATTAAAAATAACATGTATAATATCATTGTTTTATTCTCCAATGTATTAAAATCAATCCTATATAGAAATATATATCACTACTGTTCTTCTACAAGGTTAGTTTTAGTATTAAATAACGCATGAAGGTTGATATCAGGGCTCGACATTAACGCCGTCCCAGGGATGATAAAAATTACATCTGTGACTGTCAATACGTCATCCGGGACAGTTTGCCGGGGACGGTAAAAAATTTTCCTAAAAGTTAGTACTACATTCCAATATTGGCCGTCCAGTGATTGCTCGAATGCTGACCTCAAAATGAGGCTACAGCACCGCAGGTTTATTCTCAAAGCCATATAATGAATAATGGTGGAGGGAGATAGTTTAATAGGACCAAATTATGTACTACTAACCCTACTCAGGGTAACTTAAAGTAAAAAAGTTTTTTTTTTTTTTGCTAAAATACACTAGGAAATGGATTTTTTGTCCAAATATCCAGAATTATCACTGCTTCAGCTTTTCTTAATTTTATTACATGTTATTATGCTACTGATGACCAACAAGTATAGATGATGCTAATGAATTAAACAAAAATATTTTGATTTCGGGACGGTCCAAACCCCATCGGGACGGTTGATAATTTTTGTTCGGAACGGTCATGAAAAAAGTTAGTGTCGGGGCCTGGTTGATATGCTTAGGAGTTCATCTTACCTTCTCCAGTAGTGCTGGTATGTCTTTCTCGTTTTTTCTGGATACTTTCTAGAGGACCTAATAGTCCATACTATGATTATGAGAGGCAGGCATTTTAGTTCTTTCTCTTACACCTGGAAATGACCAGTATATATTTCAATTCTATCATCCGTCATCTGTGTCATTTGGAAGGACCCGACTTTTTGGGTATAGGAAGGTATGTGTTGGAGGGAAAGAAAAATAGAATAAATGAATAAATTCTCCACTAAAAATGATTTGCTATCTTTGGTTGGGATTTTAAAAAGATTTTATAATAAAAAAAAAATCAGGTCAAATTTAGGAAAATAAAAACAAAATTGAAATTACCAATAGTTTAACACTGTGTTTCAAAAAAACTGTTGGGATGTAAGTAAAGTAAGTCGTCAGGGCGGCCTAATGACAGTATTGGCCAATCAGCGAGGGAGTCTATCCCCTTTTCACTAGTGCTAGACCAAGGAGATTGTTTTAGTGTCTGAGGTGGAGCGCCACACCTACCATCAGCTCCTTACTTTACCGCACAGATCCCTGTGCTACTCATACAATGAGTTGGCGAGGGTGGGTATCAAACTAGGAACCATGTGGTTTCTAACCGAATGCTCTACCAACTGAGCTAACCCGGCCCTACAAAAATACTTAATATAGCCAAGTTTCTTTTTCATGGGGAACCTTGGTTAAAATATTATTACAATTCATGAGAGGTTTAGAAACTAGTGTAGTGAAAATAGATCACTAATTAGAACTGAGCCTATTCTAGTAGTGACCACCCCAAGTGGAGTTTAACAGTTTTGAATTCAGAGTTTTCCTTCTCCTATAAAGAGCACAGTCTGCCCTACTATTTACCCATAACTGGAGGGAGAATAGTTGGATTCATACTTTTCCCAAGGGTATTACTCTATGGGAACTGTGGCTTCATCCAGGAATTGAACTTGGGTCGACGAGTTCATTTCCTACAATCTAACCAGTACACCACTGTGCTTCCCCCCATTCAAAATTATTCACCATCTTTAAAACGAGGAGAGAAAAATGTGTGAGATACCCATGTATGTTTATTTTTCTGACGCCAAGGGTTGTGAAACAAATGATCTTCTGCCCATCTATTTGAGCCATTGGAGTCTATTTTCCTGAGTATCAATTTGGCATGGAAGTTGTGGGTGATGAGGCAAGCAAATTAACACCCCCTTCTTCCTACTCCTCCTCCCCTGGACTTTCAAGGAACATAACAAAAACTTAGTGGAATAAAAGGTTGGCATGTTTACAATAGAACAATTAGCTATTTTGTCAGTGTGTTAAACTAATTAGATTATTTGGTGAAAGGATTTTTTGGTCTAGACAGCAGCTGCTTTGGTTAATAGATGATCTGGGATGACTTCCTCCTTTGTTAGACCAACTGTTTCGATCTTGCCAGAAGATCTTACCATTCTAAGTTCTCTTGCATTGTAACCTTGTGTCTTTTAGTATTATTTGGATTATTTGGACTATTGTCCTCATCATCATTGTTATCTGTGTTGTATACCCTTTCTTACTTCTTACTTCTGGTCGTATTTTCTTCTGGCCGGCTTTGCTATTCTGATCGTCTACATCTTGTCTGGTCTCTTCTAAGGTCTGGACTTTCTTGGGGACTTCGGGTCTGGTTTTTGTTAGGGATTTCTCTTTATCAGAAGCCCTGTGTCATTGTTAGTTTTTAGGTAATAAACACAAGACTTCGATTTACTTTGATGTTACTTTATTTTCAATCCCCAACCTAGACATCTGCGCAGGTGAGACTTACATTCTACGAGCTCGGCTTCTACTTGCTAACTGACTGAAACTTACTTACTATCTAAACCGGAAGAGAGGGTCCTTTCTACCGATTCTCACGGTGTCCACCGGAAGGTTAGGACTAAGGTCAAGCCTTGTCACTCATCCTTCAAGGCCATGGGCTGTAGCTTATAATGACCATTTTGATTTCTACACTATTGCCATAAATATTAGGTATCTAATAATCATGTAACATCTGTACAACGTTTTGGCCAATCTGCCCTCCAGCCTTCTTCAGGTATTTCTTGTCGGACTCTGGTATCTTCTTTTCGAACTTGGGAACTTCTTGTCGTAATCGGGAGCCATCACAGAACCTTGAACCTAACCCTTTATTCAATCAACCATCTCATTCTGCTAATTTATTTCTCTGAATTTTTGAGATGAGGCTTGATAATTTGTATTATTTTTATTATTTGAACTCACCTTCATTGTTATCTGTACAACGTTTTGGCCGATGTGCCCTCCAGCCTTCTTAAAGTATTTCTTGTTGGACTCGGAACCTTCTTTTCGAACTCGGGAACCATTACAGAACTTTGGGCCCAACCCTTTATTCAATTCATGGGGGTATTCTGTTCTCATTCCACCAACCATAGTTGGGTACAGGTGTTAAGCTCTGTAAATTACTATTATTCTATGTTACTGCTGCCCCTGACCAGGATTGATAATTTGTATTATTTGTATTATTTGAACTCACCTTCATTGTTATCTGTACAATGTTTTGGCTGAGGTGACCTCCAGCCTTCTTCAGGTATTTCTTGTTGGACTTGGGAACCTTATTTTCTAAATCGGTAGCCATCACAAAACTTTGGACCCAACCCTTTATTCAGTCCATGGGGGTATCCTGTTCTCATTCCACCAACCATAGCTGGGTACAGGTGTTAAGCTCTGTGAATTATTATTATTCTATGTTACTGCTGCCCCTGACCAGGATTTAACCTGCAATCTAAAGATAACTGTCATTTAGAACTGTCTCAACCTAACTCCTTTATCCACTATGCTATGTATCAAATGAATTGTGTCTTCTATTTATAAGTTTCTTAGATAATATAAAGCAAGAATTGTAGCCATACAGTAGCACTTACACGGCTACACCTTGGAAGAATTTTTGGTTTGTTTTAAGACATATCAACCCTATTCTAAGTAGTTAGATTCATACCTTTCACAAGTGTATTAGTGCTATGTGAAATGCAAACAGCCTCATCCAGGATTTGAACTCTGGTCTACGAGTCCATAATCCTACGACTCTAACCATTACACCACATGCCTGCAAGTCATCTATCAGGTGTAAGTCCTTGTTCGTTGTTCTCATTTCCTTGTATTATTTCTTTTGAGAAATGGTTCTTTCTTTGGTGTTTTTTATTTTTATTTTTCAACATCAGCATTACAGAGTGGACAGACATTTAGGCTAATTGGCCTTTAGTACATAATTTTTAAAATCTGAACCCAAAACATGAATATTAACGAGAGCTGTCAGCCGAGAAATAGTACTTAACATAAACATGTGAAAAAAAAAATGTTGGAATAAAAAGGGCAGAAAATTAGAAAAAGAAATAAGAATATTTATCTCATTTAAAAGAAAAAGAGAAAGATAGAGAATGAGAAAGAGAAAGCTAATGATAGAGAGTGAGGAAGAGAAAGAGAAAGATAGTGACAGAGAGTGAGGAAGAGAAAGACAATAAGAAAGACAGAGAGAGGGGAGTAGGAAATAGAGTATGTAAGAGAAGAAAAGTGTGTAAGAAAGATGGTGTAGACAAAAGAACAAAAAATAAAATGAAAAAAAAGTCTTTAACTTGAGGAAGATCTGTAAATTATTGTATTTTGTGAAAAGATTCTGGCCTATGTTTCCTGGAGAAACTCTGTCTAGTTTGTTTTAATATACAGTGGAAGCTACGTTCTAGAACATAATTCATTCCAAAATTATATTTGAGAACCGATTTGTTTGAAAACCAAAACAATATTTCTTATAAGAAATAGTGTAAAGTGGATTCATGCATTCTTGTCCATTATCTGTGGCCTTTACTTGCAAACAACACTTGTCATTCTTTTCGTAACATTAGCCGAGTTTATGACGACTTTATTCTTCAGAAAAAAATCGTTGATTTCACCATGCCATACTGGGTTGCAAGATCAGAAACTTGAACAGCATTCTCAAACTTGGCGATTAATTCTTTCTTCAATTCTATCATTGCTCTCAGAACGCTCCTTTTTCTCTTTCTAATAGTATCACAGCCACCTTTCTTAGGATCCATAAATAAGGGTTAAACTTGTTGTAAAATGGAGAATAAACACAAACAAAGCAAAGAATTTGAAAAAAACAACAATATCAGATACTCGTTCAAGATTGCGACTGATGCTAACTAATGCTGCTTGGGTAGATTTGACCAGCCATTTGTCCATCTTTGCTTTGCCTTGGTAGTCATTTGCTTGATTTCTGTTTTCCTTGGCTTGGCTGGTCTTGTTTTCAAAGTCCGGAAATTTGTTTGACAACTGAGGCCTTTTTTACTCAAATTTTTTGCTTGAACTTTGAATTGTTTGAATACCAAGGTTCCACTGTATCTAAGTACCTTGCATCCTCCTATTTCACAAATATTATTTAATTCTTATTTAATTTTGTTAGTCTTTCTAATTTAATATATTTCATTATATTAAAACTTAAATACTTGTAGGGTACATATTCTTGCTAGTACCTTTAATGTAGGTTGGTTAGTATAATGAGTCTGATCTTAGTGTAGAATTAGGTTACAATATCTATGTTATGTTTAGTAAATACCAACACACATATAAACTTAAATTATCTCTTTTTTATCTAATTCAGTTTATCCTTACTCCCCAAAAATCTGTCCCTAATCACTCTTCTGTCAAAGGAGGTGGCAAAGTATTCCCTTTGGTTTTTGGCAGCCATTGCTCTCTCAAATGACTGACAAGTGCAGCATGGAATTAAAACAGTAAAATAAACAACAGATAACAGAATTCTAATGGATGCTGTAGTGACGTCACTTTTATGGTGTGTAACTTTGGGGTCTACAGTAGGCTTTATGTATATGTATTTTTTTTTGTGGGAGTGAGAAACTCAATGGCTGCCCTGGGCAGCATGCACTCTAGCTATGCCACTATGAAGGAGGAAATTATATATATATATATATATATATATATATATATATATACTAACAGGACCTGTGGATATTCCACAATATGATAATTCAATTATTACAACATTTGATATGTTTACTTAAGAGCTACGGCAAATTCAGTTCAATATGCAAAAAGTATAATAATTTGGTTTAACTCTCTCTCTCTCTCTCTCTCTCTCTCTCTCTCTCTCTCTCTCTCTCTCTCTCAAGATTTTCATTATGTTTGATTAAACAGATTAGTGTTATCGCTTTTGCACACTCACCCCCCTCTCTCTATCTTTCCCTTATTCTCTTTCTTTATATTTTTCTGTGTACAATTCTTTTTTCTTACCTTTTTGCTTTATAATAAAAATGGAATGCTCCATTATTAGCTCAGGTGATGACGCTCA
The DNA here is from genome assembly GCA_023376005.1 of Doryteuthis pealeii. Taxonomy (NCBI): domain Eukaryota; kingdom Metazoa; phylum Mollusca; class Cephalopoda; order Myopsida; family Loliginidae; genus Doryteuthis; species Doryteuthis pealeii. The sequence continues at coordinate 19,335,375 of CM042150.1, read as the reverse complement.
TAATAAATAAGAATTTGATGATTAAGCAACACCAGATAATCATAACTTACATTTTTACATTTCATCTTGACGATTTGATGGTCTTATTTTTAACCAGGGTCTGTTACTGGATGATAATGGTTGGAAGATTAAGGAACAAGAGTAATAATCTATAGATATATAACTCTCGAGACTAATGAAAATACTTTGTTCAAAGTATCACTGAAGCTGCGTTTACCACTTTTAGATCTGCTGTATTTTTTAATAGGGTGGGATATAGCCAATCAGGTTTGGTTTGGTTGTTTTATTTTACGGCATATCAATCTCAGTGGGTCATTTAATGCCGATAAAATTTTTGTAGAATAATCATACTAGTTCCAGTTACTGTCAAATTGGTAAGACAAGGCAGCAAGCAGTCGTAACTTAAAACGAACCTGATTTGCTGCAAAGACTACTGCAAAATGGCAGGTTATTTATGAAGCCTCAGAACATTATACAAACCAAGCAGCCAATCAGGACTCAAGGAAGGGAATCAGCCAAATACATGAGTGGACTATTCTGAATTCCCATAAGTACCAGTTGTCTTGACATTGGTTCATTTGTGCTTGG
>CM042150.1:19294787-19329787 GCA_023376005.1 Doryteuthis pealeii | reverse complement strand
AGCAAGCTATCATCAAAAGCCATTGTTAGTCAGTTCAATCTTTCATACTGTTGTGGCCATGTGCCAGTATTAGCTAAAAGTACAACAAATAATCTATTTAACATTCTCTTCTCACCAGAGCGAGTGAATGAATTTTTTCATTCCTCAATCAGATCCCGTGTTAATGTCGGCCAAACTGAACAAATAACTATTTCTATTTAGATATTCAGTTTCTAGATAAACTCGAATGATACCAAAATAATTAATCAATTAATTTAATTACTGTCAGAATCTAGCCCCAGAGGAAACATACCATCTTCGCTTTGTATTTTATAGGAACTTTGAAAAACCACAAATGTACAATAGATGTTAGAAAATAAACAGATCTTGATTAGAAATGGGAAAGGAATTAACTTTGCATAAAGTTTAATCACACACACACACATATATATATAACCCTATATATGCTCCCCATCCCCTAGGGTTGAGCACTCTGGGGGGGATCTTGCTGACAGCCGCCAACTCAAGCGTAAACGCAATGCTCTTCTAAGGAATGGAGCACTTTGTGACGGTCTTTACACGCAAAGCGATGTGTGTATTAAAACAGTTAAAATCCCCTTCCCATTCTGTAAGTGAAGACAGCCTAATGGTTACGGTACCGGACTGACACCCACCCGATCGGATTTCAATTCCGGCTGTAGGTAGCTTACAAAATGTCTAGCCACACTGAGGAGGCTTGATAAGTCGAAACACGTGTCTGTGGATGACCCTATATATATATATATATATATATATATAATATATATATATATATATATATATAGAGAGAGAGAGAGAGAGAGAGAACAAATGAACAGCCACTAGCAACAAATTAATTTCTAGTAATTTTCTGTAGAAGGGATTTTTTATCAAGAATTGAGAATAAATCACAGGTTAACAAACAACACCACAATTACCTTCTTTTTTCTTTACACTCGCATTGTGATTGCCTTCAAAACCAACATAAACACAATGCTTCAAGCAAATTACAAAACCCTTTTAATATATATATATATATATATATATATATATATATATATATATATATATATTATTGTTTATATATTTTTTTAAGGCAATTACAATGCATATATCGTATAAAATTTGATAATTATTGAAAATAATCATGACAAGTAAACTCGGCAAATAACACGCACGATAGGGATCACCGTACAGTTGTTTCAACTTTATTAAGTCTCATCAGCCGTATATACCTACGAATTCCCTCCGACAGAAATGTTTTGTGTGCCACAGGCTGGTGGCCCAGAGGTAGAATCTCTGGTTCTGCGTGCTGAGTTCTCGGTTTCGATTTCCTTCGAGAATATGGCAAGTTTTCATGCCCGCCACTCAACTCATGTTCTTTGTCGCATGAATCTAGGCAGCACTTCCCAACCTCATCTAAAAGGGGGATTCTGAAGGGATACATGCAATTTTTACACTGGTAACTGCAGGAGCTTTGATTTGTGTGTGGCCCCACACAATAATTGGACTTTATGTTCATCTAACATGGTGGGGGGTCTGAAAATATCTACTATTTTCCTTGCATGGACCCCCAAAATATTATATGAACTACCAGGGACCATGAGGACCCCCAGTTGAGAAACACTGTTTTAGATGTATGGTTTATCAAAAATCTCCATCACAGCAGGAGTGTACTAGATGGTTATTGACCCTAAAATAGGGGTCATCCCATCCTTCAGACTGGTCTTATTGTTCATACTGATAGGTGTCTAGCCACCCTTCTCATCAGGTATGTCTAGTCAGTGAAACTACTTTAGTTTTGAATCACTCAACCATCTGTCAGGTATATATTGGGTTACATGGTAGCAGTTACATTATCCTAGTGACATGACTATGTATATAATTCAGGAAGGAAAAATTCGTTCAATGGCTGGTGTATAAATAAGTACGTTGGAAATATTTTTGACCTTTTTCGAAATAAAAAACCAAGTGTCGGTTTTGGAAAGATACCATAATTACTTGAATGTAATGTCTGCTTAATTAGCTTAGGATAATTAAGAGTTTATAAATAAAAAATAATTTCTTTATGTCTTTACTCGTAATTAGTTATTAAATACAATTATAAACGTTGTCAGAAACAGGAAACTGAAATGTTGGCATTTTTACATTTTTGATATTTCAGTCGATTTGTTATCTGCACATTTTGTGTTCATCTGTCTTCCTGACGTGTATGCATATATATATATATATATATATATATATATATATATATATAATTTCAATATGCTTCAAAAGAGTCTATTAATAGATAAGGAAAACTTTCCATTAGTGACTCCTCTCTCTCTCTCTCAAAAAAAAATATATATTTATCCTTTATTTTTAATTTTTTTGTTATTTTTTTAATTTTAAGAGAGGTCCCTTGCAAAAGATTTTTCATTTATTCCACTCATCTCATTCATTTTATTTCATTCATTTCATTTTGCTATTAATTCTTAACTATATACATATATATATGTGTGTGTGTGTGTGTGTGTGAATAAAAAGGCCTTAAATACCAGGGGTATTGTGATTATGGAACATTTCCACTCGTGGGTATCTGAGGCCTACTGGTGGGCCTCAGATATTATATGTATATATATATATAATCCAAAGGTCCAGAGAAGAAATCTTCCTTACGACTCATATGCGAATCTGATGAGTCGGGAGAATTAGACATTTTTGTCTAAGCTCCCTGAAATAGTCTATAATGCAGGATCTCTAAGTCTTTTGTCATTTCTAATTATATATATATATATATATATATATATATATATATATATATACTTTGTTGGGGTACCAGGTTTCTTGGTACAAGAGTGATTCTAGGCTGATCCTATTCTCTAACAGTAGTTTGTTGCAGAGTTCAGGTCCCATAAGAGAAAGGCCTTAAATAACAGGGGTATTATATATATATATATATATATATATATATATATATATATATATATATATATATATATCCTCCTTCTTGTCCATTCCTCTAATTAATGGAAATAGCCAATTCATTTATCTGTATGCGTTTTTTTTTTTTTTTTTTTTTTTTTTTATCTATTAACTGGTAGGCTAATGAGCCAATCTCGATGAAAATTACAGTTGGAACTCCCTTGACCTCAAGGTGTGCCCCAAAAGCATTTGAGTATTGGGAGATCTACAAATCTAGATCATTTTGGTTTAAATCTAATCCGTAAAGTCTAATTTACCCAGAAACTAGATAGAATCAACATCCACAGGAATGTGCCCCTACCCATATGGGGTTGGCTTTTTAAAAAGCCAACGTTTGGCCACAGTTTGCTTGAGGACATATACCAAATTTTTAATGGCCTTTATATCATAAAGGATAGATAATATAATGTCCTAATTATATATCATTATCTAAAACTGAGAGATACTAGTACTTAGGTATGTGAACTAATTTCAGAGGCTTACTGTCTAGCATGGAGATATGTATCCATTTTGTTTGTAATACATAAACTGTGTTTTATCTGAGTTCATAAGGAGGCCATTGCCACTTGTTGCCTACTCTAGGCTATGCAGCAGGGATTCAGTTTGTACCTAGGTAGACATATCTCATCTATGTTGAATTGTGTGTGTTAATGCATCGCTGATTTGAATGACAACAACTAAATGAGCATTAATTCTTTTCAGAATACAAGGTGTGTCAAAAAAGAACCATGGTTAAAGCTGTATTTATCAAGATAGAAATAAAGAATGAATGGAACGTCTTTTTTTTTTTTTTCAGAATACAAGGTGTGTCAAAAAGTATCAAGATTAAAGCTGTATTTACCAAGATAGAAATAAAGAATGAATGGAACGTCTTTTTTTTTTTTTTTTCAGAATACAAGGTGTGTCAAAAAGTATCAAGGTTAAAGCTGTATTTACCAAGATAGAAATGAGAATGAATGAAATGTTGTTTTTTTTTTCAGAATACAAGGTGTGTCAAAAAGTATCAAGGTTAAAGCTGTATTTACCAAGATAGAAATGAAGAATGAATGGAACTTTTTTTTTTTTTTCAGAATACAAGGTGTGTCAAAAAGTATCAAGGTTAAAGCTGTATTTACCAAGATAAAAATGAGGAATTAATGAAATATCTATTTTTCAGAATACAAGGTGTGCCAAAAAGTATCAAGGTTAAAGCTGTATTTACCAAGATAAAAATGAGGAATGAATGAAATATCTATTTTTCAGAATACAAGGTGTGCCAAAAAGTATCAAGGTTAAAGCTGTATTTACCAAGATAAAAATGAGGAATGAATGAAATATTTATTTTTCAGAATACAAGGTGTGTCAGAAAGTACAAAAAAATCTCAATACTTATTTGACAAACTTTGTATATTTGTAAAGGCCATCAGAGAGTGCACCATCCGTTTTATTGGAGAGCATTGCCTTTCAGCATAATAAAGGAGTTGTATCTATTCAATCACAATCTTTCCCTGTTTATTTTCCTTTTTTTGTTTGTTTTTGTTACTCCTAATCTCTTTTTCTCTGCTCTTGAATAAATGAAACAAAATCTGCAATATGTCATCAAAAGTTAATGACTAATCCTAACTTTTCTTTTCTTTTTTAGGTGAGTCAAGTTGTGCTTTTCTTTTCATCGAAAAATGAGTGAGAATGGGACAATCTTTTGGTAATGTAAACATTATCTTATTTTGCATATTCTTTGGGATGATGAGGGAACTGAAGAGGAGTCTCAATTTTATTCATTTATCTATTTTCTCTTATTTTTACTCGTTTGCCTTTTCATTTCTTTTCATTGTATATATATATATATGTGTGTGTGTGTGTGTGAATAAGTGTGCATGAATACATGAAAATATATATATAGTGTGTGTATATGTGAAAATATATATATAGTGTGTATGTGTATGTGAAAATATATATAGAGTGTGTGTGTGTATGTGAAAATATATATAGAGTGTGTATGTGTATGTGAAAATATATATAGAGTGTGTATGTGTATGTGAAAATATATATAGAGTGTGTGTGTGTGTATGTGAAAATATATATAGAGTGTGTGTGTATGTGAAAATATATATTGAGTGTGTGTGTATGTGAATATGTGTTTGTGAATATGTGTGAGTGTCTGTCTGTGAAAAAATATGCATGTGTGGGTGAATATAAATGTAAGTATCTGTATGTATAGATATATGCACACATGTTTGTGTGTATGTATATATATATATATATATATATATATATATATATATATGTACACACACACAACAACATATATTATATATATATTATATATATATATATATATGTGTGTGTGTATATTTGCATATTTTTACTTATCTAAATAAACCGAAAGATTATCCTCTAAAAGTGAATATAGTGTAAATGCCACACAATCAAATGAGTTGGGATCTGCAAATTAATATGGATGTCATCTTACTTCAACATTCACTGCCAAGGAATGTCGAAAATATCATGCCACCCCCACCCGCCCGGCACGACCCCCAAATCACTTGATTCATTTTCTGGATAACTCGTGGCCAGTTTCAGCCAACGAGAATCATTTAGCGAGTAAGTGAGTGGCCAAGAATCTCCTGATATTTGTTATTAGTGAAACCGTCCACCAAAAAAAAAAAAAAAAAAAAAAAAAGAAAATTTGGAGGGAATAAGAAGCCAAAGACTTTAACAGCATAAATGTCTTTCCCTGAAATGTTTCAGAGTATGTCTTCAATGCATAGAGGCGGGGGGGGGGCAAAGTAGTCTGGCATCTTTGATTTGATTACCCTTGTGGTATATATACTTACCAACCCCTCTGCATGAGCAGGATGTGGCACATGGTCAAATTCTTTAGTGCAGTTTAACACGTTTCAATTCAGTGTTTTCCTTCTTCTAGACTGGTTACCTTAAGAAATTGACCTTGTGTCACATCCTGTTTGTACAGAGATAAATATACAGGGTGCAGCATGAGTAACTCCCTTTGTTTAAGTGGAACAAAATTAAAGCCTTTTTGATTATCCTTTATTTTTTCGAACATGAATGAATTGCCACAGGTTAATGGATTAATATAATATATTAACAAAATTGATATAATGCTTATTCAGTTTAATAATGTCCAATACAAATGAAATCAAACCAAATTTAAGAAAAAAAAGTTACAAAAGATATAAAGTTTTAGAATTTAGTCATTTATTTGAGATGTTCAAAATGTTCCCCTTCATGTTCCATACAATTCTGAACTCTACCAGCAACACTTTTACAAACTTTTTGGCACATTTCAATGGTAATTTCAGGTCAATTTCTACATCTGGACAATGATCTGGAAAGTGTTCCGAATTTAGCGCAAATAGAGAGATAGGTTATGTGAACCAGAATCTGTGCTCAGAAAATTAACTAATTACTCCCATACCCACCCCCATAGTATATTAGTATTAGTGATAATTACATAAAGTCCAAATGCCACTGGTCAGCATTCCATTGTGCTAATCTTCTAAGTGAGCTCTTTCATTGCAGAAGTCAAGTGTTGGCATACTGACCAGTGGCCGATTGCCATAGCTCATTTGCCGTCGCATCGTTTTCTGTCCCATCCATAATTCATTGCTGTTAGCATCTCTCTCCCCCTTTTAAGGGATCCAATTACTTAGATTCTTTGTCAGCAATCAATTTCTTTTCAATCAACCAAACTTTCATGCGCCTGTTCCCTATGTCGATACAATGCAAGTAGAGTATTTGTCTTGTGGCTGGGAAAAAGATGAAGAAGAGAAAACTGAGGAGAGGGTCCCTGTGGAGACAATGAATGTCATCCATAGTTTGATATTAACCCTTTCATTGTGTGTGTGAACTCAAATAAAAGTCTGTATTACATTTGGCTTCTGCATGCTGTTAAAATTACAAAAGCTGTTGTGTAATACTTCATATTTTTCTCTATATCTGTCTTATATATTAATATATATATATATATATATATATATATATATATATATATATACACACATGTATTGTGTGTATATATATATAATATATATATATATATATATATACACACACGTGTGTTGTGTGGGAATATATGAATATGTGGGGGATATGTATATATATGTGCAGGAGATATGTATATATATGTGTAGGGGGATATGTATGCATGTGTGTGGAGGATATATTATATATATATATATATATATATATATATATATATATATATATCACATTTATATATGGGGGTGAACATATATATATATACGCGCCCATGCAGAGTCTATAAGTTTAAATGCTGGACCTCAGCACACCTTATATTACAAAAAATATTCCAACAAAACAAAACTTTACAGGATTGTAACTCTGTTGCTAAAAATAAAAGCAATAGGGACAGGTGGCAAGAGAGTTTCATGGAAATCAGTACTGTCAGCATGACATCATGATGGTGATGATACAACAGAAATCAGGGAGTTTAGATTGTAATTACTTAGTGACATGGCCATCAAAGAACATGTCTGCTTTATTCAACCTGCCAGGCCTGTAACCTTTTTCCTTCATTTTCTCGGCAACAAAACCTCTCACAAAAAAAAACAAAACACAACCTCACATTTCCCTTCGGATTAGTCTCCTCATTAGAGATTACATTGTTTAAACATTGAGGATAAGACGTCAGATTTATGTACGTGGTTTTTCCACAGCTTTGTTGGCAAAACACCAAACCATGTATACAGCACCCCCCCCCAAAAAAAAAAATCAAGGGAGGGGTGGTTCTGATAAGTGCACTTGTAGATGATAATTAAGTAGCCATAAACACAAAAAGGTTCAGATGATACTATTAAGCTCTCTGTGTTAGGAAATAGACTCAAGGAACAGAGTTCAAATCCTGGACAAGGCCCTTTGAATTTCAAGATACCATATACTGATTTGAAACCTAAAATTAATAGATTCCTTCATACAAAATAGCAACAACACTGGAATAACAACATCCACAATAAACTCTTCCTAATTAAACCCACTTTGGGAGGCTGGAGACCAACTTTAATAACATCCCAGAAGAGAAGTCTAGTCTAGAAAGGAACAAGTCATTGTGTCCCTATTACACATTGGTCATACAAGACTAACGCACTCCTATATACACAAACAAGAACAATAACCATAATATGGAACATGTCAAACACTTATTCATGGAATGCAGGTTTTTTGCTCACATTAGAAACCATTATTTTAAAGCAACATGGACGATCTTCTCTCTTTTTTGAGGGAAATAAAATTATACCATAGAATATAGACATGAAACAAATCAATACCATACAACATAATCCCCGATAATGATAACACATTTTTAAAACCAATTACTAAAATGTATAAATATAAATACACAACATATATTACTTCCTAACTGTTAGGCATGCATAACCCAGAGGTTGATATGCCATTAAAATCAATAAACAAACAAACAAACAAATAAATCTGACACTTTTCTTCCCCAACAGAATAATATCTATTTAGAATTATATATACTAGCAGAGATGCTGATAGGTATGCATCCTGCATCCCTGACAAACAAAAATCTAAAAGGATCAGTAAAATTGTATCCATGCATCCCAGTGTTTTTTCTTTTTTCTTCCCTCACCATTTCAAGCTCACTGTAAATACATTTCAATAATTTCTTAGAAACGTATTACACAGGATAGGTTACAAGGTAGGAGTTAGACAGCTTTAGTTGGAACCCATAAATTTTCCCGGGGACTCATTAAAGTAAATATATGCATCCCAGGATGCACTAAATAAAAAAGCTAGCAGCATCACTGTACTAGACAAAAATAAAACGCCCTTTGGTCAGAGTAAAATTTAATTTTTGAAAGATATTACCTAGGATGGATGGGAGTTAAAAATTCCTTATCAGAGGATTTATATTATAAGTAACCAAAATCATGAAATTTATTAAAGGAGTAAAAAACAAAATAAAACAATTGGAAATGGAAACTGAGTTGTCCCCCTCAAATAAAATGCTGTGTGCATCTATTAATTATCAATTAAATAATCATTTTGAATATTTTGCACTTAAATCTTACACAAAATCATAGCTATTTCTCTGAATGTTAGAGATGAGGCTTGAAGATTAGTATTATTAGTGTTATTCGGACTATTGTCCCCATCTTCATTGTTATTTGTACAACGTTTCAGCCGATATACTCTCCGGCCTTCTTCAGGTATTTCTTGTCGGACTCGGGAAACTTCTTTTCGAACTCGGGAACCTTCTTTTCGAACTCAGGAACTCCTACCCCAGCTATGGTTAGCGGAATGAGAACAGGATACCCCCGGGAATAAATAAAGGGTTAGGTTCAAAGTTCCGTGATGGCTCCCGAATACGACAAGAAAGTTCCCGAGTTCGAAAAGAAGGTTCCCGAGTCCGACAAGAAATACCTGAAGAAGGCCGGAGGGTATATCGGCCGAAACGTTGTAATAATACAAATCATAGCTATTTATTTATTTGTAAACATTTTAGTTAACTTCTTGTTACTGAAAAAAAAAAGTCCGAGAGTAAAAAAAAAAAAACAATCTTTAAAATTGCTTACTCAAATTTTTACAAACAGCAAATTTACAAAAGGCAACCCCTTTTAGATTTTAAAATTAAAGATATTCATAGCTTCAGTCTTTGTTCTTTTTTGCTCAGACCTTGAATAAAGAGTAAGCTAGGTAAAACATTTGCAGACGTTCACCAATGAGAAAGACAGCCTCAGTCAGTTTGGTAAATCCTTGAAATTTTCACTGGGGATATTCGGATTTGAAATAAAAGTGATGGAAGAAGACTCTGCAATAAAAATTCTTATCAGCCATATTACCTCATAACATATGGGAAATGTGTTATGGGGTCATATGCACAAACCCTGAAATGAAAATAAACAAAATAACTGAAATCCAATTTCTTAGGGGAAGTTTTTGGAAGATTTTATCTTTTAAGACGACTGTCAAGGTCATCAATGCAGTAAACAGCTTTATCTTGAAATCTTAGACAGTTTTTAACACATAATCATATTCTATATCTATCTATCTATTTATCTTTCTTTCTTTTACTTACTAAGAAGAGTGGTGTAATGGTTAGAGTCATGGGAAATGGACTCGTTGGCCTGAGTTCAAATCCTGGACGTGGAAATTGCATTTTCATTTAGTGCTAATACCCTTGGGAAAGGTATGAATCCTACTCTCCCTCCAGCTATGGATAAATAGTAAGGCAAACTGGGATCTTTAACCTTGGTTAGGCAACTGGTCTTGGAGAAGGAAAACACTGAATTCAAACCTGTAGAACTCCGCTTAAGAAATTGACCTTATGTCACATCCTGCTCGTGCGGAGGGGTTGGTAAATATATATACATATATATATATATGTATATATAAAAGGGTGTGTATATATACATGTATATATAAAGTGTATGTGTTGATGTGTATGTATATATTATATATATATATATATATATATATATAAAGTGTGAGTCTATACATAAGTTCTCAAATTGAACCTGTTAAACTTTGCTATATAAATTGACCTTGTGTCACATCCTGCTCGTGCAGAGGGGTTGGTAAATATATACTAAGAAGAGTGGTAGCAAATTAGTCTTAAGCCTCAGTATTTGATATTTAAATTTTTTTAAATTGTTTTTATGGCTCACAGATTCTATTTGAATTCTAAGATGATTATCATAAAACAATCATCATAATGAAGTTGTGCTGCTAACATGGATTCTCTTGACACTCTCTCACTATCCACCCCTATTGGCAGATACTCTACATGGCATCTATCTTGAAATCTTAGACAGTTTTTAATGTATAATCGTATTCTATATCTATCTTGGTTAAATCCTACTTAACGGACATAAATTCCACCATCGTATGTAACCCTGCTGGAAGGAAAAAAAAATACTAAGAATCAAGGAATTAACCGAATTTAATGAAATTTTCAGTGTTGATACATTAATGATAAAAGATATAATGCACAAGTTATTTTATTTAAAAACTTTTACATTTTTTCAGTTCAATTAACTTTGAACCACGTATGTTTGTGAATCTGTGTTATGCCTCAAAGATACGTGGTGCACAGGTAATTCTATTAACAAAGATAAGAGGATGATAATCTTAGTGTCATTATACCTCCTCAACCCCTCTACTACAACTACTAATCTATTAATAATAGAGATTCGCTTCTGGTTTTTGTCAGTAACAAAAACTATGTCACTGCTTACATCACATTACCTAAAATAGTCATATCATAGAATAAATACACTTAAAATTTGAACATGCAACATTAGACAGTCCTCATTGTTTTTTAAAACAAGTTTTAATAAATACATGACTGGTATTATATATCTATATATAGTTTGTTTTATTTTAATACATATTTAAAGTTTACATTTCAAATTGTTTTATTTTGTAATCCTTTAATGAATTTGATTATTTTATTTACTTGGGGTACAAACTCACTGATATTGAATTTTTAACTCCTACCCCTCAGGCAACATGTTTCAAAAATCTATTTTTACATCGCCAGGAGGGCGTTTTTTTATTTTGCTAATAATAATAATAATAATAATAATAGGTATGACTGTGTGGTAAAAGTGACTCACTGGGAACTGTGCAAGAGATGAAAATGTTGTTATGCAAACCAGAATCTGTCCGAGAAAATGAGATGCATAAAATTCTTTGGAGTTTTGAGATACAAATGGTTTACCCAATCCCAGCCAGAAGACCTAACCTAGAGTGATACAACTTGGAAGAATTATTGCTTTAACTTGTCAGTGAGATCGGATTTCCATATGACTGATAATCTGTCTATGGACCAAGCCTTCCCTATATATGCATTAACATTGCTTTCTGTGGATGAGATATTACTACCTAGGTACATGTGCCTTATACTCAAATAATTACATTAGAAAGCAAAGAAAGTATCCAATTAAATCCAACTTTAATTTAAAAGGATACAAGGATTAGATTTTCTTCTTTGATGTTTGTCTAAAATGGTGGATAAATTGAATCGTTCTTCCTCTATTGTAATCTGCTTGAATCCTCCTATCGCTTCTCCCATTTCAACTCATGATGACTACATTCATTGAAACTTTAATTAATTTCAATTGTCGTAAGCATTTTCACCTCCCACTTTTGTTCTGTTCAAGTGTCATTTAATGGCCTCTTATGTGTCATTGTCTCTTGCCGTATAGCTAGGTGATCATTACATTTATTTTGGGCCCCTAGATTTCAGCTTACGTTCATGTTCAAAAATAGGAAAGGAAAAGAAATTAAAAAAAAAAAACAACAAAAAACAATGTACAAAAATAAAGTCTGACTACTGTGCTGTGTAGTAGTTCTATTAATCCATTTCCTGTGTCTGTATTTAATCACTCCCCCATGAGCAGATATGACACAAGGTCAATTTTGGGTATTGTTGCACTGCTTGGATCGTAACAAAGTGCCGAGAGAATAAGCTAGATGCTGCACAGAGGACCTCTTGAGGGTAATGAAGGACAGGGATGGTTGGTGAGAGATTGTCATGGATATCTGTGCTACTAGTGCAACTTAATGAGGATGATGATAGCTGGTTTGATTTCATAGTTTTCCTTCTCCTAAACTGGTTGCATCTCTTACGGTTTACAAGATGTATTCAAAAAGTATCGAGACGAGCTGTATTTACTAAGACAAAAATGAACAATAAATGAAATGTTCATTAAAAAAAATAATTCCCAGAGCATCCAACTCATGCAAAGGGATTGGTATATATATATATATATATAGTTTTTCTCCGAGTAAGATTCATGTTCTTGTGATTACCTGAAGATTCCGTATTAATACGGTTGAAATAAATTATTGTAATGAAGCAAGTTTAGAGTTTTTTCTTCATTTAATATATATATATATATATATATATATATATATATATATATATATATATATATATATAAAGGTAGACAAACACGGGATGTTATGGAAACTGGATGTTTATTGTCGACAATGCAACGTTTCGGTCTATTAGACCTTCTTCAGGACTCGAATATAGTTCTTGCTTCAATGATGGACATTCACAAAATTGTGAAAACAATAGGTTGTCAGTTGGGGCAGGGGTGGTTGGGGTGGGTAGTGTATTTTCTTCTCTCTAGATGGGGAGTGTTAAAATTACCTTTCTCCACATATTTTCGGATTAACCTCCTCATATTTCTCCCATATATATGGTATTCCAATCCTCTTTCCTCATATATATATATACACACACACACATACATATATATATATATATATATATATATATATATATATATATATATATAATTTAATATACCAAGTGTGTTGGTAGATCCTTGCAGGGAGAAAAAAACCAGCAGAAAGTTTGATTGTAAAAATATACTACCAAACATCAACCAGGAAGAAAAAATATTTTGAAAAAAGAAAGGACCAAGATATTCGTACCAACAAAAAATAATCTATTGGTACAGTATTTGGCCAAAAGAAAAAACAATTTTATATTATATATATGTATATAAGATATATATATATTCATATAACCGCTAGAAGAAAGCTAATATGTAAAAAGTGCTCGATACCTAAGTAGAGCCAAATAACAAAGATAATCTAATGAGTCAGACGAACCTACTATTAGTTTTGCATAAAGCTCTTCAGGGCTAAGATCTGACTCTTAGTCAGATCTTAGCCCTGAAGAGCTTTATGCGAAACTAATAGTAGGTTCGTCTGACTCATTAGATTATCTTTGTTATATATATATATATAATCAGTAGTAAAAAAAACTAGCAGTTATACTAAGGTGAGTCAAAATTTTAGCAATAATTTATTATGTGCTAGTTTATGGCACCCTATCATGTGACTAATGCAGTTCAGTTATTTTCTCCAAGAATTTTGATAAAGTCCAAGTGGTGCAACCATACAGTAGTACTGATACAATATACAAAATTTTATACACACCAGTTAAGCAATAATGTGCAAACTACTAGTGAATTATTTAGTTGCCAAAAAGATGTTGTTTTTTTGTCTTTTTTAAATAGCTCTAAAAACTTTGAGATACAATGGTAGAGAAATGTAGGTATCAACATAGATTCTTTTACTTCCTGTTGGCAGAAGAAAAAAGTAAGAAGTACAATGAATGTGGGGAGAGGGGTGTGGTGTGGTGGAGATGTTTGATAAAGACAGTGGATTTGTTTGATTCCGAGCCAATTAAGAAAAGCAGTTGTTATGAAAGAATGCAAAATAAATGTACAAGGGAGGCCAAAGAAAAAACTGAAAATGATACAGAAGGAAAGATGGAAGGAAGGAGGGGAATGTTGTTGGGGGGGAAAATAGAGAGAATGAGAGAGAGAGAGAAGGGAATAAAGGATGAAGAGCTGTTATGAGTGAGAGATGTGTGTGAGAGAGAGAGAGAGAGAGAGAGAGAAGGAAATATGGAAGGAAGGAGGGAATGCTGTTGGGGGAAATAGAGAGAATGAGAGAGTGAGAGAGAGAAGGAAAGATAGAAGGAAAGAGGGAATGTTGTTGGGGAAAATAGAGAGAAAGAGTGAGTGAGTGAGAGAGAGAGAGAAAAGGAAATAAAGGATGAAGAGCTGTTATGAGTGAGAGATGTGAAAAAAAAGAAAAGAAAAGAGGACAGGAAGTGGAAGCAGGGGATGGAAGGGAAGAGAGGAGGAAGGGAGGGTTTGTGGTGGTGGTGGGGGGGGTTGAAAGTTAAGAAAGTTAAAAAAGAAGGAAGGGAGTAATTCCAAACAGGAAGGAAATATGAATGAAATGGAGTAAAAAGATAAGGATAAAAAGAACTAAAAGGTAGAAAATAAACTAAGATGAAAATGAAAGTATGAGAGAAATAGGTGTTACGAAGTGTGCTGGGCATGCTGGGCCCATAACATGTTACAAATTTAAGGGCCATCCTTTAGGCTCCAAGCAAGAGCACTTATCCAGCAGAAATCCTTGGTAAAAAATCCTTTGGTTGTTCCTTGGTGCTCCTCAGTATTGCAAGTCCTTTGTCAATGATTGCAAATAGACATCTCTCAGTATCAGTGATTAAGTAGTCAACCGGCCATGCATCCAGGCTGTTGATTTGCTGAGGTTTAAACCACATGACCTCACCTAGTCTATAAATTTAAGTAGCACACCTTAATATTCCAACAGAGAGAAACCAGAACTTGACTAAATTGATGACAGTTTATATTACACACTGATTTATTCAATATGCTAAGAAATGGTTAAAAATGCTGCCACATAAACAACATAAAAATAAGATAAAACAAAGTAATTAGCCTAAATTCATCTTCAAAGTAAAAGTCTAAATTTTTCTTGTTATTATTTTTATGACCAACTCAAGACACATGTAGATATAACTACCTGCAGGCATTTTACCTGTATCAGGTGTGACAGGAATTCTTTTTTTCTTTTAATTGCTTTATTCATGTGATCTTTCAAACAAAAGAAAAAACAATAGTTGAAATTAGGTTTGAAATGATGTTAGAAATGCAAATGTCTGCATACAAAATACAGTCAATGATGAAATTATTCCTACACCTATCAATTTCAAATATTTCTATCCGTTTCTCAAAATCTAATGCCTGTATGATACCAGCTTTTTTATGTTTTCATGAGCATAATGAGCACTATATATATATATATATATATATATATATATATATATATATATATATATATATAATAGTATTTGATAATTTGCTTGAAGCATTGTTAAGTAAAGTATATTATTATTTATATTTTTGAAGGCAATTACAATGCATATAAAATAAAATAATGTCCAATGTCTGATCAATTTCGACGTATCTTTAACTTCAGAGGCTGTTGAAAAGGTATACATCCAACTAATCTCTTTAGATCTGGATAAAATAGTAGGGCAAACTGGGCTCTTTAATCTTGGCTAGGTAACCAGTCTAGGAGAAGGAAAACTGAATTCAAAATGTTAAACTTTGCTCATGAAATTGACCTTGTATTCACATCCTGCAGAGGGTTTAGTATATATATATATATATATATATATATATATATGTGTGTGTATGTATGTATAAAAGTAAGTAAAGTCGTCGGGGTGGCCTAATGTTGGTATCAGCCAGACAGCGAGGGAAAATCCCCTTTTCCCAAGTGGTAGACCAAGGAGATTATTTTAGCATCTCTCACCAACCACCCCAATTATTCATTGACCCTGGGAGGTCCTACCCATAGCATGCAGTATCTGCACAGATCTGGTCTATGTAGGTATTTGCTGGATGACCCGCACTAGCATGTCCCCCCAAAAGAAGTTTTTTTTTTCATTCTGAACAAATAATATTTTTTCTGTTTTTTCTCAAAATTTAGTTTTTTTTTCCTATTTTTGTATTTGATAACATATAAATTCTTATTATAATGGAGATTGTGTGTTTGTCTGTCTGTAACCGAAACTATATAACTACACAAATCACAATTCCCTTAGTTATTTACGTAACATTTTCCATGATTTAATTTCTTTTTAAAACTTAGTTATTAATAAAATTGTTTTACATTATCAATACGGTTGACCATATCTACAAACTAATAACATGCAGTTGTATTTATATATACAACAAAATAGAGATTTACAGAGTGAACGGGAAGGCTAATTTGCATATTGATATTAAAAATATGATTTTAATAAATATGTGCTTAGTATTATTGATTTCTAATTGTTTGGTTTTATCTTAATGAATATGAGCAAAAATCTCTTCAATAAATCTTAAAAGAAATTTATTAACAAGAAGAATTAACTGTAATTTTATTCTTTACTTCCTATTTTAACTAAATAGTTAAATATGAAAATTTAGCAATGAAAGGCTGGAGTGATTGAAGAGTAAGTTTCACTTGTTCTGTTTTTTTATTATAGCCCCCTATGTTTCAAATAGTTTTATCTGCAATCTTATTTAGTTTCATTACTCTTTCTAATTTAATATAGTATTTTATTGCATGAAAACTTGGCTAGTAAAATTAAAAAATGGCATCATATGGGTATTAGAATTTAACATTTTTTTGATTTTAGAAATAAGAAACCAAATGTGACTAAAGTCACCAATATCACCGAGACTATTCTATGAGCCGGGTTCGCTCAGTCGGTAGAGCGTTCGGCTAGAAACCATAAGGTTCCTAGTTTGATACCAGTCCTCGCCAATTCAGCGTATGAGTAACACAGGGATCTGTGTGGTAAAATAAGGAGCTGATGGTAGGTGTGGCGCTCCATCTCAGATGCTAAACACAATCTCCTTGGTCTAGTGCTATTGAAAAGGGGATAGACTCCCTCGCTGATAGGCTGATACCGACTTTAGGCCGCCCCATCGACGACTACTTACAATTCTATGAGATGTTCATTATGAAATACAAATACTTCTCTGAATCACTTTTATCCTCTTTATTTATATTCATAATATCCTCTTTACATTTAGAAAGCAATAAGAATGAAATGATATTCTCAACAAATTTTTGAATGTGTAATTATTTTATCAAGACAGCAAGTCAGTTGCAACAAGATCCTATTATAATGGAGATTGTGTGTTTTTCTGTCTGTAACCGAAACTAAATCACTACTCAAGTCACAATTCCCTTAGTTATTGACGTCACATTCACCATAATTTTATTTTAATTTTAACCTCAATTATTAATAAAATTGTTTTACATTATTAATACTGTTAACCATATCTACATATTAATAACATGCTATTATATTTATATATACAACAAAATAGCGGTTTACAGTGTGAACGGGAAGGCTAATTTGCATATTGATATTTAAAATGTGATTTTAATAAATATGTGCTTAGTATTATTGATTTCTAACTGTTTGGTTTTATTTTAATGAATATAAACAAAAATCTCTTCAATTAATCTTAAAAGAAATCCATTAACAAAAAGAAATACCTGTAATTGTATTATTTACTTCCTATTTTAACTAAATACTTAAATTAGAAAAAATAACTATGAAAGACATGAGTGAGGGAAGAGTAAGTTTCAGTTGTTCTATTTTTCGATTATACTCCCTCTGTTTCAAATCTTTTTATCTGCATTCTGATTTAGTTTCATTAGCCTTTCAAATTTAATACGATATTCTATTACATTAAGACTTAAATACTTGCACCCTACGGAGGGTGCATATATTTGCTAGTTATAATAAAATATTTCAAGTTTTCAACACAATTGCCAAATTGGTGAACTGCCATGTTTCTAAAGCAAAAAAAGAAATCTAGTTGTAATAAAATAATCTGTCTGAAAATTTAAATATAATAAATTTCCAAAAAATTGTTTTTAAATTTTTTATTTTTATTTTTATTCAACTTTATATCAAAGTCTTGATAAAGTTTTAATAAAAAATAAAAACAACTCTAGATAAGATTAATTTTAAATAAATCTCAACTAAACTTTCTGTGGGAGATTAAATCTTCTATTTGAAATAAGAATTTATAAATAAACATAAACACTGTTAAGGCCTTTTCAGGTGTAGGAATTTTGTATGCATGCATATATTTGTATTTAAACGCATATATACAAACATTGATATGCGTGCTAATGATCCATGATGATATTGATGCTTCTATTTAGAAAGAAGTGAAGAATTTTGATTAACATTTCATTATTTTCTCTGATATATCTATGGGTTAAATAGATATAAAATAAGTTAAAAAATGAGTTTTAAAAAATTGAATACCCAACCAGATAGAATAAAACAAAAAAAATGTCTATGGCATAAAATAACCCAATGGTTGGTTGGATTTTAAATGTAAAATCCATCTGTCCAGCCATCTGACTTGGATGGTTTTGTGATAGGAGGCAAGTGGCCATACAGCTACTTTTTTATGGGTAGCTGCTTCCAGGATTTGTTCAAGACATCACACAGCATCCTTGTGTAGTTTCCATTTAGCTTTTCTCTAAGAGTTTCATTAGATTCCATGAGGTGCAACCATATTTGAAACTGTATAAATGTTTGCTAATTATTAATATTAAGAATAGTTCCTTGAAGTTATAATTGTTTACATATTATAATAATTAGTTACTTGAAACCATATAATTGCTTAATAAAAGACTTTATCATTAAATAACTTAACATCTAGTAGTAAGGCTCCAATTCTTGAGAAATGGAGAGTTTGAAATACACCTTCATGGCCATTACTCCCAGGTCCACTTTAAAACGGAGGGATAGTACCAGTAAGGGTATCATCTATTGGTTAAATAAATAAAAAACGAATTTAAAAAATGTGTTTAAAAATAAATTGAACACCCAACAAGAATGAATAAAACAAAAACATCTTTAGCATAAAATAACCCAATGGTTGATTGGATTTTAAATGCTGTAAAATCTAGCCAACTAGCTGGGATGTTTTGTTTGATAGGAGGCAAGTGGCCGTACAGCTGCTTTTTTGTGCTTTCACCCTATCGGCTGGGGTGTTAGAATGCACTGACTGCACCTCTGCAGAGGGGTATGACTCCCCCCAATGGGGCCACCTGTTGGCTGTGGGTGGCGAACCATGATGCTTAAGGATAGAATCCTGTTGGCTGAGCAGTCCATGATTCGCAATACTCCACTTTGGCCTTTTCTTGGGCTAGACGGGCGGTCGGAGAGACCTCATCCGATCAATCGGCTGGTCATGTCAAGCCCTAGTGCCTATATGATTGCCCCAACCCTATTGCCCTTATGGTCAGCCCCAACTTTTTATCATATGGGTGCTAGAAGGTGGTGGCTGAGGATCTACATGTCCTCTATCTGATGGTGAGGTTCCACTTCTGGAGGTTTGGGGAATGTGGAGCACCCCTTCATCACCATTGTTCCCTGGTCCACTCTGACCCGGAGTGGTAGTACCTGTTAGGCTCCCATCTATGGGTTAAATAGAAAATGTGTTTATAAAAATATTGAGTATCCATTAAGAACGAATTCATTTGGAAACTTTGCTGGCATTAAATGACCCATTGAGGTTGATATGCCTTAAAACAAAACAAACAAACCAAATATTTTTTGTGTTTTCAAGATTTATTCAAGATACCACACAGCATCCTTGTGTAATTCCCATCTAGTTTTTTCTCTAAGCGTTTAGTCCAAGTGGTACAGCCATATTTGAAACTATATAACTGTGAGCTAATTATTAATATTAAGAATAGTTCCTTGAAGTTATAATTGTTTACAAATGATTATAATAATTAGTTACTTGAAACCATATAATTGCTTAATAAAAGACTAAGTTTATCATTAAACAACTTAACAAGAGATGAAACTAACTAAGCAACCATCCTTCGTAGAAAGGTAGAGAAGGTCCAGCTGTACTCTCTCTCTCTCTCTTTACACACACGGATACATTTGTTTTCCCTCTCCCATTATAGCTCTCATCTGGCACCCATTCCGACTTGTTGCTTTGGAATTTCAGTTGTGTGGAGGTATGAAACAGGAAATCAACTTTTGCATCATTCCATTCATAGACAGCTGGATGCCAGCCAGTCATCTTTAGACCAACTTGTTTTTTTGGGGGGGTTTTTCCTACCTTCTTTACCTATATTGTTATCAATTTCATTCTTTTCTTTCATTCTTTCTTTATTTTAATCAGCATCATTTTTTTCTTTTTTTCAATCTTTCTTTTCTTTCTTTCATACTTATTATTCGTTTATTTATTTTATTTTGTGTTTATCATCTTTGGTCTTTCTAATATACAGCTTATTCTACAACTAGCATGATTCCTTTAAAAAATGAAAAATAAAAGCTTTTTTTTTATGCATAGATAAATTTCTTCTTTTTTTCTTCATTTTCCTTTTCTTCTCATTCTTTTTTCTTCTTTTTCTTTTCTTCTGTTTTTTTCTTCTTTTTTCTTTTTTCTTCTTTGTATTCTTTTTCTTCCTTTTCTTTTTTCTTTCTGCTTTTTTACCTTTTTCTTCTTTCTCCTTTTTTACCTTCTTTTTCTTCTTCTTTGTATTCTTTTTTCTTTTCCTTCTTTGTATTCTTTTTCCTTTTCTTTTTCTTCTTTTTTACCTTTTTCTTTTTTACTTTTTCTTCTTTTTTTCCTTTTTCTTTCTTTTTTCTTTTTTCTTTTTCTTCTTTTTCTATCTTTCTCATTCTTCCTTTCATTTTCTTCATCTTTTCTCTCTTCCTTTTTCATCATTTTTCTTTCGTTTTCATTTCTCCTTTCTTTATTTCTTTCTTTCTCCCTCTTTCTTTTCATTCTTTCTTGATTTTTATTTTCTCCAATTCTTTTCTTTTTGTTTTCTTCTTTTTCTTCTTTCTCTTTCTCTTTTTTCTTTTCTATTCTTTCTTTGTTCTTTCCTCCCCCACCCACCACACTTTCTGTTCTTTTTGTCCTTCTCCTGTTTATATCTGTTGATTTAAAGTAACTATTGCACTAATCAGTATTTAACTTATTTCCTACCAATTTTCCACTATGGTTAGACAAAATTTGGTATTTTTTACCTGTATGGTTTGATATTTTAGAATTCACTATCTATTCACCTTAGAACTCATACTATTCATGGAAAGTCCTATCATTATTGTAACCAGCAAAATAAAAAAACGCCCTAGGGTGATGTAAAATAAATATTGACTGAGTGGAAGGGAGTTGAAAATTTAATATCAGAGAGTTTGTATCATAAGCAAAGTAAAATCATCAAATTTATTAGAAGGAATAAAAAATAAAATAAATTTATTAAAGGAGTAAAAAAATTAAAAAATTGAAATGGAAACTTAGTTCTGATAACTTTAAATATATATTAAAATAAAACAAACTATATATAGATAGATAATACCAGGTATGTATTTATTAAAACTTGTTTAAAAAACCAATGAAGACAGTCTAACATTGCATGCTCAAATTTTGAGTATTTATTCTATGTTATTACGATTTTAGGTAGTGTGACATAAGCAGTGACATAGTTTTTGTTACAGACAAAAACTGGAAGCGAATCTCCCCATTATTAATAGATTATTGTAATATGAGTCCTTCTGCTCAATTATAATGAACTATTCATCAGTTTTTGTACTTTGCTTTTGCAGTTGTGTAACAACAGCTGTGAGCGGTTTAAAGTAGGCAAAGAGTTAAAGGACACTTACAAAGTATGGCTCACAGAATAATAACTGGTTAAATTTTGTTTTACAAAGGCGCATTATCTTTCTTTGTATACTATTTAACATTTACTATTAATGATGCAGATGAATGTGTGTGTGTGGAGGGGGCGTTACTTATTCAAATAATTATAGAGAAAATTGTTCACCTTCATCAGCATTTCTCTTTTGAGACGACTCATGTATTAGGGATTAAATATTCTATCATTGGAGGTGCAGCCTCTGGGTATGGTCCCCTGAGGCAATGGAAAGGTGCAGCTTGTGGGTATGGTTCTCCCCCCGAGGAAATATAAAGGTGCAGCCAGTGGGTATGGTCCCCCCGAGGAAATGGAAAGGTGCAGCCTGTTGGTATGGTCCCCGAGGAAATGCAAATGTGCAGTCTGTGGGGATTGGTCCCCCAAAGGCAATGAATAGTTGCAGCCTGTGGGTATGGTCCCCGAGACAATGGAAAGGTACAGCCAGTGGGTATGGTCCCCGAGGCAAAGAAAAGGCACAGCAAGTGGGTATGGTCCCCCAAAAGCAATGCAAATTTGCAGCCTGTGGGTATGTCCCCTTAGGCAAAGGAAAGACACATCCAGTGGGTATGGTCCCCCGAGGAAATGCAAAAGTACAGCCTTCGGGGATTGGTCCCCCAAAAGCAATGAATAGGTGCAGCCTGTGGGTATGGTCCTCAGAGGCAAAGGAAAGGTGCAGCCTGTGGGTATGGTCCCCCAATGCAATGCAAAGGTGCAGCCAGTGGGTCCCAGAAGGAATGATGAACAAAATGAAAAAAGAAAAGGGATTAATGAATAATAAGAGAAAGAACAAAAAGAAAATATTGAAGGAAATAATTGTTTTATTAAGAAGAAAATAAAGCCCAAAGTGAGAAAGGATAAAGCAAAGAATGAAATAAAGAAGAAATTTATTTATTTATGAATATCAAAAAGAAGAAGAAAATGTAGCAATAAATCTTTTATAATTAAGAAGGAATAAGGAAGAAAAAAAGATATTCATATATGAATAACAAGAGAAAGAAAGAAAGTAGCAATGAAAGAAAGGAAGATTGAAAGGATGAAGAAAGGAACGTAATAAGGAATAATGAAGAAAGAAAGCAAGATTTATAACAAGAGAGAGAAAGAAAGTAATAAAGAAAGGAATGTAAGGAATAATAAAGAAAGAGATTCATAACAAGAGAGAGAAAGAAAGTAGCAATGAAAGAAAGGAAGTTAAAAACAAACAGAAAATTGGACAGAACACCCCCCCCCCAATCCCTCAAAAAAAAAAACACAAAAGAAAGAAAGCAGGAAATAGAGGATGAAACAAAATGAAAGCCTTTTCGTCTGACAACTGTAGCGAACCATTTCTACTCTCCTGGGGGTTCAATTAATGTCGTTTATAGCTCAAATTGTTCCTGGCATCCACACAAATTAGAACGCCACACATTATATAATTCTTTTAAAGGTCTTGCTATTTTTATTTTTTCAACAAAAAAGTGGACAGCTAGCCACGACAAAAAACAGTCCATAAAAAAAAACATGCTACCATCTGCTCATTAATTTCATATAAACTAATTTGTATGCTTTTTAAGAATGACAAAAATAATTTGGGCAAATATAAAATCTTTTTTTTTTTTTTTTTTTTTTTGCAACAATAAATTTTTTTTATAATTTTTTTTTTTTTAAATTAGGTCAATGTAATCTTTCAATGTATTCTGCTAATTTCTCCATATCATATTATTAAATAGAAAGAAAAAAAAAAAAGCAATCTATTATTTTCTGAAATTATGTCTGTACAAAAGATCTTTTGTGGCCAGATCCCAGAGACCAAGGGACAATTGTGACTGATAGTCAGATACATCACAATACTATATTAACCCTTGCAACCCATTGGCCCAGTTGTGATGAGAGACATTAACCCTATTTGAAGCGTCAGCATTGCCTGGTGTGTCTGAATGCTATTTGTGAGATGTCCCGGGTGTATGCTTAATGTTGAACTTTTGTGTGGGTTGTGGTTGGTCTGAATTGTGGTGTGAAGAACCAGGATGTTGGAAGCTGTGAATTCAGGCACCCAGATTAAGGATGACAACCCACTTTATTAATGCTGCAATTCTTTGCTGTAATAACTAAACTAACCAAAGTTTAGTAAATAACTACTATTAAGTTAAATGCTCACCTCAGTTAATGATGCATTTTCACCGTGTTGGCTGAGGCTGTAGAATATGCTGACTGCATCTCTGTAGAGAGGTTAGATCCCCCTCCCACACCAATTGGACCATCTATTGGTCATGGGGGTGACCCATGATGCTTAAGGATGGAAACCTGGTGTCTGAGCAGTCCATGATTTGCAACATTCCACTTTTATCCTTCCTTAGGCTAGACAGGTGATTGGAAAGGCTCCCTCCAATCAATTGTCTAGTTACATCAAGCCCTAGCACCTATATGATTGTCACAATCCTTTTTTCCTCAAACCTTCAACCTTTTTTTATTATATAAGCGATAAAAGCTGGTGGCTGAGAGCCTTATTGTCCTGGGTATGATATTAAACTGCATCTCATGGTGAAGTTCTTATTCTAAAGCTCTTTGGAGTACCCCTTCATTGCCATTACTCCCAGGTTCACTTGAGTGGTAGTACCGGTTAGGGTTCCATCTATGCGTTGAATAGATAAAAAATGAGTTTTAAAAATGTGTTTAAAAAATTAAGTTAAAAAAATTGAATACCCATCAAGAATGAATCAGACAAGATGTCATTGGTATAAAATAACCCAACAAGGTTTGACATGCCGTAAAATCAAAACAAACAATTAATGACACACTTATATAAAAGTGATAAACAAATTTGTTTTTGTGATTTTATTACAGATTTATTTTTTTGTTGTTGCTTTTTCTTCATTTTTTTTAAAGTAATAATGACAAATCCTACTTTGCTATGTCTGTGAAATAACCCAAATAGTAGATGATATTTATTTTGTTAACTGTAATGTTCAAAGAAATGTCTCCATCAGTGTGTGGGACTTACATTGCCAGCCCCATACCACATTGACAAAAATGAAATAAGATAAAATAAAATAAATAAATGTAAAAAAATGTTTCAATTTTTGTATAAAAAATGAAAATATCATTTGATATCATAGAACTAAACTCCTTGTCTCATAACTTGGAGGTTTTATAAGTAGATCTCTCTAACAAATAAACATTCTATTCGGACATGATGATTAATCAGGTCGGTGATGAGTGAGGGTTTAGAATAAAAAAAAAACAAACTATTTCAAGTGCAGTATTCAAGGGGGGGCGAGGATTTTTTTTTTAAAAAAGGGGGTCCTGGAGCCATGACAAGTAGATGTGCACTTCAGAAGAATAGACATTTTATACTCTTAGTTTTTATCATATTTTCTTCAATTTTTTTTGTGTGTTTGTCTTTTCGAGGGATTGAAAACAGAAAAAGATTTGCGTAGAGAATTCTTACTTTTTTTTTGGGGGGGGGGATGTTTTTAGAGAAGACACGAACAAAAACAATTTTATTTATTTATTTACATCTTTAAGTCTGCCTAATCTACTTTACAAAATTCGAAAGCTATCGCAATATAAAAATTTAAAAAAAAAAATCCAATTTTGGTCAAATAGTTTCAATTACTTCTCTAGCAGAGCACAGACAAAAAAAAAAAAAAAAGTTGTGAAAATACCAGGACCTTGCCATGGAAAATGAAGATGACAAGTTCTGTGATCGCTCCCGATTATGACAAGAAGATGCTCGAGTTCGATAAAAAACTTCCCAAGTTCTAGAAGTGTTACATAATCTATGCATAGATTATTATCAACCCCCTGTATTTCTGAATGGATGGCCCCTTTTCATATCACGGGCGGGACTTTCCATGGAATATTACAGAAAGCCCGCGAAATTCGTAAAGTCACGTGGGACCTGGTTGGCTCTCAGTTCCAGCTTGGTCGTCAGACAGAGAAGATATGTCTGCTTTAGCTGGGGCTCACTGCACACGCGCGTTGTGTTAGTTAGAGAAATATGTTTAGTTAAGTAAATAAAGGTTTAAATAAATAATATGGTTTTGTGGTTGATGAATGTCTTGGCAACAAAACTGACCTAGAAGAAGAAATGAATCAAGGATGACCAACCAGCAAGAATAGAGAAAGACAAAGTCCAGACGCTAGAAGAAGAACGTAAGATACCAAAGATGAGCAGAAGAATAATAGAAATAAAGAAAGGGTATACAACAGAAGGCTCCCGAGTCTGACATGAAATACCTACAGGAGGCTGGAGGGCACATTGGCTGAAACGTTGTACAGATAGCAATAAAGCTGAGGACGATACTCCAAATAATCCAAATTTTCAAGCCTCATCTCAAAAATTCAGAGAAAAAGCATGTAAAGATTAAATTTTGGTATTACATATTTAAAAAAATCATAACTGTTACTTTGTTGTAGAATGAACATCATGTTCACCTTCACAGGAAAGCTGTGACTAGCATCCAGTCACCAGACAAAAGAAAAAGACAGTATAACCGAATACAATCTGTAGCAACTGACAAGACATGGTCAAATGTTCAGTATATATGGATAAAAATATACACACTAAAACCACCAGCCAATCAAAATCCAGGAAATAGACTTGACCATGCCACACAGTAAATTAGCCCAACCTGCTATTGAAACCGCTTACCAAGTCTGGATTCTCAGAAGCAAGTTCAACTTACAACCTAGCTGAATACTGACCAGTCTACACACATCTTTACACTCGTGAATATAGCTGGTTGTTTGTTGTTTTTTTTTTTTCTTATTTTTTATCTTTTTAAGAACAGTCTGAGTTAAGCTTTGTTTCCTTTGGGCTGAAATAGTTGTTGACCACATATTTAACCAATCTATGAAACACAATGAGTATTAAGGATTGGATAAAAGGTTTACTAAGCAAGATACAAGGGGAACAGAATGATTAGCAATTGCTAGGTTGAAAAAACGTTCTGTGAGACCTTGTTGTTTCTCTCTTTTGAGGTTTCAGCAGACATTATTAATCGAAAAAAGGAGATAATTCCATTCTCATTATTTTGGTACTACATGATAATATGGTAGGAAAAGGAAAACTCTGAATTCAAACCTGTTAAAGTCCACTTAAAAAGTTTGAAAATTGAAAAGGTGTAGAATATATATATATATATATATATATATATATATATATATATATATATATATATATGATGCTGATAGCTTTTAGCTTTAGGGCATCCTGGGATGCACATATATGCTTTTGAGTTTTCATGAAAATTTATGGGTCCCAACTAAAGCCATCTAACTTCTATCTTGTAACCTATCCTGTGTAATTCGTTTCTAAGAAACTGTTGAAATGGTGAGGGAAGAAGAAAGAAAAACACTGGGATG
Organism: Doryteuthis pealeii; assembly: GCA_023376005.1. Lineage (NCBI taxonomy): Eukaryota > Metazoa > Mollusca > Cephalopoda > Myopsida > Loliginidae > Doryteuthis > Doryteuthis pealeii. Next base: position 19,302,409 of record CM042150.1, on the reverse strand, counting down.
TATGGATACAATTTTACTGCGTTTTAGATTTTTGTGCATCAGTGATGCAGGACGCATATCTATCCACATCTGTGTGTGTATGTAATATATATATATATATATATATATATATATATATATGTACACATGAAGTAGATGGAAGTTAATCCGACAGTATGAATTTAACATTTTTAGAAAAAACAAATAAATAACCATTAGAAGGAGGGGTACAAACAAACGCTGGTGTTTGAATACCAGCGTTCGTTTGTAACCCTCCTTCTAACGGTTATTTATTCTGTCTTTCATTCATATGTTGCTCTTGATGAAGACCGCTCTATTAAAATGGTCAAAACAGATTCTGTCAGCAAACTATTAACATCATTTGTTTTTTCTAAAAATGTTAAATTCATATATATACATATATATATATATAAAGAAAATTTTGAAAAAACAAGTGTTCCGAAAATGGGATGAATTTAATTATCGATGTTTAAACATTTCGGTTATATTGAACCTTCATCAGGATGTATCTTGGGGTGAAGAAAATGATGGATGTTTTTATATGTGACAGGAGGTGAAAATCTTTTTAGTTATGTAACTGTATTTGATCAGCGTTTTATTTTTTCAAAATTTTCTTTATATTGTCGGATTTATTTTCCATATTTACTCCCACATATATATATATATATATATATATATATAAAATTGACCTTGAGTTGCATCCTGTTTGTGCAGAGGTGTTGAGTAAATACATGTTTTATATTGGCTATCATGTTTTGTTTGTATCTTCTATTAACTTCTTCCAGGAAGTATCATGGGTGGTCGAAGTTGGTAATCTGCTGTTTTCTTGAGCAATTGCGTATGTTTTATTGGGATAGAATTTCTAGCTCACTAGCTCCATACCTCTAGAGGCTCACTTAGTGTAATGGTTATCTTAATAGGAAATGTAGGAAATTAGTTTGTTTTTTTTTTTTTTAATTTATTTTCATAAACTGCTAGAAATAATTTTGATATATCCGAGTTAAGGGATATATTATGAAGTTGGTATTTGATATATTATCGCAGTAGTAGTTGGTGCGTCAAATAGCAGTTATGTCTTCCGAGCAGTCGTGGTGTAGTCTGGGTGAGTAAGTTTAGGCTTGTAGGCTTAGGTTTAGGTGCCTGTACCAACACAGTGTCGAATATTTATACATGACACTGTCCAATCCGATTATAGTGAGGGGGTACCAAGGTATTTACATATTCATTACATCAAACTTCATGTACAGTCGATGACAAAATTATTCATACACTCATCAATTTTGAATATTTTTATGTATTTCTCAGAATCTAATGCCCACTTGATGCCAGTTTTTTTTTTATATGTTAATAAACACAAAAATAGAATAAAATTTAAATATAAAAAATCAATTTCAGAACAACAGGTTAAATACAACGAATTTGACAGACAAATTATGCAAAATAGGAAAAGACAAAATTATTCGTATGGTACAAAAATGAAAAATTGAAAGAATTGAATGTGTTTGACAATGTTAATAGTCAATAACATGACCTGTCATTAGTATTATTTGTATTATTCGGACTAGTGTCCTCATCTTCATTGTTATTTGTACATTGTTATTTGTCCAGGACAAAGAGGAGAAAAAGGTCTCCATGACATAGTGGCTAACGTGGCTGAAAAAAGTAAAGTCGTTGGGGCGGCCTAATGTCGGTATCAGCCAGAGAGCGAGGGAGTCTAACCCCTTTTCACTGGCACTAGACCAAGGAGATTGTTTTAGCGTCTGAGGTGGAGCGCCACACCTACCATCAGCTCCTTACTTTACCGCACAGATCCCTGTGTTACTCATACGCTAAGTTCGTGAGGGCTGGTATCGAACTAGAAACCACAAGGTTTCTAGCCAAACGCTGGACTGCAATATCATAGTAAGTGAGTTCAAACTCCAATCGCACTATTACATTCAATTTTTGCTACTACCCTTGGGAAATAACCTCTCATTGCAAAACCATTACACCATGATGAGATGTCCTTAGATAATATTTCTCTGAATTTTTGAGATGAGGTTTGATAATTTGGATTATTCGAACTATTGTCCTCATCTTCATTGTTATTAATACAACGTTTCAGCCAATGTGCCCTCTGGTCTTCTTCAGGTATTTAGTGCTGGACTCAGAAACCTTCTTGTCATAATCTGGAGCCATCACGGAACTTTGAACCTAACCCTTTATTCAGTTCACGGGTGCATCCTGTTCTCATTCCGCTAGCCATAGCTGGGGTACAGGTGTTAAGCTGTGTTAATCATTATTCTATTTTACTGCTGCTAGAATAATGCTTAACCCAGCTATGGTTAGTGGAATGAGAACTTATAGGCATATTGACCCTTTCCAGGTCATTCAATGGCAAATCAAATCACTTTGCTAAAGGACCGGTATCGAACTCAGAACGTTGCGATTCCAAGGAAGATGTTCTACCAACAGAGCTAGACCAGCCTCTACTTTACAATTTTGCTGCACCAATGACCCTGGTTTTCTTCTTTAACTCTTGTTGCCTATCGTATTCAGATCATTAGTCATAGGGTTTTAGTGACTCCTCTGCCCATGTTTCCGCTTTCATTTTAATTCAGAAGAACCAGGACCCGCCTCAAGGTCAGGTAGTAACAGATATAGCAATATCTTGTAAATATCTTATAACTCTGAATGATAGTGTTTATTTCGCTCCAGCTTTTAAATAAAGATCATCTTGGGCTTGGAATCAGTATCCTCTCCCTTCCCTGCCCCCCCCCCCAGGAACCTTCCTGCCCCCAGTCTGATGATCAGCCCACCAAAGAAAAAAAACCTTCACTTTATCTTCAGTATTCTTCCGTGTCTCTTCTTCAAAGTGTTTGGCTTGTAAACGCTCTTTACATCTGCGGAAAAAAAACTTCTGAATAAATAGAAATGTGTTTGTGTAAGTGAAATTAAGCCACAAGCGACTTCTATATTTAAATTTTCTCCATCTAATCGTGGGCACAGATGAGAATTAAGATAGATAGATATGAATGTACTGATATGTGTGTATACATATATAATATATATATTTATATGATGTGTATTTACGTATATATATATATGTATATATGATGTGTGTAAGTGTATGTATATATAATTTGTATACATGAGTGTGTTTATATGTGTGTTTATGTGTATGTGTGTGTTTATATGTGTATGTATGTTTATTCTATTTATATATGTGTGTGTGTGTGTGTGTGTGTGTATATATATGTGTGTGTGAGTATATAGTTTGTGTGTGTGTGTATATATATATGTATGTATATATATGTGTGTGTGTATATATATGTGTGTGTGTGTGTGTGTGTGTATATGTGTGTGTGTGTATATATATATTGTGTGTGTGTGTGTGTATATATGTGTGTGTGTGTGTGTGTGTATATATATATATTATATATATATGTTTGTGTGTGTGTGTATATATATATATGTTTGTGTGTGTGTGTGTGTATATATATATATATGTATGTGTGTGTATGTATGTGTGTGTGTATGTATGTATGTATGTATGTGTGTGTGTATATATGTATATGTTTATATATGTGTGTATCAATATTCAGTTGTTTGTTAGGGGTTACTGGGTTAGGGTTAGGTGTTACTTTTATAATTTTAAAAAAAATCTAAAAATCATCTGTTAAAACAACCGGATATTGACGGTGTAAATGAAAAACATGTCCTTTCTTAATCTAGATCAAAAAGGGGTGCCTAAAGGTCATATGGTCTGAAATTTGAAACTAGAAAATAAAGATATCAAAGAAGTTAAACAAAATAAAGAGAGAAAGAAATAAGAAATAACCAAAACTGAAATAAAAAAAATAAACATGGTAAAAAATAAAGAAAAAATAAATTTGAAGCTAGAAAATGAAGAAAGGAAAGGAGTTAAAGGAAAGAACGAGAGAAAGAAAGAATGAATGAATGAAAAAAACAAACCCCCAAAAAACAAAACCTATATGAGAGAAAGAGAAAGAAAGATTCTGAGTTGCCCATGTGTGTGTAAGAGAGAAAGAAAGAAGGAATGAATAAATGAAAAAAAAAAAAAAAGAAAAAAAAGCTATATAAGAGAGAAAAGAAAGGAAAGAAAGAAAAATTCTGAGTTGCCCACGTGTGTGTGAGAGAGAAAGAAAGAATGAATGAATGAAAAAAAGAAAAAAGAAAAACTATATGAGAGGAAGAGAGAGAGACAGAGAAAGGAGAGAAAGAAAGAAAGATTCTGAGATGCCCATGTGCTTATGAAAGAAAGAAAGAATGAATGAATGAAAAAAAAACCTATTTGAGAGAGAAAGAGAAAGGAGAGAAAGAAAGATTCTGAGTTACCCATGTGTGTGTGAGAGAGAGAGGAAGATAGAAAGAGAAAGATTCTGAGTTGCCCGTGTGTGAGAGTGAGATAGAGAGAGAGAGAGAGGGGGCATAAAAGGAGAAGCAAGTAGCATTGAGTCGATGAATATTTACTCTAAATCTTCATTGTTGTCCCAGGTGTGATCCAAAAAGTATCCAACTGTCAAATCCTTTGGATAAGAAAACTTCTTTTCACTCTGCGTTCATCCTGCTCCCTCCCCGCTTCCCCCCTCTTTCTCAGCCTTTTCTGTCTTCTCCTCCATCTTCTTTTCATCTTTGCTCTCCTGCCTCTGACATGCCATTTATATATTCTTCATCAATACCTACACTGCCTCTTTCTCCATCTTTCACTTTCTTCTGCACCTCATCTTCACTTTCTCCTTCTTTATCTTTGTACTCTTCGTCTTTTCTCTTTCGTCTTGTTTTTCTTTATATCACAATATTTACTGACTCTCCTACCAGTGTGGCATATGTGATGACACAAGGCTTTCTCTAAAGACCCCACACATGCATAGGGTCAAGGACAAAACGTGTCGAGCTACTTCGGCATTTTTTTGTGGGGGTTGGGGGGACACCTCAGTGATTAACTCTGATCCTACTTCTGTTTAACACAAAAATGTGCCCCTAACAGGTACAAACATTCTGGGTAGAGGTGGACCTTTGAGTAATGGCAATGAAGGGGTACTCCACACTCCACAGAGTTCCAGAATTAGAACTTCACCATGAGATGCAGTTTAATGTCACACTCTGGACACTAAGACCTTCAGCCACTGCCTTCAAGCACATATATGATAAAAAGAGTTGGGGGTTTGCCATAAGAGCAAGAGGGGTGGGGCAATCATATAAGTGTAGGAAGCGCGTGGTGCGATGGTTAAAGTCATGGGAAATGGACTCGTCACCCTGAGTTCAAATCCTGGATGTGATAATTGCATTTCACTTAGCGCTAATACCCTTGGGAAAGGTATGAATCCTACTCTCCTTCCAGCTATGGATATATAGTAGGGCAGACTGGGCTCTTTAACCTTGGTTAGGCAACCAGTCTAGGAGAAGGAAAACTCTGAATTCAAACCTGTTGAATTCTGCTTAAGAAATTGACCTTGTGTCATATCCTACTCATGCGGAGGGGTTGGTAAATATATATAAGTGCTAGAGCTTGACGTAAACAGCTGATTGATCAGAGGGGGCCTTTGCAACTGCCCGTCTAACCTAAGTAAGGGCCAAAGTGGAGTGTTGCATATCATGGACTACTGAGCCGCCAGGATTCTGTCTTTAAGCATCACTGGTTGTCATCCACGGCCGTCAGGTGGCCCTAGTGAGCGGATTTTATCCAAGCTAACAGGGCGAGATTATTCTTGGGATATGATATTAAGTGAAAGAACAGGTTCCTGACTATAATGATCCTTGTGTTTAACTGGTATGGTGGGATGCCAGTAAATACTTACTATGGTCTTATTTTTCCTTGTGCTTAGAATTGTAGAATTCACTTTTGCAACATGTGCAGTAAATGCTGTAATGAACCATCAACATTTTTCTTTTCAAGTCTTTTCGGATGAAAAAATTCGGTTAGTATTTGATGTTAAAATGACAGCGCAAGGCAGGATTCTTGACATGAACGTGATGTACCAAATCAGAAGCGGTCAATGTATATATATATATATATATACATATAAATACAATGTGTGTCATAAAAGTGCCTAATTTGAAGCTGTATTAACTAAGTTAGAAATGAATGGAATGTTAATTTTTTCAGAATACAAGGTGAGTAAAAAGTACAAAAAATCTCGATACTTTTTGACACACCTTATATATATATATATATATATATATATATATAATATATATATATATAGATGAAAAGGTGGAATGAAAACATCACACAATGCTGTGAAAGAGAAAACAATTTATAATATAATCATTGCTGATATTGATCAATATTTCGATTTTACAAAAATCATCATCAGAGCTTATTTACTCCGTGGTGTTTGGGTCGGAGATAAATGTCAAATCAGTTCAAAAACAAAAAACCTTAATTTTGCAAAAAAGAACGAAAGTTGTTACATTATTCACCAATGTGGGCATTCGCGCCATATTTTTTGTCAGTCATGCCGATGTGTATACCTTTTTTGTCGGTCAAACCTTCATTGTAGCGGATTTTGAGATGTTGGCAACAAGACGAATTAACTTATTCGAAAGAGGATGGGTATTAAAAAAAAATGTGACGGTTGGAATTCAAAAGATTTTTAGAAAAGGAATTTTTATGATTAATTATTTTTTATGTTCTGTATTTCATAAATGATTAATTATTTATTATATTTTGTTTTTTATATATGAAGTAAAAAAGTTATGGACGGTATTTGTTATTATCTTAGATAATGTGAAGCTTTTAGATCTGATGTAAGGTTTTTAGTTTCAAAACCGAATTTAAAACAAATAAAATGCAAAATTCTTATTTATAAATCAAAACAATAAACCTAAAATTTTTATTTTAATGGGAAGTAATATATATATATTGTCATCCACATGGTCCTGTTTTGGCATTTCTCAGCTCATCAGTGTGACTAGACAAGGCAGGATACTTCAGGTTGGGATCAAAACCTGACTGAATTGTCATCAGTCAGGCATCTTACCTCTGCACCATCTACACATTTTGTAGAAATGGAATTTTATTGGGAGTGCTCTATCCCTTTTAAGGATAGCTATATAGAGATAGATAAATATGTTTACCAACCCATCCGCTTGAGCAGGATGTGACACAAGGTTAATTTCATAAGCAGAGTTTAACAGGTTTGAATTCAGAGTTTTGGGGTTGCTATGCCAAGGTTAAAGAGTCAAGTCTGCCCTGCTATTTACCCATAGCTGGAGGGAGAATAGTTTGATTCTTACCTTTCCTATGAGTATGATTGCTCATACCATCAAAATATTTTTTTTATCTCAAGTGTTTTCAGTTGAAAACATTTGGGGACCATATTACATTTAGGTACCCCTTTTAGATCTCGATTAAGAAAGGACATTTATACTGTCAATATCCGGTTGTTTGTTTGCAATTAGGGTTAGGAGTTAGTTTTATAATTAAAAAAAATAATCTAAAAATCATCTCTTAGAACAACCAGATATTGACGGTGTAAATAAAAAAACATGTCCTTTCTTAATAAAGATCAAAAAGGGGTGCCTAAAGGTTATATGGTCCACATTTGGCTAGTATTTGATGAGAGAATGTCAGGGCAAGGCAGGTTTCTTGACACAGACGTGGTGTACCAAATCAA
>CM042150.1:19129787-19289787 GCA_023376005.1 Doryteuthis pealeii | reverse complement strand
TATTGTAAAAATCATTGTCCTATGCCTTTTTAAGGTAAAAAGTTTCCAATGCATTTTTATTGTTAAAATAATTCCCAGTTCATTTTTATAATAAAAATCATTATGTAATGCATTTTTAAAATGAAAATCATCATCCAATGCATTCTTATAGTGAAAATAATTTCAAATGCATCTTTATATTAAAACATTTTCTATGGGGGACTCTGTGAATTCAATGGATGGAGCCGGCCTAACCCACCCTAGGTGAATTCCGCCACAAGACAAGAAGAAGAAATGGTTGTGGCTTGGGGTCGGGTGATGTGCAAGAGAGCACACAGACATAATCGTTTTGGTACATGAGAACTTCTAGTCCATAAGTAGATATATATGTTGTAAGTAAAACCCGGCATTAAGCTCTTCTGATATCAATGGGAATAGCAGATGTAGGTATGTGGTACGATCGAGCATGGTGTTAGATCAGGGTGGAGAGAGTTGTTGCTGTTGTAGCCATTTGGAAGGGAGGACGTTAGGGGCCGAGGTGGATCTGTATCTGATAGAGCGGGATGGGGGGGCAATTAATTAAGGAGTGAAGAGGAAACCAGAAAAAAAAAGGTGGCTAAGGAGGCGAGAAGGATGAAGAGAAGGTAGAAAATATACTCTTCCCTCCGCCAAAGAAAGTGGGGAGAAAGGAAGTGAAAGACGAGGAAACTCGGGGAAAAGAAAGAAATAAAGATATATGAGCAGTTGAAATTGCCAGGTAAACTTAAGAATTCATTACCACCTGTGCTTGTGAGCTTAGTGTTTTTGTTTTTTTTCTTCTTTTTGTTCGTGTGAAACTGGGCTTGGTTCGAGTCAGACTTGTGAGGGGTCTCTTTGTTCTTTTGGGGGGATCATTTCTCCTTGCAGCTACCCACAGAGTTTTAAGTAGCAACAATTTAGATTCTACAGAGGTGTACATTGTTATACATTAACAGTCTGTGGATCTAATTCCTTTAAAACCTGACTTGACCTCCATCCGTGCCACTACCAATGCTACCCTTGGGTTCCAGAAATAATGACATAAATTTTGTGTATCACACAAAGATGGTACTGATTCAACACACAATTATGATTTTATATATATATAATTATATATATATATATATATATATAATGTGTGTGTGCGTATACGTATTTTCTCATCTCATGACAATAAGTTTCATGTATTTGTAAATATTTATATACATATATATTAGGAATATATATATATATATATATATATATATATATATATATATATATATATATATATATATATATAATGTGTGTGTGTGCGTATACGTATTTTCTCATCTCATGACAATAAGTTTCATGTATTTGTAAATATTTATATACATATATATGCATAGGAATATATATATATATATATATATAATGTGTGTGTATATATATTATTATAGTGTGTACAGAAATAACCTACTCGATTTCACCATAAGGATCTTCAGGGTTAAATCCACTGAATTAATGAATATATTGATAAATTTCAGCTAACAGTGGGAGTTCATATTGTAATCATATATATATTATATATATATATATATATATATATATATATATACTCCCAGGACCTGTGGATATACTCTCTATCACTCTTTTTTTCTTCTTTCATTCTTTTCATCATGATTTGATTGAAACAGATTAGCATTATTGCTTTGGCGTGCTCACCTCTCTCTATATATTTCCTTTACTCTCTTTTTTTCTTTCTTTCTTATATATTTTTTGTATAGCATGTCCTTTTTCTTCCCTTTATGATAAAAACTGAATAGTCCATTATTTAGCTGAGGTGATGATACTTATAAGAAATAAGAATTCAGTGGATAAGCAACACCAAATAATCAGGATTTACATTTTTGCATTCAATCCTGGTTGATTTGGATGGTCCCATTTTTAATCAGAGGCTGATGGAAGATGTTAACAGTCATATAATTAAGGAACACTAGTGTTAATATATATATATATCTTATTATAATGGAGATTGTGGGTTTGTCTGTAACTGAAAATATATTACTATACAAGTCACAATTCCTTTCGTTATTTACATCATATTCTCCATGATTTTATTTTTATTTAAACCTCAATTATTAATAAAATTGTTTTACATTACTTACATAGTTGACCATATCTACATACTAATAACATGCAATTGTATTTATATATACAACAAAATAGAGGTTTTCAGTATGAATGGGAAGGCTAATCTGCATATTGATCTTAAAAAACTGATTTTAATAAATATATGCTTAGTATTATTGATTTCTAATTGTTTGGTTTTATCTTATTGAATATGAGCACAAATCTCTTCAATAAATCTTAAAAGAAATCTCTTAACAAGAAGAAATAACTGTAATATTATTCTTTACTTCCTATTTTAACTAAACAGTTTAATTAGGAAAATTTACCAATGAAAGACGGGAGTAACGGAAAATGATAGAAGAGTTAGTTTCAATGTTGTTCTATTTTTCAATCATGCCCCCTTTGTTCAAAATCTTTTTATCTACATTCTTATTCAGTTTCATTAACCTTTCTAATTTAATATATTTTATTATAAAATTTAACTAAAATACTTGCACCCAGAGGGTGCATATATAAATATATATATATATATATTTAATAAAGAAAAAGGCTTAATTATCGGTCATATTAGCATATATATATATATATATACACATATATATATATATCTGGGCTTCATCAGACTGGTCATTTTATTAGAATGGTCTCGAAATGGTAGGATTTCTTTTCATATATTTTTGGAAATCTCAAAAAATATATAAAAAATATCCTACCATTTCAAGACCATTCTAATAAAATGACCAGTCTGATGAAGCCTATATATATATATATATATATATATATATATATGGGTGGAAATAAATGTTTAACTGCTAATATGATTGGTAATTAAGCCCTTTTCTTTATTAAATATATTGCTCTGTATCCAATTCCCAAATTATTGTACATTGACATCATGCCTTAGACTACACAAACTTTAAGATTCTTTTGTTAAAAAGGCCCTTCTTAGAATCATTCCTAATGCCAATTTACTGGTACTTATATATATATAGTTACATGGTGTGTGTGTGTGGTGTGTGTGTGTGTATATATATATATATTATATATATATATATATATATATATATATATGTATGTATATATACACACACACAAATACTGTAACTATATATAATATATATATATATACTGTCTACTATCCCCTGAAAAAACTTGGACCTGAAAAATATTCTTTTTTCTCATTTGACTTCCTGTCGCCATGGTGACAGTCTTTTAATGTATACATTTTGTAAAGAAAAAATTATATATATATATATATATATATTATATAGTTAGTTACACAGTCTGTGTGTGTATTTTGGTTTGGTTTATTTGTTTAATGGCATATAAACTCCCTATTTGTTATTTAATGCCAAAATTTGATTCAATATTTGATTGTAATAATTATCATTAGTTACATGAATATCCATGACTTTCTCTTGTAACTATTCCTGTCAGAGAAATGTTTTCGGCATGAAATAACCTAACAAGTGTTGACATGCCATAAAATACAACTAACCAACTGGATTATTTATTGGAAAAAATTTCACTAGAATTCTTTCTAAATAGAAGCACCAATATCATCATGGACCATTATTGCAATGGGAACCCAACAGGTAGTCTCATTCCCATTAAAGTCTCCTCCTTTCATAAATCTTCCATTTTTTATTTTCTTTTTACGTAACCTCATGCTTCAGCAGCATTCCCATCTCACCACCCCTTTTTCATGTACCCCTGTAGATCTTCTTTCTCCTCTTTTGCCCCTTTTTCCATCCCCACCAGACCTCGCTGTGAGCATCAGCCTTTGTTAAAGGAACCACTTCCTCCCAGAATTCCCAACTTATTCACTCATTACCTGTCCTCCTCTTCCTGAATAGCATTCCATCTGCCTGATAGATGTTATGATGTAATAATCATTATGTTATTGTTGGCCGTGTTTCTGTTGTGGATGGCGATAATGATAACGTTATGATGTTTAGAGGAATAGTGAAAGAGAAAGAAAAAGGGAAAGAAAAAATAAACAACAATATAAAGAAAAAAAGAGAAGAAAAAAATAAAGAGGTTGAAGAAAAATAGTAAAAAAAAGAAAAAAGAAAAAGGTGAAGACAGAGGAAAAAGAAAAGGTAATGAAAGGAAGAAAAAACAAAAGAAAGAAAGAATATGAAGAAAAAAGAAAGGAAATGAAAAACAAAAGAAAGAATATGAAGAAAAAAAGAAAGGAAATGAAAAACAAAAGAAAGAAACAAGAAGAAAAAAGAAAGGAATGAAAAACAAAAAGAAAGAACAAGAAGAAAAAAGAAGGAAGAAAAAAAAGAAAGAAACATGAAGAAAAAAAGAAAGAAACATGAAGAAAAAAGAAAGAAACATGAAGAAAAAAAAAAGAAAAAGAAAACATGAAGAAAAAAAAGAAAGAAAAAGAAAAAAAAAAGAAAAAAAGAAGAAACATGAAGAAAAAAGAAAGAAACATGAAGAAAAAAAAGAAAGAAACATGAAGAAAAAAAAAGAAAGAAACAAGAAAAAAAAAGAAAAAAAGAAAAAAAAAGAAAGAAACATGAAGAAAAAAAGGAAGAAAAAAGAAAGAAACATGAGAAAAAGAAAAATATATTAAAAAGAGAAGAAAGTGAGAAAAAAGATGATGAAAAAAAATGACAATAAAAAGGAAAAAATTGAATAAAAGAGGAAGGAGAACAAATATAATAAAAAAGATGAATGAAGTAAAATCTGAAAACTATAAATAAAAGAGAAAAAAAAACTTAAAAGAAAATTAAAGGAAAGAATGGGAAGAACATCAGGAAAGAAAGAAATGATAGATAGAACGGAAAAAAAGAGACAACCCACCCGCAAAAAAAAAAAAAAACCCCGAAAAAACTTAGGGTATAAGTCAGAATGGAATAGGTTGAAAAACAAACAAAAAATAGTAAAACAGTAAAATAATGAATGGAATAAATTCCAACTTATGCGTGTGTTTGTTTGTTGTGTGTATATAGATATATGTGCATGCATATATATATATATATATATATATATATATATATATATATAAAGTGTGTGTGTGTGTGTGTGTGTGTGTATATATATGTATATATGTGTGTATATATATATATATAGGTGCAAATATATGAATGTGTGTGTCTGTGTGTATATATATATATGAATATGTGTGTGTGTGTATCCAAAAATGTGTGCATTTGTGTATATATATATATATATATATATATATATATATATATATATATATATATATATATAATGTGTGTACAAACAGAAGGAAGGAAAATTATACACAAAAACTGAGCATTCATTCCTGTGCTGCGAAATCATCATCATCATATTCATCATGCCAGCCTCCATTCTTGATCCTCCCCCACAATCCACACTGCCCCACCCATATCTCAACACCACCACCCCCCAGCTTGATGGTTGGCGCTGAGGTAATAATCAAGTTTAAAAGGTTAGTTTTGCTGGCTTATATAGCTTTGTGTTGCAATCAACCAAGAATTGAGGCACACGGCTGACCAGATCTCCCACCATCCCCAGTTTGCCTTTTTTTTTTGTCTTCTGTTTTCCTTCTCTACCCAACATTTTGGGCTGTGTCTCTCGTTCGAACCACCATGCCCCTCACTCACCACCCCCCCTCGGCGGCATCACACCCTCGCTTCACACTCAACATCCTGTAATATTCTTTCACTTGATGCGTAATTATTTCATGATAAAAACACTGATCGGGAAGGCGGGCTGGGGTTGGGTCACTTCATTTCCTGTAGTGAAAGGATGAGAGCATATGTGCGCGTGCGGGAGATAGATAGAGAGGGAGAAATATGCCCTGTACGTGTTTGTATTCTAATTGGGAGAGAGATAGAGAGAGAGTGAGAGGGAGGGGGTCCTGTACGTGTTTGTATTCTACCGGGAGGGAGACTCGTCTTATACAAGTTTGTATTCTTACAGAGAGAGAGAGATAGAGAGAGAGAGAGAGAGAGAGAGAGAGAGAGGTCCTCTATGGGTTTGTATTCTACAGGGAGAGAGAGACAGACAGATAGGTCTTGTACAAGTTTGTATTCATAAAGAGAGAGAGAGGGGGAGAGAGTGAGGGGGTGTCCTGTACGAGTGTGTATTCTTACATGAACAGAGAGAGAGAGAGAGAGAGAGGTCCTCTGTGTTTGTATTCTAAAGGGAGATAGAGAGAGAGATAGGTCCTGTACAGGTTTGTATTCATAAAGAGAGAGAGGGGGGTCCTGTATGAGTTTGTATTCTCACAGGAACAGATATATATATATATAGAGTGAGAGTGAGAGAGGTCCTTTATGAGTTAGTATTCTACAGAGAAGAGAGAGAGAGAGACACACACACACACAGACAGACAGGTCCTGTACAGGTTTGTATTTTTACAGAGAGAGAGGGAGAGAGAGAGAGAGAGAGAGAGAGAGAGAGTAAATTTGATTGGTAGACTGATCAACTGATCTCAATATAGTAAACAAATTAATAGATAACACTGAACAGACGAAGATGGCAAATTAATAGATAGGAACTGACTGTGATAGATAATGGTGTTTATATGTAAAGACTGAGATAGAGATTAGAAAAAAAAGATATGTGAACAGATCTGTGTGTGTGTATGTATATATATATATATATATATATATATATATATATATACACATACATATATATATATATACACACACACACACACTCACCAACTCCTCCGCACGAGCAGGATATAACACAAGGTCAATTTCTTAAGCGGAGTTCAACAGGTTTGAATTCAGAGTTTTTCCTTCTCCTAGACTGGTTGCCTAACCACAGTTAAAGAGCTCAGTCTGCCCATAGCTGGAGGGAGAGTTGGATTCAGACCTTTCCCAAGGGTATTAGCGCTAAGCGATTTGAACTCGGGGTGACGAGTCCATTTCCCCTGACTTTAACCATTACACCACGTGCTTCCATAAAAGGTGCAGTCTGTCATTATTGAGATGAGGCTTGATAATTAGTATCATTTGGATTATTGTCCTCATCTTTATTGTTATCTGTAAAACGTTTTGCTCAATATGGCCTTCTTCAGCACAGCATTCAGTGTCCATACAGAGGTGTTCAGTGTACGTTTTGCAGAGTGTTAGAGAAGTCTTAGAAGTGTGTTTACTGCTTCTGAGTGTATCATCATCATCATCATCATCGTGTCACGCTATTAGCACGGATATACATGACAATCTCTCTCCAACCGTCCCTATCACTCATTGTTATCTAGAGGTCCTCTGCGCAGCATTCAATATCCGCACAAAGCTGTTCAATGTACGTTTTGCAGAGTGTTAGAGAAATCTTAGAAGTGTGTTTACTGCTTCTGAGTGTATCATCATCATCATCATCTTCATCATCATCATGTCACGCTATTAGCACGGATATCCATGACAATCTCTCTCCATCCATCCCTATTACTCATTTTTCTCGGGAGGTCTTCTGCACAGCATTCAGTGTCCGCACAGAGCTGTTCAATGTACGTTTTGCATATTCTCGAACCCAGGAGCCTTCTTGAACTTGAAAATCTTCTTTTGGAACTCGGTTCAAAGTTCCGTGATCGTCCCGATTATGACAAGAAGATTCCTGAATTCAAGAAGTTTCCAGAGTTCGAAAAAAGAAGGTTCCTAAGTTTGAGAAGGCTTCCAAGTTTGAAAAAAGTTTCCAAAGATTGAGAAGGCTCCTGAGTCTGACATGAGATACCTGAAGAAGCCCGGAGGACACATTAGCAGAAATATTGTACAGATAACCATAAAGATGAGGACAATAATCTGAATAATCTAAATAATACTAAAATGAAAAGTATCAAAGTACGATATCCAGTAGTGTTTGCTTGACTTTCAAAAGGAGTCCATTTCAGCTGCCCTTTTCCTCCATTCCTACGTTTTTGTATTCATTTACTCTGTGTACGAGAGGGGGTGAGTTTTATGTTATGTAAGTAACAGTGACAGATTTACTAACAAATACTTGTCTGTCATTAACCCCAAATAGTTTCCCATCTTTGTTGGCCTCCTATGCCTCATCAATGGTATTTCTGCCAGCCTAATGGGAGGTGGGGGTTGACTGAACTTGGATTCTCACTTTCGAGGCCACACCCATCAACTGTAGATGGGATGTAATCTGTAATAAACAATAGAATTGCCTGGAGAAATTGGAATTTCATTAGGCACGCAGGCAGGCACTTTTTTGACCCTTTATCATCATCATCATCATCATTAAGAGAACCCCCATCACTGATAAGATGAAGAAGAAGACAAGAAGAAGACAATGGTTTATTTTTACATATTGCAATTTGAATTCTAGTTATATTTTATTTGTTTTGTTATATTATAAATACTAATTCAAAATAAGAAACACCCTCTGGGCGATGTAAAAATAGATTTTTGAAACATATTGCCTGAGGGGTGGGAGTAAAAAATTCAATGTCAGCGAGTTTGTACCCTAAGTAAGTAAAATCATCAAATTCATTAAAGGATAAAAATAAAACAATTTGAAATGTAAACTTTACATATGCATTAAAATAAAACAAACTATATATAGATATATAATACCAGTCATGTACTTATTAAAACTTGTTTTAAAAAAACAATGAGGACTGTCTAATGTCGCATGTTCAAATTTTGAGTGTATTTATTTTATGTTATTAATGTCACATAAAACAAAAAAAAAAAAACATAATGTCGGTTGTTGTATTTGTTGGGATATTTTGAGTATATAAGGTGTGCTTTAATTCCCCACCTCTATTTATAGACTAGCCAAGGTCACATGATTGACTCTTGGAACCAATCACTAGCAAAACTACTGGCCTGATAGAATACTTAACCCCCCCACATTGGTCATAATTAAAACTGCACTCTTTGAGGACGGACACACATAGCATTGCCGGATCTTTACCAATACTCTCGAAGGACTTATAAGATTACCAGTAACTGAGAACACTTTAGTAACCAAAGGATTCACATTATCAACGGACTCTTTATCAAGGATCCAATTCCACCAGATAAGCGCTTCTGCTATAAGGCCAAAGAATGGCCCTTAAAAACGTAACAGTATTAATGTGTTGAAGATGATCACTAATTAGAACTGAGCCTATTCTAGTAGCGACCACGTCAGTTGTTGTTTTTTTTTTAAAATTAATTTTCACATAGTTTGAAAGTTGATTATAAGTTTACTTATATGTATTAAATGAGTACCATGTTTATCATCTTCCAATTAATATTACACAATTATATAATACTAGCAAAATAAAAAACACCCTCTGGGCGATGTAAAAATAAATCTTTGAAAGATATTGCTTGAGGAGGTGGAAGTTAAAAATTAAATGTCGAGAGTTTGAACCATAAATCATGAAATCATCAAATTTATTAAAGGAGTAAAAAAATAAAATAATTTGAAATCGAAACTAAGTTCTATAACTTTGAATATCTATTAAATAAAACAAACTATATATAAATATATGATGCTGGGGATGTATCTATTAAAAACAATAAGGACTGTCTAATATTGCATGCTCAAATTTTGAGTGTATTTATTCTGTTATGATGATTTTAGGTATAGTGATGCAAGCAGTGACGTAGTTTTTGTTACAGACAAAAACCGGAAGAGAATCTCCATTATTAATAGATAATATATGTTATAATATCAATTATAACTAGCAAGTAGGTAGTAATATCTCTTCCACAGAAAGCAATGTTAATGCTCAGGGAAGGCATGGTCGGCTATAAACAGATTGTCTGTTATATAGAAATCAGATCTCACAGACAAGCTAAAGTAACAATTCTTCCAGACTGTGGTGATATCAGTGCTACTCTATGGCTGCACCACTTGGACCTTGATGAGGCACCTGGAGAATAGGCTAGATGAGAGAGCTGCGCACAAAAATGCAAGAAAGCAGCTATATGGCCACCTGCCCCCTATTACACAAACCATCCAAGTAAGATGAACAAGACATGCTGGACACTGCTGGAGAAGTAAAGATGAACTCATAAGTGATATCCTCCTGTTGAAATTGGCACATTGACATGCTTATGTTGCTCGCCCAGTGAGGAAGATCGTGGTGTAATGGTTAAAGTCATGGGAAATGGACTTGTCGCCCAGAGTTCAAATCCTGGATGTACTAATTGCATTTCACTTAGCACTAATACCCTTGGGAAAGGTATGAATCCTACTCTCCTCCAGCTATGGGTAAATAGTAGGCAGACTGGGCTCTTTAACCTTGGTTAGGCAACCAATCTAGGAGTAGGAAAACTCTGAATTCAAACCTGTTGAACTCCGCTTAAGAAATTGACCTTGTGTCACATCCTGCTCGTGCGGAGGGGTTGGTGTGTGTGTGTATGTATATATATATATATATATATATATATATATATGTATATATTGTGTCACATCCTGCTCATGTGGCGAGGTTGGTAAATATATATATATATATATATATTGCTGTGTGGAGGACCTACCAGAGACAATGAGTGACAGAGATAGTTAGTGAGAGATTGTCATGGATATCTGTACTCTGGGGTGACATGATGATGATGATAACTAGCAAAAAAGACAAAAAAAAACCTTCTGGGCAGTGTAAAAATTATTTTTTTTAAAGATATTACCTTAGTGGAGTAGGAGTTAAAAATTCAGTGTTAAAGGGTTTGTATCATAAGTAAGTAAAATCATCAAATTTATTAAAGGAGTAAAAAAAGTAAAATAATTTGAAATGGAAACATAGTTCTGTCCACTTCAAATAAAATGGTGTGTGCATCCATTAATTATTAATTAAAATATATATTCGGAAAATTTTCATAAAGTAATATTCATAAGAAATATATGAACCAAAGCTCTACTACATATCAATTTTCATAAAGTAATACTCATAGAAAATATTTGAAAGTCGCCCTTTTGGAGTTAGGCAACCTCCAGTTAGGGATTTGAGTGGTCATACGCACTGGGTCTGATTACAATTAAACATTTACATCGGAATTAAATTTTATTATCATATAACCCATAAGGTGTTGACATGCCATTAAAAAACTGAACCAATCATGTGTGTGATAGTGTGTGTTATATAAATATCTCCCTTAAGCTCTAGCAATGCAGGGATTGTATTGAGTTACAGCTTGCTTGCTTCCTTGTCTGCCAGTTCAATGGGAGTTGGAATCCCACTGTAGGGGTGGGTATTTTATTGCTTTTTCAGTATCACGAGGATAAATTCTATTATAAACATCTACTATATTGATACATGACTAATCTTAATTTTTTTTATTTTTTGCAGTTTGTCGAGGCACGAAGCAGAAGCTGACCCATTCAGGCACCGCACATTACCGTTATATGTTCATAAAGAATCGATATGAAAACTGCACATATATTGATGGAAACTTGGAGATTGTCTTCTTTAACAATCGATCGGTGGACTACGACCTGTCATTCTTGGAGTCAATCCGTGAGGTCACAGGCTACATCCTCATTGTCAGCGTCTTTGCAAGTTACATCCCATTGACGAACCTGCAGATCATCCGTGGCAATCAGCTTTTCCCGCACAAGAATGATCATTACAGTCTTTTTGTGGCCGACAATTATGAGGCAAGTTCGAAACACATTGGCCTCAAGGAATTGCGATTCAAGTCACTGGCAGGTGAGTTATAAGAATTTAACATTAAATTGTCGCAGAGAAATAACAGGGCCATGAAATCAAGTACAAGCAGTTTTAATACATATAAATGCACATTAACAAATGGGATACAGTAGACAATGTTCTTAGGAATGTTCATAGTTTAGGTCAGACAAGCGACTGAAGGGAGTTTTGTTCAAGAGTTCACAGCACCGTAAATGGTATAGCCATAGTTAGTTATTTTCACAGTGTTACATAATCATTAGTTACCTAATGATTATGACAATAGTGTAGAAATCATTATGGCGATCAGTACAGCTGATGGCCTTGAGAGTGAGTGACAATGCTTGACCTTACTCTGACCTTGCCTTGGGGATAAACCGTGAGAACCGGGAACCCCGATAGAAAGCCCCCTTCCGGTTTAAGGGGTAAGCAACTCAGTCAGTTAGTTAGAGTTAGAACTGAGAAGCAAAGCTAGCAAGATGTGAGTCTCACTGCGCAGTTGTCTGGTCTGGGGGTCTACGAATAAAGTAACATCATCATAAATCAAAGTCTTGTGGTTATTACTAAAAGCTAACAAAGACACAGGGCTTCTGATAAAAAATGATCCCCAACAGAAACCAGACCCGAAGTCCCCAAGAAACATCCAACAAGACCAGACCAAGATAGATGATAGAAGAACCAAGCCGGCCAGAGAATGGCAATAGACGACAGAGTAAGAAGTAAGAGAAGTATATAACATATACCTATTAAGTGCCGGTAAAGAAAGGGTATACAACAACAGCACTGTAAAAGATTTAGCCATAGTTAGTTAAGTAGTAGTAGTTGCTTAGTTTATTTAGTTTTGCAAGAGTAATCCTGCAACAGTCTTTGTGAACTGAAAGTATCAATGGGGGAAGCTTGACCAAAGTTGTATCAATATCGAAGGCTCCTCTAATTTATCCTGGGCGGAATGAAGGTAGTTATTATCGACCTTCAAGGGTTACTGACAATAATCTCTAATGTCCGAAGTTCCCTAGGGATTGGACAAGAATCCTTCAAGGGTTACTATTCTGTCCATTGTCCTAAATCTTGTAGAAAAAGAGAGTGCATAAAGCACTTATCTTGTCTGCTAGGGGCAAGCGGTGTAGAGCCAGCAGTTGTCCCCTAAGAGGATGAAGTATGAAGAGGTGGAATCAGCCACAGTGAGCCCTTTTATAAAGAACATCACATGACCATAAAGGGTGGTGGGCATTGCTGCTGCTTCTCGGTGAAACCCGAGTTTGTCCCTTAAGGGCTGCTACCGGTGAAGCCAGAAGCGAGTCCCATATTAAATTTCAATAGAGTGTTTTGTCGATAATGCTGGCTTTTTTTTTCATTCAGAAATATCCATCACCTTTTGAAGCCTATTTGTACTGGTTAGAGTTGTAGGAAATGGACTCGTCGACCCGAGTTCAATTCCTGGGTGAAGTCACAGTTCACATAACACTTATACCTTTGTATGACAAATGACTTATTAAATGTCCAAAGAAAATTAATATGAAAACAAAAAGTTACATGTTTGTTTTATTTGTAATATTGAAATTGTGAATTACAGAATATATTTTGGTAATTTTGATCTTATGTTGTCCTGGCTTCCTGTCTTAGATTTTAATGTTTTAGTGAGCCAGCCTCTGGCAAATTATAGCCCACCTTATATATTTTCAGAGTTGTGTTTTTGTCACTTTTTGTCAGCAAATTAATGTAGATATTTTAAACGCCTCTCCTAGATTTTTATCAGCAAATCTATGTAAATATTTGACAACCCCACTTTTAAGAAAGAGTAAGAGAGAGAGAGATAGTTAAATCAAGATTATTATACTTTTTACATATTGAAATAATTGCTGTAATAATCAAATTATCATACTGTGGTATATCTACAGGTCCCATTAGTAAAAATAATTATTCACATCTTATTATAATGGAGATTGTGTATTTTTCTGTCTGTAACTGAAACTATATCACTACTTAGTCACAATTCCCTTAGTTATTTACATCACATTCTCCATGACTGTTTGACATTAATAATACCCTTACCTAAATACTAATAACATGCAATTGTATTTATATATACAACAAAATACCAGTTTTCAATGTAAACGTAAAGCTAATTTGCATATTGATATTAAAAAAATTGATTTTATAAAAATGTGCTTAGTATTATTGATTTCTAATTGTTTGGTTTTATCTTAATGAATATGAGTAAAAATCTCTTCAATAAATCCTAAAGAAATTCATTAACAAGAAGAATAACTGTAATTTTATTCTTTACTTCCTATTTTAACTAAATAGTTAAATTAGGAAAATTTAGCAAGTGATGAAAGAGTAAGTTTCAGTTGTTCTATTTTCCGATTATACCCCCTCCGTTTCAATCTTTTTATCTGAATTCTTAATTAGTTTCATTAGCCTTTCTGATTTAATCTAATATTTATTACATTTAAACTTAAATACTTGCACCCAGAGGGTGCATATATTTACTAGTGTAATTAAAGCATTTAATTATTTGTGATGATTAAATTATCATACTGTGATATATTCACAGGTGCTGCTAGTAGTGAAATTAATTTGGAAATGCCAGGTTAGGCAAAATTCATAGATAGTTTCCTAACCAGATCTTACTGTAGACCACTTGTATCCCTTTATGATCACTATGCTTCCTGTTAGTGATGATTTGGTCTAGCAAGAGTGAAAGAGAGAGTTAAATCAATATTATTAAACTTTTTATATATTGAACTTTTTTTTTTTTTTTTTATGGAGGGTGAGAAAAAAAAAAAAAAAAAAAACCCTGCCCAGGCTACATAGTTTTTCCCACTGCAAAAATGATACCCATGTCGCAAGAGGAAACTGGACAATATCCACCTCAGATGCCTACGCCGCATCCTATGCATACGTTGGCAAGACAAAGTGCCAACCACAGAAGTGCTGGAATGAGCAAACAGGAACAGCATGCCTGCCATCATCTGCAAGAGAGACGTCTACTTTGGCTTGGTCACATCAGGAGGATGGACAAAGGCTGCATCTCCGAAAACCTACTGTATGGCGAATTGGCAGACAGCACCCGACCAACAAGGAGATAACGCTTGCACTTTAAAGATGCCTGCAAAAGGAAAACAAAGACTTAGCACCAACACATGGGAGGCTTGTGCAGACAACGTGCAACCTGACGACTCCTTGTCAAACAAGGAACGAAAAGGAGTGAAAAAGAGCAACTCCAGTAAGCATCACTGTTTGTTTGCAGTTACTGCACCAGAGATTGCCATTCAGAAAGTGGACTGTTCAGCCACTCACACAGCTGCAGAAGGAAAAAAAAAAAAAAAAAAATGGGGGTACTACGCCATTGTCTTTAGTAGATGGAAGGATGCCAATCATATTGAACTATTGCAATAGCTCTTAAGTAAATGTATCAAACTTTGTAATGATTAAATTATCATACTATGATGTATTTACAGGTTCTGTTATTTTTTATATTTCACTAATCTTTTTATTTTTATTTTTTCAGAAATCATGCATGGAAAGGTGGCCTTCATGAATAATAACCTTCTTTGTTTTGAAAACACAATCAATTGGACTGATATCAACCCAACGACAAAACCTCCCGTTAAATTCACCTTCAATTCCCATTTTGATCAAAGGAAATGTAAGTATTTCTATTCAGCATGTCAACTTAGAATTAACTCTTGGATAATTTACTAATGCCACTGTAACGTTAAAACAGCAATAGAATACTACATAAGCAAAAAGGTTTTACTTACACAAACACAAAACAGTCAGAAGAATCGGATAGTTTTTTCGCTGCTCCAAGAATTAGAGATATATTTATTGTTTTTAAAGCATATAATGGAAGTGACAATACAATTTTTCATTTCTTTATCAGCTCTTACTTGATTGCAAATATCCCTGTGCTACTCATATGCTGAGTTGGCGAGGGCCGGTATCAAACTAGGAACCTTGTGGTTTCTAGCCGAATGCTCTACCGACTAAGCTAACCGGTAAAATTATCAGATTTTTTAGTTGAATCACACCAATTCATACGCAATTATATGCATTTAACTATGTGGAAATGTATGTTTACTGCTGCTCACTTATCGTATATATATATATAATATATATGCTAAAAACAATCTCCTTGGTCTAGCGTTAGTGAATAGAGGATAGACTTCCTCGCTGTCTGGCTGATACCGACTTTAGGCCACCCCGACGACTTTACTTTTTACTTACTTACATATAGGTGAGTGAGTAAATATCCAAGTCACTCTCCCATAATTAACTGAACTGCCTAATCAGTGTCACCAAATTGTTTGCTGTATCTATTGGCAGTTTTGACAGCTATTGCAATGATTAATTTTCTTGTTGCTATTTTACTTTTCTTCTCACAAGGTGTGTGACACTTTCTAAATGCTCTTCCTGCACTCAATGACCTTTTTAGTCGAAAAACAAAAGAATTTAACTGATTCCATTTGCAGAAAGAAAAAGTTTCTGGTTAAATCCTACTTAACAGCCCCAATCCCTTTTTATCATATGGGTGCTAGAAGGCGGTGGCTGCGGGTCTACATGTCCTGGGAATGACGTTAAACTCTATCTGATGGTGAGGTTCCAGTTCTGGAGGTTTGGGGAATGTGGAGCACCCCTTCATCACCATTGCTCCCTGGTCCACTCTGACCCGGAGTGGTAGTACCTGTTAGGGTCCCATCTATGGGTTAAATAGAAAAATGTATTTTTTAAAAAATTGTATTATCCATTAAGAATTGATTTATTTCAAAACTTTATCGGCATTAAATAACCCACTGAGGTTGATATGCCATAAACCAAACCAAACCAAACCTACTTAACAGACATAAACTCCAGCATCGTATGTCACCCCACTGAAAGAAAAAAATACTAAAAATCAAGGAATTAACCAAATTTAATGACATTTTCAGGGTTGATATATTACTAAATAAACAATATAATACACCAGTTATTTTATTGGAAAACTTTTACATTTTTCAGGTCAGTTAATTTTGAACCACTTATCTTTGAGGCATAACACAGATTCATAAACAAACGTGGTTCAAAGTTAACTGATATGAAAAAACATAAAAGTTTTTAAACAAAATAACTAGTGCATTATATTCCTTATTCATTATTATATCAACAGTGAAGATTTCATCAAATTCAGTTAATTCCCTGATTTTTGCTATTTTTTTCTTTCAATGTGGTGACATACAATGGTGGAATTTATGTCTGTTAAGTAGGATTTAACCAAGTTTCTTATCTAAAACCTTCAGTTATCTATATATATTTACCAACCCCTCCAGGATGTGACACAAGGTCAATTTCTTAAGTGGAACTTAAAAGGTTTTAATTCAGAGTTTTCCTTCTCCTAGACTGGTTACCTAGCCATGGTTAAAGAGCCCAGTCTGCCCTGCTATTTACCCATAGCTGGAGGGAGAATTTGAATCATACCTTACCCAAGGGTATTAGCGCCATGTGAAATGCAAACAGCTTTGTGCAGGAATTGAACATGGGTCGACGAGTTATCTATATATTAATACTCATGTTCCTTAATTATACAACTGTTATCATCTTGTCACACACATGGTGTACCAAATCAGAAGTGGTCAATTCCTCACCCTCCCACCAGAAATCTATCCCAGAATGTCGACAGGGTAACAGAACATTATTTGGAGGTCAGAAAAATGCGTGGGTGGATGTTTTGAAAAACGATTACCTGAGATGAATATGTTTTTTTTATTTTTTTTTTTTTTTTTTTTTTATGTGTATCTGTGAGAACATATGGGCAGGGAAAATATGTACATATTCAAGGTTAGTCCAGAATGTAGCCAGCTATGTTGAATTCCTTGAAAGCCAGGTGCATGGCCTCAATGTAATTTGCCAGAAAGAAAACATCAGACTGTGGTTGAGATTAAGGAGACTGTGATAAGCTAACTACTAGCAATCACAAAATAGAACTTAGTTGATTGTTTTAAAAGTGAGAACTATGCTGAGATAACTGTATGAGCTATCAATTGTATCAATGTTCATATATGTTCTAATATTAATACTCCTGTTCTCTAAAAGTATGACCGTTATCATCTTGCAAACACCCTCTGGGTAAAAATGAGACCGTCCAAATCCTCCAAGAAATGCAAAAATGTAATCTGGTGTTACTTATTTCTTATGAGTGTCGTCACCTCAGATAAATAATGGACCATTCTGTTTTTATTATAAAGAAAGAAAGGGAAGAAAAAAGAACATGCTACACAGAAAAAATATAATAAGAAAAAAAAGAGTAGGGTATATTGAAGCCACACTCCAAGTATCAAATTTCTTCAAATCCTTCACTCCTCATATATTTTTCAGACCATATGACCTTTAGGCACCCCTTTTTGATCTCGATCAAGAAAGGACATGTTTTTCATTTACACAGTCAATATCCGGTTGTTTGTTAGTTTTTATAATTAAAAAAAAAGAATCTAAAAATTATCTGTTAAAACAACCAGATATTGACGGTGTAAATGAAAAACATGTCCTTTCTTAATCGAGATCAAAAAGAGGTGCCTAAAGGTCATATGGTCCATTTTTTCTATCAATTACTTGAGTATAAAAAGGAAATAAATCTTGTTAAAAGAGCATATCTTCAAGAGAGAAAAAAAATGGCAAAAATGCACCATTTTGAGTTACATGTTTGTTTTAAAAAATTCTCTAGTTTTAAAGACTGTAAATCAAATGATATATATATATATATATATGTATATATATATATATATATATATATATATATATATATATATATTTTGGGAGAATATGTGCTTAATTGAAGTCGTACCTAATTTTTGAAAATTAATTAATAATTAATGAATTAGGTGGGAATACCTATTCAAATGTAAGGCTAAACAAATCGAGAAAAATCAGTCTCTGTATGTACATTTCAGCCTATTAGGCCTCATCAGCAGAGCTATAGACAAGAAGACCGCTTTGTGTGTGATTCGAACTCTGACTGTCAAGCTGACAGGCAGAGACCTAACCATTACACCAGCAGGCCCTTCCCAGATTTTTCATTTTGTTTAGAAGTAGGTTATATTCCGCTTACATTTGAATAGGTATTCCCACCTAATTCATTAATTATTAATTAATTTTCAAAAATTAGGTACAACTTCCATTAAGCCATATTCTCCCAAAAATTGTCGGCTAAAAAAGCCATATCAATACACATCGTCTGTTTGTTTACTTCTCATATATATATATATATATATATATATATTAGGAAAAAATAAAAAAGATTTAGGTAGAAAGCATAATAGACTATTTCAGTGAACCTAGTAGAATTATTTAGTGGTTCCCATCATCAGTTTGACTGTAAATCAAATAATTTTTGCATGTTTTTTTTAATTTTTTTTTATTTAGGTAAACAATGCCATGAGAGTTGCTACCACAACACCACCAAGAGACGCAATTGTTGGGGATCTGGACCCGATATGTGCCAAAAATGTAAGACTAATATTTGGATTTTTTATTTGTGTAATGTTTTTAAGTGTAGTAACAAAATAATCTAAAAAAACAATTCCAAGTTAAGCCTAGTCAGCTGGGGCTGTAGAATAGGGTAGGTTGATTTTGGAACTGTAACATATCCCATATGGCAAAAGTTGCAAATTAACACATTACTACACAAAATATTTTTCTTCAAAATGTTGCCTTCGTTTGAGGAAATGAATTTCAATCTTTTAAAATGTTATCACTGTTACAGCTTAATTATTACGTAAAAGGTAGCATATGAGAGGGGTCGGTGGTGATGGGAGGGAATCTAGTTATAATATTTTATTTTTTATTTTTTTTTTTTAAATGACAACCTATTCTATTTTGAATATTGAAATTGCTAAGTTTTCTAACCAATTTCTAGGTTAAATGTTGCGAATGGTTACCAAGCGAGTATATAGTACTATGACTATTTTTGTAATTTAACCATTCTAGTTCTTTTTGTTTTTGTTTTGTTAGTGACTGATAAAGACAAGGTATTGCATGTGGTATTTATTACAGGTTGTAATATAATATAATATGTAAAAATTCAAGGAAGAGTGTCTCTGAATATAATCTTGGAAGGAAAACAAAAAAAGTTGATTTAAATAAGTTATGAAGCTCCTGTTCTTTATAATACTGTGTGTGTGTGTGTGTGTGTGTGTGTGTGTGTGTGTGTATATATAAGAGTGTGTGTACATGTAAGAGTATGAGTGTGTGTGTATGTATGTGTGTAGAGATAAGATTAAATGCTAGAATGCACTTGAACTAAAATTACGTAAAAAACAAAAACTGAATTTGTATTTGGAGAATTGTGCTGCTTTGACTCTAAATCCTGTAAGTCATCAAGGAAGGAATGTGAAAAACATTTTTGTTAATTTTATATAAAAAGCAGAATTCTTTTAAAATGCATATATATTATATAAAACGCATATTATTCCTAAATCTTAAAATGCAATTTAAAACTCTTAATAGTCAATTATAGAATTGATAAAATCATCAAAATAAAGTTCTATAATTATTGTATTATTCAGTGTGAACAAGTGACACATGCAAGAGCTGCTGCCAGTGGTTTATGGTAGGATCGCAATGGTAGAGCCGCTGTAAGCGGTTTAAAGTAGGGGAAAAAAAGATGGAAAAAAACAAAAAAAAAATGAATTAGAAATTAACTGATTTTGTTGTTCATTGCAGTAAGTTTTTTTTTTTTTTGTTAGTGACTGATAAAGACAAGGTATTGCATGTGGTATTTATTACATGTTGTATGATGGAAAAAACCAAAAAAACCCTGAATTAGAAATTAACTGATTCTTGTTGTTCATTACAGTAAGTCGAGGTGCAGTCTGCAGTGAGTCATGTGACAACCGGTGTTTTGGCCATCTTCCTAATCAATGCTGTCATGTCCAGTGTGCAGGAGGTTGCACAGGACCAAAGAAGACTGACTGTTTGGTAAGTGGCACAATTAATGTGACCTTTTCTGTTTGCTTGTCTTATTGAGGCTTCATTTTGTTACATAGCTGTCTCTTTATATAGATGGTACATATAGTGTTGTACCGGCCGTTCCTACAGTGGAGAATATACACCAGTTCTCACTATAAATAGTGAGACACCGAGTGAAAAGGTTGTACTGTTACCGTACTGTTACTGTTTAGCGGCAAGCTAGCCGTTCTTGTACCTTATTGTAAATACACTTGTCTCTTTTTACCCTACCTCGACTTGACTTCTTTTTTTACTGTTGAACTAACATCACAACATATAGTATGAGCATATACCTGTTACTGAACTAGGAAATAACCCACATACGTTGCTTACAATTTCATTTTTTTGTCATAGCTCAGTCAGTAGTAGAGCGTTCGGCTAGAAACCACAAGGTTCCTAGTTCGATACCGGTCCTCGCCAACTCAGCGTAGGAGTAGCGCAGGTGTCTGTGCGGTAAATTAAGGAGCTGATGGTAGGTGTGGCGCTCCATCTCAGATGCTAAAACAATCTCCTTGGTCTAGCGCTATTGAAAAGGAGATAGACTCCCTCGCTGACTGGCTGATACCGACTTTGGGCCGTCCCGTCGACTTTACTTACTTACTTCCTTAATTTACATTCATGAATGCTTGGAAAACATTCATTTGCATTTTTTAAGCAATAAATAAAATTGTGCAATAAATTTTATTAAAATGCTTCATTGGGTTGTATTTTGCTTTACTGGTTGTCATATGTGACCCTCATGACATACATATGTAATCCATGTGGCCCTCATGTCATACATATGTAATCCATGCAGCTCTAGTGGCTACTCAGTTTGACATAAACCATGAAATCCATATATGAATTCAGATGATTGCCATTATTGTTCAATCATGAATATTTGTTTTCTTTTTGTGATGTAACTTTTGTAATATAGAATGTAACTTTCTTTTTTTATTTTAGGCTTGCCGTAAATTCAGTAATGATGGTGAATGTGTAGCTTTCTGCCCTCTTCCAAGGATTTATAATGACAAGACATATGAATGGGAGAAAAATCCTAACTATAAATATACATATGGAACATTATGCGTGAAAAAATGTCCACGTAAGTATATCTTGGTTTAAAAAACAATGTTTTAGTTATGATTTTTATTTTTTCATTGCCCTGTTACTTACTGTAAATTAGTTAGTGTGAAATAGATCACTACTTAGAACTGAGCCTATTCTAGTAGTGACCACCCTGAACGGACTTTAACAGGTTTGAATTTTGACCTGTAGTGGTAGTATCTGTTAGGGTCCCATCTATAGGTCAAATTGATCCGATTGCAAAAAAGTTTATTTTTAAAAATTTAGTTTTTTCAATGTAAACAGCTGACATGTGAGAGAGCTACTGCGAGCAGTTTACAGAAGGATCACAGTGGTGGAAGAGCTGCTGAAAGTGGTTTAAAGTAGGCAAAGAGTTAATTAAAAAAAAGAATTTTGATTTAAGAATTTTGGTTAAACACAACTTTTATTAAAAAAAAGAATTTAGTTGAAAAAAGGAAAAAAATATATTAAAATAAAAATCTAGGTTTAAATTATTTTTTAAACCTAGATTTTTATTTTAATATATATTTAAATTTTGTTAAAAAAATTGATTAAAAAGAAATTGGTTAAAGAAAAAATATTAGTTAAAAAAAAATTGGTTTAAAAAAAGAATTTATTTAAAAAAAAGTATTGCATTAAAAAAGATATAGAATTAAAAGAAAAAAAATTGAGTTTAAAAATAAGTTTGATTATAAAGAATAGTTTGTATTATTTGGATTTTTCAGACTGTTGTCCTCATCTTTATTGTTACTAGCAAATATATGCACCATTTATTAGGTACCCTTATCTATTATTTGTACCCTTTATTGGTACCCTTTATTTATCATCCTTTATTCATTATTTGTACCCTTATTAGGTACCCTTTATTTATCATCCTTTATTCATTATTTGTACCCTTATTGTACCCATCTTTATTATTATTGTACCCTTATTAGGTACCCTTTATTTATCATCCTTTATTTATTATTTGTACCCCTTATTAGGTACCCTTTATTTATCATCCTTTATTTATTATTGTACCCTTTATTAGGTACCCTTTATTTATCATCCTTTATTATTTGTACACTCTATTAGGTACCCTTTATTTATTATTTGTACCCTTTATTAGGTACCCATTATTTATACCCTCTACTAAGTACCCTATATTTGTACCCTTTATTAGGTACCCATTATTTATCTACTTATTTATTTATTATTTATACCATTTATTAGGTACCCTTATCTATTATTTTGTAACCTTCATTAGGTACCCTTTATTTATCATCCTTTATTTATTAATATCCAAGTCACTCTCCATAATTAACTGAACTGCCTAATCAGTGTCACCAAATTGTTTTGACATGCCGTAAAATCTAACTAACCAATTCCATCTTTCATATATGTATTTTTGATTACAGCCCACATGTTGAAGGACAATGGAGCTTGTGTAAAGGCATGCAAAGAAAATAAAAGAGCTCTGAACAATGAATGTGTCGAGTGTGACGGTCCCTGTCCAAAAAGTAAGTATATTTTTATCCTACTTCTTTGTGCTGCTAATTTAAAATTCAAAAGAATCTATATATCTTGTAACACCCTCTGGTTAAAATAGAACCATCCAAGATGAAATTCAAAAACCAGCAAAGGCCAAAATTTAATAAAAACCGGTACAATGACTGTTGGAATATTTTGCAATATAAGGTGTGCTCTAATTACCCACCTCGATTTTTAGACTTCTCCTAGGTCATGTGGTTTACTCCTCCGGCCAATCAATAAGCCATACTGCGTGGCTGATCATCGTGCAGAAGCAATACCTTTCATCTGTTTCAATCGAACATAATGTAATGATGAAATCCTGATTATCTGGTGTTGCTTATCCGCCGAATTCTTGTTTCATTTGTTGGAATTGAGATTTTAATTTTTTGAAAATGGAAGAATGCCAGTTATCATTGATTAAAAGTGTCAGGCCTTAAAGGAATGATTTTACTATTGCTGCTGTGGTGACGTTGATCCTCACATGGGGATTCACATTTGTGCTGTATTAAAAAATGTATTATTCATGATTACTTTTACTATCAAGAATATGTGCCCTCCAGACATAAGTATTTAAGTTTTAATGTAATGAAATATATCAAGAAGACAAAATTAAATAAGAATGAATATAAAAAGATTACACTTAATTTAATTATATTTTAATTGGTTTCCATATAGAATTATTTATAGAATTGATTTTAATATGTTGGAGAATAAAACAATAATATCAGGGATCAATAACAATAAGTAATTATTTATTAAAACTGGTTTTGTTAAAACCAGTATTCAAATTAACCTCACCATATATTATGTAAACCTTTATTTTTTTAGTGATATATAAGACACATTGTTTGCCTCACACGGATGGTATGTGTGATATGGGGCAGGTGGCCATACATGCTGGGCACTGCTGGAGAAGCAAGGATGAACTCATAAGTGACGTTCTTCCTTGGAAGCCATCACTAGGGCACACCAGAGTAGGTCGCCCAGCAAAGACGTACATAGATCAACTCTGCGCGGATACTGGATGCTGTACAGAGGATCTCCCAGGAGCAATAAGTGATAGGGAGGGATGGCGAGAGATTGTCATGAATATCCGTGCTGACAGCATGATTATGATAAGACACATTGCAGAATTTTAAATGCATATATAACATGGGCTGTTTTGAGGCAAATCTAATTCAGATTTTAATAGAGACATCATTAATAAGTAAGATTTTTTCTATGTACTAGCAAATATATGGACCCTCCAGGTGCAAGTATTTAAGTTTTAATATAATAAAATATCATATTAGATTAGAAAGGCTAACGAAACTGAATAAGAATGCAGATAAAAAGATTAGTAACAGAGGGGGTATGATTGAAAGATAGAACAACTTTGAAACTAACTCATTTTCCATTACTCCCGTCTTTCATTGGTAAATTTTCCTAATTTAACTATTTAGTTAAAATAGGAAGTAAAGAATAATATTACAGTTATTTCTTCTTGTTAATGGATATCTTTTAAGATTTATCCCCGAGATTTTTGCTCATATTCAATAAGATAAAACCAAACAATTAAAAATCAATAATACTAAGCATATATTTATTAAAATGAAATTTTTAAGATCAATATGCAAATTAGCCTTTCCATTCACACTGTAAACCGCTATTTTGTTGTATACATAAATACAATTGCATGCTATTATTATGTAGATATGGTCGACAGTATTAATGATGTAAAACAATTTTATTAATAATTGAGGTTTAAATAAAAATAAGATCGTGGAGAATGTGATGTAAATAACAAAGGGAATTGTGACTTGTATAGTAATATAGTTTTGGTTACAGACAGACAAACTGACAATCTCCATTATAATAAGATTAATGATTTTGACTATAAATCAAATACTCATTGATAAACTTGGTAATCCTGAGGGTATTGTGACATAAGTAGTGACATAGTTACAGACAGGCATCGAGTCTCCATTGGAATGAGATTTGTAATATGAATGAGTGGGCTAGTATCACCTGGACGGATTCTTTTAGCAACGTTACTCATCGTTTATTTTTTTGTTTGTTTTGCAGCGTGTGAGGGAACCAAAAATTGGCTTGATTCAAATAATATTGAGAATTTCCGGGATTGTACAGTGATTGAGGGTAATTTTGCTCTTTTAGGTGTCACATTCACTGGGTAGGTACCCTTTATTTATTATTTGTACCCTTTATTTATTATTTGTATCCTTTATATTTGTTTTATTTATTATTTATACCCTCTATTTACCCTTTATTTATTATTTGTACACTCTATTAGGTACCCTTTATTTATTATTTGTACCCTTTATTAGGTACACTTTATCTATTATTTATACCCTCTAAGTACCATTTATTTATTATTGTACCCATTTATTTATTATTTGTACCATTTATTAGGTACCCTTATCTATTATTTGTACCCTTTATTGGGTACCCTTTATTTATCATCCTTTATTCATTATTTGTACCCTTTATTAGGTACCTTTTATTCATCATCCTTTATTATTTGTACACTCTATTAGGTACCCTTTATTTATTATCCTTTATTATTTGTACACTATTAGGTACCCTTTATTTATTATTTGTATGCTTTATTAGGTACCCTTTATTTATTATTTGTACCATTTATTAGGTACCCTTTATTTATCATTTGTACCATTTATTAGGTACCCTTTATTTATTATTTTGTTATAATAAGGAGATTTTCTTTTACATAGAAGGTGACAGTGCTAAAAATCTGATTTTCAATGGTACATATATGTACAACTACGTACATCAGCAATATGAATAGTGGCACATACATGTACCAAAATATAGTCAACATATTAAGTAATGTTTTTGTTTATTTCTATTTCAGTGATAGTTATAAAAATGTGAGCGGCCTGGATATCAAAAAATTAAATTGGCTAAAGGGAGTACAAGAAATTACAGGATACTTGACCATACAAGCAAGTCCACCAGAACTGAAAGACTTATCATTCCTTAGTAATTTAAAAGTCATTGGCGGTCGAAATACGGACTCGTGAGTATAAACACTCTTTATTATTACACTAGCTTGAATTTAACTCTTAAAGTCCTATACCACCTCATTCCACCCGGCTGAAAGTCACATTCATTCATTTTAACTAATAGCCTTTGTTTAAATTTAATATTGAACATATGTAGAAATCTTTGATTTAAGGAAAATAGTAGGTAACTTTAGATGTAAAGGTAATTTTTACCCATTTTTTTTTATATATCCTTATAGGAATCCTCTGGACTTAG
This sequence comes from Doryteuthis pealeii, assembly GCA_023376005.1. Classification (NCBI taxonomy): domain Eukaryota; kingdom Metazoa; phylum Mollusca; class Cephalopoda; order Myopsida; family Loliginidae; genus Doryteuthis; species Doryteuthis pealeii. The sequence continues at coordinate 19,263,275 of CM042150.1, read as the reverse complement.
AAAAATCTCAACAGGATGTTAAGAGTTAAACATTTTTTTTCTAAATGTCAAAGGTGTATAATTCTCTGAATTTTGTCCAATTGGACACATGGCAAATTGAATATAGGCGTTGAATTAAGGTTGTAGGTTCAATCTTGGTCAAGGGTGACAGTAACATAGAATAATATATACACAGCTTAACACCTGTACCCCAGCTATGGTTAGTGGAATGAGAACAGGATACCCCATGTGGACTGAATAAAAGATTAGGTTCAAAGTTCTGTGTTCTCAACTTCAAGGTGGGGGTTCCAGTGTTCAAAGAGAAGGTTCCGAGTCTGACTAGAAATACCTGTAGAAGGCCGGAGGGTCCATCGGTCAAATTGTTGTACAGATAACAATAAAGTTGAGGACAATAGTTCCAAATAAATTTCAAATAATACAAAGTGTTGGATATTGATAGGTATCGTTGAGTTTTAGACGGTTAGTGTAGAGACAGATTTTGAATCCAGATGTTGTTCAAATTCAAAATCTATTGTGTTTTGTTTTGTTTTGTTTTATGGCATATCAACCTCAGTGGGTTATTTAATGCCAATAAAGTCTTGAAATAAATCAATTCTTAATGGATAATACATTTTTTTATAAATACATTTTTCTATTTAACCCATAGATGGGACCCGCAGCCACCGCCTTCTAGCACCCATATGATAAAGAGGGGTTGGGGCTTGCCATAAGGGCAATAGGGTTGGGGCAATCATATAGGTATTAGGGCTTGACATGACCAGCCGATTGATCGGAGGGGGCCTCTCCGACCGCCTGTCTAGCCCAAGATAGGCCCAAAGTGGAGTATTGCAAGTCTGAACTGCTCATCCACCTGGGTTCTATCCTTAAACATCACGGGTCGCCACCCACGGCCAACAGGTGGCCTCATTGGGGGCGTCTTACCCCTCTGCAGAGGTGCAGTGGTGCATTCTAATGCCCCAGCCGACTCTATTGTGTTTGGTGATTGACTCTACTTGTGATAGCTAAAATACTGTTCTATACATTTGAAGTATCATCATCATCATCATATCGCACAGTCAGCGCGGATATCCATGACAATCTCTCTCCATCCGTCCCTATCGCTCATCATTCTCGAGAGGTCCTCTATGCAGCATCCTGCATCCGCACAGAGCTGATCAACGTACGTTTTTGCTGGTCGGCCCACACTGGCCCGTCCATGTGCTGGTTTCCACAGGAGGACGTCGCTTATGAGTTCGTCCTTGCTTCTCCAGCAGTGTCCGCGTGTCTTGTCCGTCTTACTCGGATGGTTTGGGTGATATGTGGTAGGTGGCCATACAGCTGCTTTCTCGTAGGGTGCTGTTTCCACGTCTTGTTCATGATCACCGCAGTATTTTTGTGCAGCTCCCATGTAGTTTATTCTCTAGTCGCTTAGTTAGGGTCCAGGTGGTGCAGCCATACAGCAGCACCGACATGACAACGGCCTGGAAGAACTGTCTCTTTAGCTTGTCTGTGAGATTGAACCTCCATATGATAGATAATCTATTTATAGCGGCCCATGCCTTTCCTATGCGTGCATTTGAAAAAGATGAGTATGATCTTTGGAATTGGCATAAAAACTTTAAATCAGCTAATATATATTCAAAGGGCCGGGTTAGCTCAGTCGGTAGAGCGTTTGGCTGGAAACCACAAGGTTCCTAGTTTGATACCCGCCCTCGCCAACTCAGCGTATGAGTAGCACAGGGATCTGTGCAGTAAAGTAAGGAGCTGATGGTAGGTGTGGCGCCCCACCTCAGACGCTAAAAATAATCTCCTTGGTCTAGCGCTATTGAAAAGGGGATAGACTCCCTCGCTGCATGGCTGATACCAACATCAGGCCGCCCCGACGACTTTACTTTTTTTTATATATTCAAACTTGAAAAGACCACAGACCAGTGTTTTTATTACTAGTAAGAATATGTTCCTTCTGGGCATAAGTATTTAAGTTTTAATGTAATGAAATATATTGAATTAGAAAGACTAACAAAATGAAATAATAATGCACATAAAAAGATTACACATTTACTTATATTTTAATTGATTTCTATATAAAATCATTCATAGTATTGATTTTAATATGTTGGAGAATAAAACAATAATATTAGAGATCAATAACTCCAAGTAATTATTTATGAAACCCAGTTTTGTTAAAACCCATATGCAAATTAACTTCACCATATATTATGTAAATCTTTATTTCTTAGTAATATATAAGATACATTGACAGATTCTAAACACACTTATAACATGGGTTGTTGGGCACCTTACATGGTGTAATGGTTCGCAAGATAGCTTTGCAGACCATTATAAGTGAGTTCTATTCTCACTGGGTGCCCCATACTTCTTGTCTTGTTCCACATCTAAGCTAAGCCTAGTAAATAACTATAACAAAATAATCCTCATGTAGTTTAATGGTTAGCAAGCTAGATTCGCAAACCATTATAAGTGAGTTCGATTCTCCTTGGGTGCCCCATACTTCTGGCCTTGTGCCACATCTAAGCTAAGCTTAGTAAATCTATTAATAATGGAGATTCGCTTCCGGTTTTTGTCAGTAACAAAAATACGTCACTGCTTACGTCACATTACCCAAAATCGTCATAACATAGAATAAATACACTCAAAATTTGAATATGCAACATTAGACAGTCCTCATTGTTTTTTAAAACAAGTTTTAATAAATATATGACTGGTATTATATATCTATATATAGTTTGTTTTATTTTAATACATATTTAAAGTTTACACTTCAAATTGTTTTATTTTTTTATCCTTTAATGAATTTGATGATTTTACTTACTTAGTGTACAAACTCGCTGACATTGAATTTTTTACTCCCACCCCTCAGTCAATATGTTTCAAAAATCTATTTTTACATCGCCTGGAGGGTGTTTTTATTTTGTACTAGTAACTATAACAGATTTTTTGAGAGGCATCGTTTATGAATAAGTTTTATATATTCTATGTAATAATGATTTTGACTCTAAATTGAATACTTATTAATAAACTTATGCAATTCCTGAGGGTATTGTGATGTAATTCCACTTGTTTAAATTGCTTATAAAATATTCTGTTTATTCTTCAGCGATAAGTCTCTTCATATTCTTCAAACAAATCTGGAAAGCCTCGGATTGATATCTTTAAAAAGCATAAAAAATGGAAATGTTTTAATACGACGGAACAGAAAACTGTGTTATGTTGAGTCAATGAATTTTACAGGATTATTCACAAGCCCAAAACAAATTTACCAAAAGAGTTCCAATGGAGAAAAAGAATGTGGTAAGTTTTTGTTTCGGATTTTTGTGTGGATGTGTGCCTTTTTAAAATCAATTTTTTTTTCACAACACATTCTCTTCTGTATACCAACATATACATATATATATATTCCAACCTATCTATCAATCTATTACACGGTGTTCATATTTCTCTCTCTCTCTCTCTCTCTCAACTTGTTCATATTCTCTCTCTCTCAACTTGTTCATATTCTCTCTCTCTCTCTCTCTCTCTCTCTCTCTCTCTCTCTCTATATATATATATATATATATATATATATATATATAGTGGATATTGTGCGCTTCCAACGATCGTTCTTAAACCCACTGGTAAGTTAATACTTATACATATACAAATATATATATATATATAATTTAATATACCAAACTTGTTGGTAAATCCTCGGGGTGAGAAGAAACCCAGCAAATAGTTTGATTGTAAAAATATACTACCAAACATCACCCGGGGAGAAAAAAAAATTTGGCAAAAAGAAAAGACCCAGATGATCGTACCAACCAAAAATAATCTATTGGTACAATATTTGGCCAAAAGAAAAAACAATTTATATATATATATATATGATATATATATTCATACAAAACCGCCAGGAAACTAAAGCTAATAAGTAAACAGTGCTCAATACCTAAATAGAGCAAATAATAAAGATAAATCTAATGAGTCCGATAAACCTACTAAAAGTTTCGCTTAATGCTCTTCAGGGCTAAAATCCGAGCACTAAGCGAAACTTTTAGTAAGTTTGTCTGACTCATTAGGTTTATCTATATATATATATATATATATATATATATATATATTTGTGTGTGTATTTAATCTAAATTATTGATTATTATACATTGAGCTCTCTCTAGGGATTTATAAAAAATACTTGTATGAATATATGTTTGCACCTACAAGAGTATGCAATATTGTTATACAGTGAGATTTTGAAGACCCCAAGTAGAATCATCCCTTACTACCAGTCATGGATACCTTACATTTATTTATTTATATATACACACACACACACACACACACACACATATATATCTTATTATAATGGAGATTGTGTGTTTTTCTGTCTGTAACCGAAACTATATTACTACTCAAGTCACAATTCCCTTAGTTATTTACGTTACATTCCCCGTGACTTTATTTTTTTAATCTAAAACTCAATTACTAATAAAATTGTTTTACGTTAATACTGTTGGCATTATCTACATATTAATACCATGCAATTGTATTTATATATACAACAAAATAGCGGTTTACAGTGTTAACGGGAAGGCTAATTTGCATATTGACATCAAAAATTTTATTTTATTAAATATGTGCTTAGTATTATTGATTTCTAATTGTTTGGTTTTATCTTAATGAATATGACTAAAAATCTCAGGTATAAATCTTAAACGAAATATATTAACAAGAAGAAATAACTGTACTTTTGTTCTTTATTTTCTATTTTAGCTAAATAGTTAAATTAGGAAAATTTAGTGATGGAAGAGTAAGTTTCAGCTGTTCTATTTTTCGATTATACCCCCCTCCGTTTCAACTTTTTAAATCTGCATTGTTATTTAGTTTCATTGGTATTTCTAATTTAATCTAATATTTTATTACATTAAAACTTAACTACTTGCACCCGGAGGGTGCATATATTTGCTAGTATATATAAGTAAGTAAAGTCGACGGGGAATTAAAGGAAAAAGGAGACGAAATAAAAAACGAAAGCACAAAGAAGACTTAATGGCCCTCCTGATGGTGCATTGTCATAAGTTCACAACTAGTAAATTGTTTAAAAGCCAGTGTGTATAAGTTTATTAGAATGGTAAAATAATGTCATCAATGGAGTGACATTTTTTTTTTTTTTTTTTTTTTTTTTTTCACGAGCTATCGCACGAGCTTCGGTTTGTGTGTAGTTTCCCTTGTGTCGCATCACTGACTGGTGGGAGGTTTAGAAAATACCATGTTAGTCTTGGGTTATGATCCTTTCAAGGAATGTAACTCTGTAAATATATTTTGAATTACCTCCCTTTAAAGCTAGCTTTTTGAATTTTTAAATATTTTTAATTACTTCTCAACATCATCATGTACTGCCAGCACGGATATCCATGACAATCTCTCGGCAACCGTCCCTATGTGTCATTACCCCGAGAAGATCTTCTGCACATCATCTAGAATCCACGCAGAGCTGATCTATGTAGGCTGTCGTTGCTGGAAGGCCCACACTGGCATGCCCATGTACAGGTTTCCACTGGAGAACACTGTAGCAAGCTGGGTGTTGTATATATTTTATATAGGTTTACACAACTTTCTAACTTTTAAACAAGACTCAATACAATTAAAGAAATTAACGGAGTCGTGTTAAAATAACAATCTGTATTAAAATAGAATTACAGACATGTATAATAGCATACCGGGTATAGTCCTTTGTTTTATATTGTGGTATTAATAGTTCATATTTTATCTTGTTTTTCTTTGCTGATACTGGAGTTGATTTGTTGCGTGACCACTCGTCTTGTCATTCTCTGAACTACTGAAAAATTCCCGCTTTTCCTTTTTGGCGCTTGATTTTGAATTCAGCATTTGTTGTTTTCCGTTACTGCATTTTTGGGAATCTTACTCCCCCTTTTTAATATAATCGGCAACTGCCATTTTATTAACCATTACAACACCACTTATGAGTTTGGCCTTGCTTCTCTAGCAGTGTTCAACATGTCCTATTCATCTTACTCGGATTATTTGTGTGATAGGGGGCAAGTGGACGTATAGCGGTTTTCTTTTAGAGCGTTGTTTTTACGATTTGTTTAAGATCGCACACAGCATTCTTGTGCAACATGATTGATAATCTTAAAACTCTTAAGAAACAACAACACAAATTCTTAACTTCTAAGCATTAAAATAACCCTCAATGAGTTGAAATACCTTTAAAATCAATCAATATGCAAAGGGTGTTCTGTGAAGAGAATTCACAAATACCACTTCCCGACATATCTTCCCATATTCAACAGACAAGAAATGATTTTCAAGGGAGACAACTCTTAGTGATCTAATTAGTACAAGGGAGATAATTAAAATATTAATGCTGAAAAATGAGTATGTGTGAAAAAAAAAAGAAAAAAAGAAAGGATAATTCATTGATACTAGAAACGGATACCCCCACCTGGTGCAAGTATTTAAGTTCTCGGTAATCTGAACATTAGCCCCATAAATGAGAATAACCCCCCTTATTTCTTTCATTTTGAGGAAGCCGTCTGTTTTGGTCGGCCATTTTTATTTCACAGTAATCAATACAACTGCATGTTATAACACGAAAATATCATTAAATGTGTTCTTAATAACAATTAAGTTCATTTCAAATAATGCACAAGCAAACTTAAGAACACATTTTATGATATATTCGTGTTAAAACCTTCAGTTGTATTGATTAGAAAAATATTTGTATTTTCAGTGTAGATTTACGGTGAAATGAAAATGGCCGACCAAAACAGACGGCTTCCTCAAAGTGAAAGAAACAAGGGGAGGTTACTCTCATTTATGTAGCTAATGTTCAGATTACCAAGTTCTCAACATGTTTAAGTGTTGGAGCGTATTCTTGGATATGACTGCTAATTTAATTTTCTATTCCTTTTGCAGAAAATAAGGTTTGTGACCCTCAGTGCAAAAATGGTTGCTGGGGAGAAGGACCATCTCGATGTTTGGATTGTCGTAATTTCATTGTGGAAAACAGAAATTTATGCGTTGATTCTTGTAAAAGTCGCACCCTCTTGTATAATGCGGGCAATAACGTTTGCAAAAAATGTCACGACCAATGTGCCCATAACTGCACCGGACCAGTGAGTATATATCAGTTTCTGTTTTTATTAGTGAGAAGACACTTAAACCCTTTAAATATCCCTAGATGTTCATCACTCACACTGACACACACACACACACATATATATATATATATATATATATATGAAATAAAAATGGAACTTAATCCGACAGTGTGAAATTGATATGTTGAAAAAACAAAAGATGTTTACAAAAGCATGGGATCATCAGGAGAGAATGTGCAACAGTTTCGGGGCCTTCCTCTCAACAGTTTTTAAAAGTAATCTCACATTAGTGAGGGGGGGGCGATGTTGCTTTTAAAACCGTTGAGAGGAAGGCCCCGAAACGGTTGCACATTCTCTCCTGATGATCTCATGCTTTTGTAAACATCTTTTGTTTTTTCAACATATCAATTTCATATATATATATATATATATATATATATATATATACACTAATATTTTATAGATTATATTGATTCCATATTTAATTATCAGTAACCATGTGCTGTTGACTTCCCGTCCATGCAACATTAACATATATATACACACACACATATATATATATATATATATATATATATATATATATATATATATATATATATATATAACACATGTACATACAACCATTTACACACATATATATACAGATATCTATACACACACACACATATATATATATGGAGAAAGGTAGATAAACACGGGATGTTGTACAAGATGGATATTTATTGTATATATATATATAATATATACATATACAAACACACACACACACACTCACACATATATATATATATATATATTTATATATATATATACACACACATATGCACACATGCATATGTGTGTATGTGTGATGATAGTTGGATGATTGACTCACAGGAATAGTTTATTTTATTAAAATAAAACAACTTACCTATAACTTTACCGTATATACTCATATGGAAATTGGGACGAAGACACCATTAAGCACCCCAGGTGAGACATTGATTCAAAAGGACATGTTTTGCGTTTCACCATTAAAATCAGGTTGTTTGTTAACAGATGATTTTTAGACACACTTTTTTTTAATTATAAAACTATAAATAAAAACACATTTTTATATTAAAGACACTTTTTTTTTTTTTACTTATTTCAATTTGTTAATTCAATAGCAATTCTTTTTCAATTATAAAACTTTGAACGTTAGACACGTTTAACATGGGAATAGTTAAAGCTATAAAAAGTATATTATAAGGTTATAATAATAACAGCTACCCCTAACCCTAACCTCTAACACTAACCCTAGCAAAATCTTTTTTTAAATTAATACTTTTTAATATTAACTATCCATAAAGGCACATGGAAAATAAATAAACATGTTTTAAGTTTTATTTAAAAATAAATAACAACATTAGTTTATCTTTAGTGCAAAATTAATTTGTTCACATATGCTAACAACATCAACATGAAATAATTATATTTTTTTTTAATTAAAATCAAAAACTACTTTAGTATAAAAATGTGACGGGTTTTTATCAGCCAGCTGTTTTGTTTTTACTAACAACTGGTAAAATTTGAAAAAAACTGGAACACATCACACCTGAAAATACTCGGGATATGAGCTTCGGTGGAATAATCCACGAATTCCATCCAAATATAAAAAGGGTGGCCAGAAAGCTTGAGAAGATCACCAATAAAATCATTAAACAGGAGACCAGCCTTTTCTTTAATTCCACATGTATAAATGAAAGAATGCTGCCCAAATACATACATATATATATATATATATATATATATATATAAAACTCGAGTAGGTTACTCCTTTCCATTGTTAAAATATATATGTATATATATATATATACTTATAAACACTGCCAGTGTGAAAAAAAAAAAAAGGCATTACATAAGCCCAGACGGGTTGATATGCCATTAAAATCAATCAATTATCTTTCAATTTTTATTTAGTTCTTTCTTTTATTTTTCCAGCATGAAAATGAATGTCACAGCTGTCGACGTGTCCAACATGGACCCAACTGCATGGAAAATTGTCCGCCAGCAAAATACCCGGATGAAAACAAAATCTGTCAAGCCTGTCATCCCAACTGTGACACAGAGTAAGTATTTAGTGATTAATAGATCTACTGACATATAGGACACAAATACATACACAAAAGTAAGTATTTAGAGATTAACAGATCTACTGACATATATGACACAAATACACAAAAGTAAGTATTTGGAGATTAATAGATCTACTGACATATAGGACACAAATACATACACAAAAGTAAGTATTTGGAGATTAATAGATCTACTGACATATAAGACACAAATACATACACAAAAGTAAGTATTTGGAGATTAATAGATCTACTGACATATAGGACACAAATACACACACAAAAGTAAATATTTGGAGATTAATAGATCTACTGACATATAGGACACAAATACATACACACACAAGTAAGTATTTGGAGATTAATAGATCTACTGACATATATGACACAAATACACACACACAAGTAAGTATTTAGAGATTAACAGATCTACTGACATATAGGACACAAATACATACACAAAAGTAAGTATTTGGAGATTAATAGATCTACTGACATATATGACACAAATACACACACAAAAGTAAATATTTGGAGATTAATAGATCTACTGACATATATGACACAAATACACACACAAAAGTAAATATTTGAGATTAATAGATCTACTGACATATAGGACACAAATACACACACAAAAGTAAATATTTGGAGATTAATAGATCTACTGACATATAGGACACAAATACATACACAAAAGTAAGTATTTGGAGATTAATAGATCTACTGACATATATGACACAAATACACACACACAAGTAAGTATTTAGAGATTAACAGATCTACTGACATATAGGACACAAATACATACACAAAAGTAAGTATTTGGAGATTAATAGATCTACTGACATATATGACACAAATACATACACAAAAGTAAGTATTTGGAGATTAATAGATCTACTGACATATAGGACACAAATACACACACAAGTATTTAGAGATTAACAGATCCACTGACATATAGGACACAAATACACACACACAAGTAAGTATTTGGAGATTAACAGATCTACTGACATATAGGACACAATATTTTCATGCTCAGAGTTGCTGAGTCATGAAATAAACTGCCTGCATACATAGTTGGCTGCTGAAACACTGCATCTTTCAAAACCTCCATGCTTCTTGTAATTCAACAATTCTACCTGATATCCCCACTCCATTTGCATATGCGCTTGCATGCACACACACACACATACATACATGTATATCGTTACTGTATGCTATTCATTTTCCTGACATTGAAAGTGAAAGGACCTGTATGTATGCCTACAAAGATCAAAACTCCCTGTTGTGAAGGTTCTAAGACCTGGGGCAGGTAGCAGATTTGAATTCATAAAAGAATCATCTATCTTCACAGTATTGAGGTCAGTCAGTCTACTGTTGGTTTGAACAACAGCAACTGGCTAAGCACAACTGAAGTAGTGTCCAAGACAGTTGGTATTTATGGGAATCAAGAATAGTCCATTCATGTATTTGGGTGATTCCATTCCCTGAGTTCTGATTGGCTGCTTGGTTTCTATGATGTTGTGGAGTTTCATAAATACCCTGTCATTCTGCAGTAGGGTTGCATCAAGATAGGATCGTATTCAGTTACAACTACTTGTTGTCGTGTCTTACCAATTCGATGGTAATTGGATCTTAGCTTGATTATTCTACACACAGCCCTTCAGAAATTGTGAAACAGATCACATCCATCACTATCAAGCTTGGTGTTGAGGTTGAAGTAACCATTGCAGATGTATAAAACATTATACATGGCTGTAATAAATTTGTACATTATTCTATGTACTATACATGAACCTTTGATGAGTTGTTTGGTTTGGTTTGTTTTACGGCATATCAACCTCAGTGGGTCATTTAATGCCGATAAAGTTTTGAAATAAATCAATTCATAATGGATAATACAATTTTTTTATAAATACATTTTTCTATTTAACCCATAGATGGGACCCTAACAGGTACTACCACTCCAGGTCAGAGTGGACCAGGGAGCAATGGTGATGAAGGGGTGCTCCACATTCCCTAAACCTCCAAAACTGGAACCTCACCATCAGATATTTAACGTCATTCCCAGGACATGTAGACCCGCAGCCACCGCCTTCTAGCACCCATATGATAAAAAGGGGTTGGGGCTTGCCATAAGGGCAATAGGGTTGGGAAAATCATATAGGTGCTAGGGCTTGACGTGACCAGCCGATTGATCGGAGGGGGCCTCTCCGACCACCCGTCTAGCCCAAGATAGGGCCAAAGTGGAGTATTGCAAGTCCTGAACTGCTCATCCACCTGGGCTCCATCCTTAAGCATCACGGGTCGCCACCCGTCTAGCCCAAGATAGGCCAAAGTGGAGTATTGCAAGTCCTGAACTGCTCATCCACCTGGGCTCCATCCTTAAGCATCACGGGTCGCCACCTACGGCCAACAGGTGGCCTCATTGGGAGAGTCTTACCCTCTGCAGAGGTGCAGTCGGTGCATTCTAACGCCCCATCCGACAGGGCTGTTGATGAGTTGTGGTTCACCTGAGCACTGTATGCAATAAAATTTCATTAATATTATTATTTATAGTTATTTTATTTATTTTGTTTTATTTTCTAGGTGCACTGGATCGTCGAATGAATTACGAACAGGGGGATGCAGCAGCTGTAAGATAGGACTGAGTCAGTCTGACGGACGAATACTTTGTATCTCAAAAGATCTTGAGGAATGTCCTGATGGCTACCATAGAGACTATCACAAACTGCCGCTAATGAAGGACAAAATTGTAAGTGAACACCACTTTGGGTTTTATCTCATTGTACTACAATCAGTGAATATAAGGAAATATAAGTAAATACAGGGTGTCCAGTATAGTGTAATTATCATGATCTATGGGGAATTTGGGGTTAAAAATAAAATGGTATTCGGATTTCTGGAGAAAGAGAGGAAAAAAAAAAATAAGAACAAAGAGAGGTTAAAGTTTGGAACTCAACTGACCGTCGAATGACCCGGAAATTAGATTTAAAAATAAAAATGGAAGTTCCGGGTTTTGACCGGAAGTGGAATTTGGGTGACCTTCCCATCTCAGGACAAGAAACGGAAGAAGAGAAAAATTGGTCTTTTTTGATTGGGATTTGGTTGGAGTCAGACGTGGCCTCTCAGTTCTCCATATGGATTTCGCATATTAGTACTGAACATGATTTATGATAGAGTAATTTGACCATACCCTCTCTCTCTCCTTTCTTCTCTCTAAAAAAGAACCCATGAGCCTAGAAAGAAATAAACAGCCCTTGTGACTCTACAACTTGAGCATGTTGTTTCTGAACTAATGACGACTACTACTACTACTAAATGACTACTACTACAACTCAAACTTGGCGATATGCAACACCAGAAAAATTTCATATCAATTGAAGTTTGAATATCTTATTATAATGGAGATTCAGTGTCTCTACTTAACCGAAACTATATCACTGTTTACATCATGATGAAATCAGGAATGAGTATTTATAGTAAAAATCATTGATATATAGAATAATAAATCTTGTTTATTAACAATGTCTTAGTTATGGTAATTTATCATGCATGCATGAATTTTTCCAACTGTAAATAGCAGCAGGTACTGCTCTTAAGCGAGAGTCAATATTCCAACGGTATACTCAGACTGTTGATAGACTGCCTCATGAGTAATCTTCTCATTTGTATATGTTTGTACTACTGTTCTTTGTTAATATATTCAACTCATTTCCTCTTTTGTGTCTTTATTCTGGTGCCTAACAAGGCCACAACAGTCTCGATGAAAATCTGAGTTAGATTTGCCTCAAAACAGCCCATGTTATTAGTGCATTCAAAATTATGGAATGTTTCATATATATATATATATATATATATATATATATAATATAGAGATTTTTGAAGGCAATTGACAATGCAATATGTGTTGAAAATTATATTCATTTACCTTTTTTTTTTTTTAATTCGGAATAAAATTCCATCATCAGAGTTATTAGACGTATTAAAAGTACTAGGTGTTTTTTTTTTTTTATAGTACTTATCCCAAGGCGCTGGTGTAATTATCTGTTGTTTAAGAAGTTGAGGAACGCCGGATATTTGGAAATTTTTTTTTGGTTATTTCCATGGTGTTAAATCGGTCTGGTTGTTCTTGTGCTCGTGGAAATTGTTCGAAATTCTTTTAATTTTTTAATTTTTTTTACTATAAATTTAGCCTGGCTCAGGCATAGTGAAATAAAGGTTTGTTTTTTTTAATAAACTTCTTAAACAACAGATGATTACACCAGCACCGTGGGATAAGTAGTATGAAAAAAAAACCTAGTACTTTTAATACTTCTAATAACTCTGATGATGGAATTTTATTCCGAAAATATTTAGAATTAAAAAAAAAAAGGTAAATAAATATAATTTTCAACACATATTGCATTGTCAATTGCCTTCAAAAATCTCTATATTACACATATGCACAATGCTTCAAACAAACTATAAAAAAAAACCTTTATATATATATATATATATATATATATTAATGTGTATGGTTGGCACTAGTATACTAGAAAAAGTAATAGTAATCCAACGTACAGTGTTATTAGAAGAGTGCTCAATATCTACGCACACGTAGAAGAAAAAAAACATTCCGCATCACGTAAACACGCAAACACGAGAATACAGTTAAAAAAAACGCACAGATTTGACCATTTACACAATTTCTGTCATTTTTAAAGGAACTTTTCGTATTACCCGATGAATGCTCTAAGCAAGAAACCGCTGGTTGTAATACCGTTCCCGTAATTAAATAAATAAAAGCAAAAACTTTTATTTGTTTTGATTTCTCATTGAACTATATATATATATATATATATATAATCTATCTCACTAAGTGATAAAGTCAAGTTGCCTCAATACTCTTCGGACTTTCCTCAGTATTCACTCATTTTTTATTTGATTTTTCATTGCAGCTTTGTAGTCCATGTCACAAAGATTGTCTTACCTGTCTTGGGAGCGGAGAATTCTCCTGCAAGGAGTGCAGGAAATACAAATACCACAGCAAATGTGTCAACGAATGCCCCAAGAACTTCTACGCAGATGATGAGAACAAAACCTGCCAAGATTGTCATCCTGAATGTAGGAATGGATGCAGCGGACCGTTACCTTCTGAATGTTATGCTTGCCGAAACTTTAAAATTCCACTCAACCACAACCAAACAGTGGTAAGATGCACCAGCCAATTTGCTTTTTTTATATCGTAGTCACTCTCATTTTGTAAGGGAGTGATGACATGTCAATTATGATAATTGCTGCAATTCTTGTCTCTATTCTTGTTTTACTTCAAGATGTGCTGGAATCCGGTTGTTGGACTCATGTTGAGTTGGCTTTTCAACAAATCTTAGAAGCAGCACCTTTCAAAATAGAAGCTGCATGGCCACTGACCTTCCATCACACAAACCATACAAGTAGAATGAACAAGACATGCTGATCACTGTTGGAAAAGTTAAGATAAATTAATAAGCGACATTCTCCCATGGACTCCTACTCATCAGTGTTAGCTGACCAGCAAAAACTTACAATTACCAGCACCTTGTAGACACTGGGTGCTATCTAGAGGACTTACCTAATAGCAATGGCCAATAGGGATGGATGGCAAAAAAGAGTCAACAGAATCAGTGCTGTCAACACACCTTGATTATGATGATGATGATAGTTCAGACAGAACTGTTCATTTCAATAAGATTCCTGATATGAGTTATTAGGCATCTCCTCATCTTTCTCTGCAACTTTTCTTGTCAGCTGTACTTTTCAGCTTCAGCTCCTTACTGCACCCTTTTTCAGTGCTGGTGTCAGATAAGTGTTAAATGTTTCCAGAACCTTATTAAGACTCAATATGTTGCATAGTGGCTCTCATTTTATAAGGGAGTGATGACATGTTGATAATAATAATTGCTACAATACTTATCTCTATTCTTGTTTTACTTCAAGAAGCTGGAATCTGGTTGTTGGGCTCATGCTGAGTTGGCTGGCATTCTTTGCTGTTTGAGTCTGGAACAATTTGGGTTTGCTGGAGGATATTTTGCCTTGTGCCATTTATTGTTAATAATAACACAAGACATTCTTATTTTCTTTTCATGACTTTAAAAAGTTTTTATTCCCAAGTCAAAATGCCTTGGGTGATACACATATTTCTGGTTGGTTTGGTTTGTTTTGTTTTACGGCATATCAACCTCAGTGGGTTATTTAATGCCGATAAAGTTTTGAAATAAATCAGTTCTTAATGGATAATACAATTTTTTTATAAATACATTTTTCTATTTAACCCATAGATGGGACCCTAACAGGTACTACCACTCCGGGTCAGAGTGGACCAGGGAGCAATGGTGATGAAGGGGTGCTCCACATTCCCCAAACCTCCAAAACTAGAACCTCACCATCAGATAGAGTTTAACGTCATTCCCAGGACATGTAGACCCGCAGCCACCGCCTTCTAGCACCCATATGATAAAAGGGGTTGGGGCTTGCCATAAGGGCAATAGGACATATTTTTGTGTTATACCCAGCCACTGCCTTGTTCCAAACTGCCCTTACATTCTCTCCTCTCACGACCACTCTTAACCATGTGACATCTCTTAACCAGTAAGAAATCGACATGTGGCATTTTGCTGACTCATCCAAAAAACTTTCCATGTTACTTACACGTAATTGCTGGATTTTTCCATCCTATTATGTTTCATTTTCAGCATTGTTTGTAGTGCAGGGGTCTACTGTATTAATCCAGGCTGCAGGACCCCTTTTCCATGTAAACTAAAAAAAATAAAGTAAAACTTTTTAGGCCCCCCAAAAATAAAGCGAAGCTTTTTAGGCCCCTAAAAAATGTAGGAGGCTAGACGGACGGTCGGAGAGGCCCCCTCTGATCAATCGGCTGGTCACGTCAAGCCCTAGCACCTATATGATTTTCCAAACCCTATTGCCCTTATAGCAAGCCCCAACCCCTTTTTATCATATGGGTGCTAGAAAGCAGTGGCTAAGGGTCTACATGTCCTGGGAATTACGTTAAACTCTATCTGATGGTGAGGTTCCAGTTTTGGAGGTTTGGGGAATGTGGAGCACCCCTTCATCACCATTGCTCCCTGGTCCACTCTGACCTGGAGTGGTAGTACCTGTTAGGGTCCCATCTATGGGTTAAATAGAAAACATGAGTTTATAAACAAAATTGTATTATCCATTTAGAATTGATTTATTTCAAAACTTTATCGGCATTAAATGACCCACTGAGGTTGATATGCCGTAAAACAAAACAAAACAAACCAAACCAAACCAAACCAAACCAAAATACCTGAAGACGGCTGGAGGGTACATTGGCTGAAACATTGTGTATATAACAATAAAGATGAGGACAATAGTCTGAATAATCCACTTTTTTGGGGGGGGGTGGAGATTTGTTTTTTTGGTATTTAGTTTTGCTGTTGCACATAGATAAATTATTTTCCAGTAAAATTAGGGTGCAAGATCTTTCAAAAACAAACTAGATGTTATGATTTTTGTGGCCATTTTTAGGTCAGAGCACTTTACAGTGGAGATCCCTTCTATTCCTTAGTGTTAGGTAGAATCCTTGGTTGCTAATCCATCGGTGTCAAATACCAGCAACTGAGGGGCTTTCAAGATCGGCAATTAAATAGTTAACTAACCATGTATTTGAGTGTGTTGATTGGCTGACTGAATCCACACGTCCACGCAGAGTCTATAAGTTTAAGTGGTAGATTCTAGCACACCTTATATCACAAAATATTCCAGCACTAGAGCTCTTTGAGGTTTCATTTCACATGCCGACTGCATGCATTTTGGGATCAGAAATGCTTCAACATTAGTTTGAAGAGAAGGTTCCTGAATTTGACAAAAAATACCTGAAGAAGGCTGGAGGACACATCGGCCGGAACGTTGATTTTGTGTTGTTTATTTTCTCTAGCTTCTTTTTGTCTTGCTATTTTCAGTTCAATTGCTCAGAAAATTGTCCTTTGGGTATGACGTACCACATTAAGGACCAGCTTACCAATGACCTGACGGTTTGTGCCGACAAATCCCACCCAATAATTGCTGAAAGATTGCAAAAGGAATCTGCGTAAGTTCATCTGATTTTTTCTCAAAGTTTTCTCTATTTGATGTCAGATGCAATCGAAAAGAGGGGAATTATAAACCTTAATAGCTATGGTAGTAAGAGTAGTTTTCAATAATTCTGTGGTCACCTCTCTTAGGAAATGGGAGAATGCAGCCTTATATCCATTTCTTTATAATATTTCATTTATATACTGCATTGCTATATTTATACTTCAAGAGGTATTTCATTGAGACGTCGAGCTTTTCTGCTTTTGATTGTTTTTAGAACTTTGTTGAGTTCATCTTCCATTGTGTAGGTAATGTATAGATATTGATGTATGGGGGCTTGTATGTGATAAATAGTGTAAGTTGTTATGCATCTGAAACATCTTATTATAATGGAGATTGTGTGTTTTTCTGTCTGTAACCGAAACTACATTACTACTTAAGTCATAATTCCCTTTAGTTATTGACATCACATTCTCAATGATTTCATTTTTATTTAAACCTTAATGATTAATACTGTTATCCATATCTACATACTAATAACATGTAATTATATTTATATATACAACAAAATAGCGGTTTACAGTGTGAACGGGAAGGCTAATTTGCATATTGATATTAAAAATGTGATTTTAATAAATATGTGCTGAGTATTATTGATTTCTAATTGTTTGGTTTTATCTTAATGAATATAAGCAAAAATCTCTTCAATGAATCTTAAATGAAATCCATTAACAAGAAAAGATAACTGTCATTTTATTCTTTACTTCCTCTTTTAACTAAATACTTAAATTAGAAAAAATAACAATGAAAGATGGGAGTGATGGAAGAGTAAGTTTCAGTTGTTCTATTTTTCGTTTATACCCCTTTCTGTTTCAAATCTTTTTATCTGCATTCTTGTTTAGTTTCATTAGCCTTTCTAATTTAATATAATATTCTATTACATTAAAACTTAAATACTTGCACCCGGAGGGTGCATATATTTGCTAGTAAGAATAATATATGGAAATATCATATTATGAAACCTGTTATGATGTATTATGTAATACTAATATATCATATGTGGTAATTTATAGTTCAATGTTAATTGTATCTTGTACTATGGTGGTTATATCATATAGTGTTAAGTTTATACCTGTATTAGTAATAAAATATTTTTATTATAATACAATATTACAACTGAACAATATTTGTATTACCAAGTTATTACCAAAAAATCAGTAAGTTTATTTTATACTAGCAAGACCTGTGGATATACCACAGTATGATAATTCATTCACTATATTTGTGCATGTGCGTATGTGTGTGTGTGTTGTTGAGAAATCTTATCTTAATGGAGATTATGTAACTGTTTGTAACCAAAACTACATCACCACTGACTTCACAATTTCCTTACTTATTTAAGTTATCTATTTACAATGATCCAAAGTCTTTCACCACCAGCCAACATTCCATGTCTATCTGCATGAATATTTATGTCAACAACAAATTAAATGCTTCTGGGTCAGTCCATCTTGTAGGGGTGTTCACTCCTCTACAACAAGTCATATGGTCTGATTTTTCTAAATAATTATTAGCGTTTTAGTGGCAGTTCGAATCCTACCGAAGGAAATAACCTTTTTGTTGGTTACCTTTTTATAAGGGTCTCTGAAATTAATTACCACATATAGTTTAAGCATATAATCTTGTATTTTCTTATATTACTGTTTATTTGTTTTCAGTGATGGCCGAAAGAAAACTATCATCATCACTATTGCTATCATCTTTGGATTTGTTGCTGTGGTGGTAATAGCTTATATATGCTACAAAAGAACAAGCTCGAAAGCCATCGAGAAAGTTGCCAAATTGAATGCTAGTATGATGCGCTATGAGGAGACAGAAGTAAGTAATAAAAACATCTTTTACTTACAATTAAATACTGGTCACTTTCACTTATAGAATAATTTCTATCTATTCTTTAAATCTTTACAACGTCTGTTACTTCACTCACGTACCTAGGTAGTAATATCTCATCCACAGAAAGTGATGTTAATGCATGTTTAGGGAAGGCATGGTCTGCTATAAACAGATTATCAGTCATATGGAAGTTCAGTCTCCCTGACAAGTTAAAGCAACAATTCTTCCAGGCTGTAGTTGTGTCAGTGCTACTGTATAGCTGCACCACATTGATCTCTAACAAAATGGCTAGAGAATAACTTGTGGTTTGTCCAGCAAAGACCTACATAGATCAACTCTGTGCAGATACTGTGTGGTCTTATAAATACGTGTTGTGCTGCAGGCCACTAAGAGGTTGATGAACATGCTCGTTCAGACTTCCTGTGCCCACGTTGTTTTCGTTGACGCACAGGAAAGTTGAAGAAGAGCTGGTTTGGACTTTCTCGGTTTGGGCTAGGTCTGAAGATGGCCAAATTTACCAATGCTGTTGTTGGAGTTATCTTGATATAAGATGTGCTCTAATTACCCACCTAGATTTATAGACTAGCCAAGGTCACGTGATTGACCCTTGTAACCAATCACTAGCAATACTACTGGCCTGATAGATTTGGTTTGGTTTGTTTTGTTTTACGGCATATCAACCTCAGTGGGTCATTTAATGCCGACAAAGTTTTGAAATAAATCAATTCTTAATGGATAATACAATTTTTTTATAAATACATTTTTTCTATTTAACCCATAGATGGGACCCTAACAGGTACTACCACTCCGGGTCAGAGTGGACCAGGGAGCAATGGTAGTGAAGGGGTGCTCCACATTCCCCAAACCTCCAAAACTGGAACCTCACCATCAGATAGAGTTTAACGTCATTCCCAGGACATGTAGACCCGCAGCCACTGCCTTCTAGCACCCATATGATAAAAAGGGGTTGGGGCTTGCCATAAGGGCAACAGGGTTTTGGCCTGATAGAATACTTAATCCCCCCACATTGGTCATAATTAAAACTAGTATTGGTACAGATCCGGCAATCCTATCAAAGGACTTATACTTTATATCAGTAACTGAGAACACTTTAGTAACCAAAGGATTCACATTATCGATGGACTCTTTATCAAAGATCCAATTCCACCAGATAAGTGCTTCTGCTATAAGGCCAAGGAATGACCCTTAAAAACGTAACAGCTGTCAACTGGTCTACCACTGCAATAACTACAAAATGCTTATTAACAAGTGTTTCTAACAGTTCCTTTATTCATCATACGGTGACCAAAATCATATTATGTTATATTGCACCTCTGACGAATAACCATGAAGTATCCACAAATATAGCAGAAACCACTTGGGTTCTTCACACATTGATGTCACCTTGTAGCCATGATCAAATTTGACAGAATAAACAAACAAAATTAGCTATTAATATTGATACCAGAAATGCGTAAGTAATTTATTTAGCCGCAAAAGTATAAAATATAATATCTCAAATTGCATGATAACTAGAGCATACAAAACAAAATAGTTTCCATATTTGCGATCAGCAGATCAAAAATATTAAAAAATATTTTTTTAAACTAACGCAACTGAGACTTTCAAAACATTTGTTGTCCTGTGTAATTTCTAAATTATAAAATATAATTCTCTCTAATCATTTTATCAATTTAAATCTGAATAAATAACCTATATTCTTTTAGAATTAATAATTAATAATAGTATATATAACAACAAAGGGGTTTCAATGGAAGAAGTTGGAGTTAGTGAGTTGACTGGCGATATACAGCTAATTACTTCTGGATGAAACGGACAAGTTCAGGACTTTGGGGGGCAAGGCTGTGGCAAAGTCCAATGGCTGATAAGGATGGATGTTGAAAGAGATTCAAATAGGCAGCTATCTCTCCACTTTCACTGCTGTTAGCTGTCACATGAGGTCCTAAGGGAGTGACACTACCAGAAAGAGGCTGGATTGAAGGGTTTAGATTGTTGTTGAGTCCTGTTGAGGTAAGGGTTTCAAGATGGAAAAAAAAGTAAAGTTGGTGAAGTGGCTTATAGACGGTATCAGCTGTACAGCAAGGGAGTCTATCCCCTTTTCGCTAGCACTAGACCAGGGAGATTTTTTTTTCTGAGTTGGAGCGCCACATCTACTATCAGCTCTCACCCACCCATTTTACCGCGCAGATCAGATTACCCAATTTGTGCTACTCATATGCTGAGTTGGCAGGGATCGGTATCGAACTAGGAACCTTCCAATTCCAAACGACTGAGCTAAACTATTGCTGTACTTGTAATGTTTTGTAAAAGTGACCTTTGCACACATACCTGAAGGAGATGATTTATGTTCGCTTAGAAAAGTCATGAAACCAATTCTCCCTGTACTGATGGTTAGATATCTGGACAAAATATCATATCACTGTTATGTTGATTTAATTTGCTTCTTCCTTTTGCTCAAAATCTTTCATGACCCTGCATTCTATGTTTAGGCAATAAAAACAGATTTTCTGTTTGTTCAAATATTTATGAGCAGTATTTTCTATAGAGTAATGCTCATCTGTCTTATATAAAGTAGTTATGTGTGTTATGGGCATGTCTTGATGATGAGTACTCTATAATTATTGATGTTTTAGTAAAAGAAAGAAACATTGAAATTCATTTCAGATATTTCAGTTTTTATTTACATTGAATTATGATTAGAATGCTGAGGAGTTAGGGATGTAAACAGGATGGGTGCTAGGGTGTCATGTTGCATAGCGCCTTCTTTGTTTGGCACTAAATCGTATGTTATATACTGGCATCTTCAAATTCTCGCTGCTAAATCGCGTACGTATCGTAGCGGGTATCGGCCCCTACCCTAGACGATATCTGTAGTGGTCACTTAAATGAAATCACAAGGCATGCTCTATGTAGTAGAAGATTGACTTTTTATTTAATTCCCTCATGGTGCGGTGTGAGTGGCGAGCGTTGACAATGGCCACTACTGCTGCTGGGATGAATAGCGTTGGTGACGTGAAAGGGGGGGGGACGAACCTCACTGCCCGCTGACAGCGATCTACCGTGTCGAGGTCGCTCCTTGTGCTCTGATCGCCGTCTCCTGTCTGCCTCTAACTTCGTCACTAAATCGTATATGTTATATACTAGCATCTTCAAATTCACGCTGCTAAATTGTGTACATATCGTAGCGGGTATCGGCCCCTACCCTAGACGATATATCTGTAGTGGTCACTTAAATGAAATCACAAGGCATGCTCTATGTAGTAGAAGATTGACTTTTTATTTAATTCCCTCATGGTGCGGTGTGAGTGGCGAGTGTTGACAATGGCCACTACTGCTGCTGGGATGAATAGCGTTGGTGACGTGAAAGAGGGGGGGACGAACCTCACTGCCCGCTGGCAGCAATCGACCGTGTTGAGGTCACTCCTTGTGCTTTGATCGCCGTCTCCGGTCTGCCTCTAACTGGCCTCTGGCTTTTGTATTGACGATATGCCTACGCATCTCTACCCTTGCTCTGATAACTATCTCCCAAGTTATTGTTTCCCATCCTTCTTTTGTTTGCTTTGTTTAATTTTACCGGAAATTCATATTTCCATTTGTACAATATCCAACAGTCATATGGAACCAGCTTTTGATCTGCTTTGTTCCCTTTTTGGTATCTTCTTTAATGGGGCTGGGGGGTCAATACCCCTGAACAGATGCTGTGCAGACGATCTCCTAAGGACAATAAATCATTGGGACGGTTAGTGAGAAATTGTCATGGATATCCGTGCTACTAGCATTACTGATAATTGTTTTGTTTTTTTATTCCTCCCTCCAGCCAATGACACCAACAGGAATTAAACCAGATTTAGCCCAGTTACGCTTAATCAAGGAATCCGAATTAAGAAGAGGAGGTATTATTGGGTCTGGTGCATTCGGAACTGTATATAAGGTAAGTAACATCATGCCTACATTTTATTTTAGCTTTTGTTATTTTTTTTGTTTCAATGATATATGCATGCGGGCTTATATGTGTGTATGTATATGGTTTTGTTTATCTGTGTGAGGGTTTATGCATTTGCCTGTATGTGTGGTCCCTTAGCATGTATATATGTGTTGGCTGTCAACTCTTGCACAAGTAAGACCATCTGTTCTTTTTTTTTTTTTTTTTTCATACTTGAGTGCCAGTAGCATTTGACACTGTGTCTTTGTGTTTTCTCAGATGTAGAGAGAGAGAGAGAGACAGAGGGGGAAGAGGGATGGCAGTAGAGAGAGAGAGAAAAAAAGAGTGAGAAGGAGGGAGTGAGAAAGTGAGGGAGGTAGAAAGAGAGAGAGAATCAGTTTGGTAAGTGTGTGGGGTGAGTTGAATTATTTCTATGACCTTTAAAATCTTGCAATACCCTCTGGTTAAAGATGAGACTGTCCAAACTGTCCAAGATGAAAAATATAATGGACCATTCCATTCTTATTATAAAGAAAGAAAGAGAAGCAAAATGACATGCTACACAGAAATGAATCCCCATCTATTCTCTAATAATTCCCCTGCATCAGAAATTCCGCAAAGTTGGGGACGTCAACCCTAACTATTGTTTTAGCTTTTGTTATTTTTTTGTTTCAATAATATATGAGTGCATGTATATGGTTTCGTTTATGTGTGCGAGTAGTATTTTTTTTGGTTGGTTGGTTGATTTGTTTTATGGCATATCAACCCCTTTCGGATCATTTAATCCTAAGTCAAGTCATTTTTTATATAAAAAAAAAGTACACATTTTGGTTACAGTGCCTGCGATTGCTGAGAATTTACCATAAATTATTTTATGTGGAAGCAATTTTATATTTAATATATAGACTGCATAATTGAACAATAATTATTTTCTTTGCAGGGTTTCTGGATCCCAGATGGTGAAAATATCAAAATTCCTGTTGCCATCAAGGTTTTGCAAGAAGGAACATCCCCAAGTCAGAACAAAGAACTTCTTGAAGAGGCTCGAGTAATGACTCAGTCGACCAGTTTTACTGCATCCGTATTCTAGCCGTCTGTATGACTGCACAGATGATGCTGATTACACCACTCATGCCGCTCGGCTGTCTGCTTGACTATATTCGAAAAACAAGAAAGCCATCGGATCCAAAGTTTTACTCAACTGGTGCACACAAATAGCCAAGGTAAATTTAATTAATTATAAATAATTATAAATAATTTATAGCCAAGGTAAATAATCATATCTTATTATAATGGAGATTGTGTGTTTTTCTGTCTGTAACCGAAACTATATTCCTACTCAAGTCACAATTCTCTTAGTTATAGACATCACATTCTTCATGATTTTATTTTTATCTAAACCTCAATTATTAATAAAATTGTCTTACATTATTAATACTGTTAACTATGTCTACATACTAACAACATGCAATTATATTTATATATACAACAAAATAGCGCTTTACAATGTGAACGGGAAGGC
Organism: Doryteuthis pealeii; assembly: GCA_023376005.1. Classification (NCBI taxonomy): domain Eukaryota; kingdom Metazoa; phylum Mollusca; class Cephalopoda; order Myopsida; family Loliginidae; genus Doryteuthis; species Doryteuthis pealeii. Next base: position 19,238,633 of record CM042150.1, on the reverse strand, counting down.
TAATTTGCATATTAATATTAAAAAATCGAATTCAATAATTATGTGCTTAGTATTATTGATTTCTAACTGTTTGGTTTTATTTTAATGAATATAAGCAAAAATCTCTTCAATGAATCTTAAATGAAATCCATTAACAAGAAAAAGTAACTGTCATTTTATTCTTTACTTCCTCTTTTAACTAAATACTTAAATTAGAAAAGATAACAATGAAAGACGAGAGTGATGGAAGAGTAAGTTTCAGTTGTTCCATTTTTTATTATACTCCCTCTGTTTCAAATCTTTTATTATACTCCCTCTGTTTCAAATCTTTTTATCTGTATTCTTATTTAGTTTCATTAGCCTTTCTAATTTAATACAATATTTTATTACATTAAAACTTAAATACTTGCACCCGGAGGGTGCATATATTTGCTAGTGTAATTTATGTATAATTGTATTGGAGTAAATAATTATTTAGTTATCATTCCCACTTTGTTCCCTTTGTTCTCATAAAAATCAGTCCATTAATACTTTTTCTTGTCTTTTGTTGAATGCATTTCTTCGAGTTGTGTCATGCGTCATGACATCTTCGCGTGCGTGGATCGCAACTTGGCTTTCAAAAATATAACGCTGAACAAATACAGTTACACAACTAAAAAGATTTTCATCTCCTGTCATGATGAAGGTTTAAAGAAACCGAAATGTTTAAACATCAATAAATAAATTCATCCTATTTTCGGAACACTTGTTTTTTCAAAATTTTCTTAATATTATTATATATAATTTATAGCCAAGGTAAATAATTTATTATAATAATTTATTATTTGTTATATTATTAATTAATCATAAATAATAAGATAATGGTAAGAAGTGAAGAACTCAGGTGAAGTAAGTCCATGTCTATACCGAGTGCATAAGTACAAAGTGAATGTAAGCTGCCTTCTGCGAAATTCGAACTCGGTTCTCCAATTTCTCTTTCCGTGTCGATAACCATTGTGAATCCACGTAAGGCTCGCACCTGACAACCCCCGTATATATGAATATATGTCCGCATATTTACACACACACACATACACAAGCCAACACACACATATATATATATATATATATATATATATATATATATGAGAAGTAAATACACAAACGATGTGTTTTGATATGGCTTTTTTTTAACCGACAATTTTTCGGAGAATATGTGCTTATTTGAAGTAGTACCTAATTTTGAAAGTTAATTAATAATTAATTAATTAGGTGGGCATACCTATTCAAATGTAAGGCTAAACAAATCGAGAAAGATCAATCTCTGTATGTACATTTCGGCCTATTAGGCCTCATCAGCAGAGCTATAGATAGGAAGACCGCCTTATATATAATATATATATATATATATATATATATATATATATATGTGTGTGTGTATATATATATATGTGGATGTTCATAGAAGGTAAACAATTTATTTTTCACTTTCTCTTTTGTGAATCCAACTTTAAAATCCAAATTTAAAAGCTGCTCAAACATAGATAAATCTATTAATAATGGAGATTTGCTTCCGGTTTTTGTAACAAAAACATGTCACTGCTTACATCACATTACCCAAAATCGTCATAACATAGAATAAATACACTCAAAATTTGAACATGCAATATTAGACAGTCCTCATTGTTTTTTAAAACAAGTTTTAATAAATACATGACTGGTATTATATATCTATATATAGTTTGTTTTATTTTAATACATATTTAAAGTTTACATTTCAAATTGTTTTATTTTTTAATCCTTTAATGAATTTGATGATTTTACTTACTTAGGGTACAAACTCACTGACATTGAATTTTTTACTCCCACCCCTCAGGCAATATGTTTCAAAAATCTATTTTTACATTGTTTTTTATTTTGCTAGTAGTTATAAAAGATATTATGTATCTGTTTGTTTGTAACCAAAACTACATTGCTGCCAACATCACAGTTTCCTGAGTTATTTACATTATATTCTCAATGGTTATTAAATAATCATTATTTAATTTTGATTAACAATGCGTGTTGTCTTGACGATCAGTGGCTAACACGCTGCTTTGAAACCAATAGTAACAATCGCACCTTATATGTATTGTACACTATAATAAATAAATAAATACAGCTCTTACACCTATAATTGAGCTCTTTATTTTTAATTCTCCAATACTAGAAAAAAATCATCCTATATATATATATATATATATATATATATTATATATATATATATATATATGTATGCATGCATCCTGCATCTCTGATGCACAAAAATCTAAAAGGACACAGTAAAATCTTATCCATGCATCCCAGTGTTTTTCTTTATTTTTCCCTCACCATTTCAAGCTAACTGTAAATACAATTCAATATTTTCTTAGAAATGAATTACACAGGATAGGTTACAAGGTAGAAGATAGAAGGCTTTAGTTGGGATCCATAGATTTTCCTAGGGACCAGGATAGGTTACAAGGTAGAAGATAGAAGGCTTTAGTTGGGATCCATAGATTTTCCTAGGGACTCATTCAAAAAGGATGCACTAAACCAAAAAGCTATCAGCATCACTCTATATGTGTTTATATATATATATATATGGGAGTAAATATGGAAATAAATCCGACAATGTTAAGAAATTTGAAAAAACAAGTGTTCCAAAAATAGGATGAATTTATTTATTGACGCTTAAAGGTTTCGGTTTCATTAAACCTTCATCAGGATGTATCCTGGGGGTGAAGAAATTGATGGATGTTTTTATAGATGACAGGAGATAAAAAATCTTTATAAAATTTTATAAAGATTATGGGGTGAAGGTTTAAAGAAACTGAAACGTTTAGGCATCGATAAATGAAATTCATCCTATCTTTGGAACACTTGTTTTTTCAAATTTCTTAATATATATATATATATATATATATATATATATATATATACTAGCAAATATATGCACCCTCCGGGTGCAAGTATTTTAGTTAAATTTTATAATAAAATATGATATTAAATTAGAAAGGCTAATGAAACTGAATAAGAATGTAGATAAAAAGATTTTGAACAGAGGGAGTAAGATTGAAAAATAGAACAACTTTGAAACTAACTCTTCCATCATTTTCCCTTACTCCCGTCTTTCATTGGTAAATTTTCCTAATTAAACTGTTTAGTTAAAATAGGAAGTAAAGAATAATATTACAGTTATTTCTTCTTGTTAAGGGATTTCTCTTAAGATTTATTGAAGAGATTTTTGCTCATATTCAATAAGATAAAACCAAACAATTAGAAATCGATAATACTAAGCATATATTTATTAAAATCAATTTTTTAAGATCAATATTCAAATTAGCCTTCCCATTCATACTGTAAACCTCTATTTTGTTGTATATATAAATACAATCGCATGTTATTAGTATGTAGATATGGTCAACAGTGTAAGTAATGTAAAACAATTTTATTAATAATTGAGGTTTAAATAAAAATAAAATCATGGAGAATATAATGTAAATAACTAAAGGAATTGTGACTTGTATAGTAATATAGTTTCGGTTACAGACAGACAAACCCACAATCTCCATTATAATAAGATTATATATATATATATATATATATATATACACACACACAGGTTGATACCAAAAATAGGCCACTCTGCTGACTTCACTTACTAGATGATAAAATATACTTATATATACTAGCACATATATGCACCCTCCGGGTGCAAGTATTTAAGTTTTAATGTAATAAAATATTGAATTAAATTAGAAAGGCTAATGAAACTAAATAAGAATACAGATAAAAGATTTGAAACAGAGGGAGTATAATAAAAAATGGAACAACTGAAACTTACTCTTCCATCACTCTCGTCTTTAATTGTTATTTTTTCTAATTTAAGTATTTAGTTAAAAGAGGAAGTGAAGAATAAAATGACAGTTACTTTTTCTTGTTAATGGATTTCATTTAAGATTCATTGAAGAGATTTTTGCTTATATTCATTAAAATAAAACCAAACAGTTAGAAATCAATAATACTAAGCACATATTTATTAAATTCGATTTTTTAATATTAATATGCAAATTAGCCTTCCCATTCACACTGTAAACCGCTATTTTGTTGTATATATAAATATAATTGCATGTTGTCAGTATGTAGACATAGTTAACAGTATTAATAATTGAGGTTTAGATAAAAATAAGATCATGGAGAATGTGATGTCAATAACTAAGAGAATTGTGACTTGAGCAGGAATATAGTTTCGGTTACAGACCGAAAACACACAATCTCCATTATAATAAGATATATGATTTATAGCCAAGGTAAATAATTTATTATTTGTTATATTATTAATTAATCATAAATAATTTATAGCCAAGGTAAACAATTTATTTTTCACTTTCTCTTTTGTGAATCCAACTTTAAAATCCAAATTTAAAAGCTGCTCAAACATAGATAAATCTATTAATAATGGAGATTTGCTTCCGGTTTTTGTAACAAAAAACTATGTCACTGCTTACATCACATTACCCAAAATCGTCATAACATAGAATAAATACACTCAAAATTTGAACATGCAATATTAGACAGTCCTCATTGTTTTTTAAAACAAGTTTTAATAAATACATGACTGGTATTATATATCTATATATAGTTTGTTTTATTTTAATACATATTTAAAGTTTACATTTCAAATTGTCTTATTTTTTAATCCTTTAATGAATTTGGTGATTTTACTTACTTAGAATGTATCCTGGGGTGAAGAAATTGATGGATGTTTTTATAGATGACAGGAGATAAAAAAATCTTTATAAAATTTTATAAAGATTATGGGGTGAAGGTTTAAAGAAACTGAAACGTTTAAGCGTCGATAAATAAATTCATCCTATCTTTGGAACACTTGTTTTTTCAAATTTCTTTATATATATATATATATATATACACACACAGGTTTATACCAAAAATAGGCCACTCTGCTGACTTCACTTACTAGATGATAAAATATATATATATATTTATTTTACAATGTTTTCACAGATCAATGTTCATTATTAACAGTGACCACGGTTTCATGCTAAATAGCAATCATCAGTCTGTGGAGCAAGATCCTATGGTGTTTTTTGGAGTTCTTTACTCAATGTCACATTTTGGATTGTAAATAACGTATATATTAAAATGGTTTTTTGAAGACATATGCATCCTTTGCCAAACGGAATTAATTTAAAAATAAAAAATAAATAATAAATAATAAAAAATAAAACATTTTTTTCAAAGTTAAAAAAAACGTTCTATTTTTAATGAATAAAGGGAGGCAACTTCGTTGGCATTACTACAAAAAAATACAAATTTTGAAAAAATTTATTTTTAGTAATTCCGGACTATAACAGCGTCCGCAAAGCTAACCGACGTTATTTACAATCCAAAATGTGACATTGAGTAAAAAACTCCAACAAACACCATAGGATCTTGCTCGACAGCCTGATGATTGCTATTTAGCATGAAACCGTGGTCGCTGTTAATAATGAACATTGATCTGTGAAAACATTGTAAAATAAATAAATATTAGCTCTTACAAACTGTGATTGAGCACTGTATTTTCTTTGTTTCATCGCAAAAAAAAATTTTGTTTTTACATATACCTATATATATATATATATATATATATATATATATATATATATATATATATATATATATATATACACACACACACACAGGCCCATATTTTCATATTGCATTACAATGATTTCAATGTTTTCATTATTTTTTTTTTTTTTTTTTTTTTTTTTTTCTAGGGAATGGCTTATTTGGAAGAACATGCAATTGTACACCGGGATTTAGCGGCACGAAATGTCCTATGTAAGTACAATTGCAACATTTAATTCTTGTAAAATTTTTTCTTTTGTGTGTTGAGTAAATCAAGTGTTGCTAAATATGGAATTCATATCACCATGGGAAAATGGGAAGATCAGTAGACAGATTAGGTACTCCAGTGTATATACGAAAATCTGAGGAAGATCAGTAGACAGATTAGGTACTCCAGTGTATATACGAAAATCTGATATTCCTCTATTACATAACGTATAACTAAAATTTTAGGTCATTCCACATTTTATTATTTTACAATATTTATTAAATTAATCGCTGCTTGGTCTATGACAATGCTACAATAATAAATTCTGCTATGTAATTTATGAGGAAGTGCGTCCCAGTCTCCTGCCTCATAAATTGCTACCTGGTGACTATTAAAATAATGACCCCAGCTACGGTGTTACTTGAAAGAAAACAACCAACTTAGGGCATTAAATGTATTGGGGGGGGGGCTAATCGTAATTCTTGTTTAGATATGAAAATGGATATATAGTTTGGAATAGACTGAGATAGATAGATAAGCAAATAAAATAATATAGATAGATATGAACAAATGGAGATAGATAGATAGATAGATAGATATTTTCGACAAGTAAATGTATTTGGAGGTTGTCCCTTCTTTTTTGTCATAATTCTTGTTTATTTAAACTAAAAACAAGACATCAAACAAACATGAATAAAAGAAATTACAATAAATAAACAAGAATTACGACATTTCTATAAATAAATAAGAATTATGACAAATTATGATAGATAAATAAGAATTACGACAAAAAAGAGAAGCCTCCCCCCTAAAATACATTTAACGCCCTAAGTTTGTTGTTTTCTTTCAAGTAACACCATAGCTGGGGTCGTTATTTTAATAGTCACCAGGTAGCAATTTATGAGGCAGGAGATCGGGAAGCACTTCCTCATAAATTACCTGATTAATGTTTGTTGTCAAATAATTACTTGTTTTGTGATAGATATAGAATTTCTCATTACTTTATAGGGAGACCAGGTGAATATACTTATCTAAATAGATTCATTTTGAATAGCTTTGGTCAGTTAGCAGAGATGCTGATAGGTATGCGTTCATCTAAAGGGATGCAGTAAAATTGTCCCAGTGTTTTTATTTTCCTTCCTCCACCATAACATTTTTTCCTTATAATACATTTATATATATATATATATATATATATATATAATAGTTAAAGTAGCACAAATATAGAGTCAATGACACCTAGTTACTGACAGCTTCTTGCCGATGCGATCTTCAGACCAAATCTTGGTCTATTGCAACAGATTATCGTTATCGCTTCCACGTGCCCACCCTCTCTCTCTATCTTTCCCCTACTCTTTCTTACTTATACTTTTTCTATGTAGTATGTCCTTTTTCTTCCCTTTCTTTCTAATAAAAATGGAATGGTCCATTATTTAGCTAAGGTGAGGACACTCATAAAAAAGACATTCTGCAGATAAGCAACACAGATAATCAGGATTTACATTTTTGCATTTATCATGGATGATTTGGACGGCCTCATATTTAACCAGAGGTTGTGTCAAGATAATAAACTGTTGTAAGATTAAGCAACATAAGTATTAATGCATACTTGTTACCTACTGCAAACCATTGGTCATTGTACCAGTTTTTATTAAACTTTGGTCTTCATCTAAAAAGGACGCAGTAAAATTGTCCCAGTGTTTTATTTTCCTTCCCCCCCCATAACTTTATTTTTTCCTTCCCCCCCCACCACCATCCCCCCAACTTTATTTTTTTCCTTCCCCCCTAATTTTTTTTTCCTTCCCCCCCATAACTTTATTTTTTTTCCCCCCCCCCATAACTTTATTTTTTTTCCATCCCCCCCCATAACTTTATTTTTTCCATCCCCCCCATAACTTATTTTTTCCATCCCCCCAACTTTATTTTTTTCCTTCCCCCCACCATAATTTTATTTTTTCCATCCCCCCACCATAACTTTATTTTTCCCCTTCCCCCACCATAACTATAAATACATTTCAATAGTTTCTTAAAAACAAATTACACAGTATAAGTTACACAATAAGAGTTAGATGGCTTTGGTTGTTTCCCTAAATTATAAATTAAAACCCTCAAATTTATGAAGAAACTTTAGTTGGGACCCATAAATTTTCCTCGGGAAGTAAATATGTGTGTCTTAGGATGCACTAAATCAAAAAGCTATCAGTGTCAGTATTTATTAAATCAATTTTTGTTTTATCCTCTTTAACATTTCAGTGCAGACCCCAAATCACGTAAGAATAACAGATTTTGGATTGGCCAAATTATTGGATTACAATGAAGAAGAATACATTGCTGCGGGTGGCAAGGTAACGTCAACAATATTTCCAGATTTTTTCTTTCTCTTCCTGTAAAAAAGTCGTCAAGGCAGCCTAATGTTGGTATCAGCCAGACAGTGAGGGAGTCTATCCCCGTTTCACTAGAGCTAAACCAAGGAGATTATTTTAGTGTCTGAGGTGGGGTGCCACACCTACCATCAGCTCCTCACTTTACCGCACTGATCCCTGTGCTACTCATATGCTGAGGGCCAGTATCAAACCAGGAACCTTGGGATTCCTAGCCAAACGCTCTATAAGAACCTTAACCCCCCCTCTCCCTCAATGACTATCTCTGTGTAGGGATTATTTTCCTTTGCATGCTATGGTCTGCCGTTAGGTACAGAATTATCTTCCCCTGGTTTGGTATATTTTGCCATTAAGTGGCATTGTGACCTGGATATTTAAAGGCAGTCCCGCGAAAGTCAAATGCTCTTTCTCCTGGTTCCTCCAGCTAGGAACTAGACAGTAGTTGTGTCTTTGTCCATTTGGACTATGGGGGGGGGTTGCTAGCTCCTACCTACAGGCTTGTACATATATCTGTGAAAGAATTTGAGTCCAACCAAATTAAAACACCAAAAATTGAAGCGGGCTATTAGAAAGGAGTCCAGCAACATTCAAAATGGAGAAGTTCCAGCATCTAGTTTATACGGAAGAGTCTGTCTTTCCAGGGCTGGGCTGGCGTGGCCTGATGAGTCATCTGAGAAAACACAAGATTACAGTGTCAAATGCTACTGGCACTTAAGTATGAAGAAAGAAAAAAAAAAAAAAGGAAATTGTCTTACTTGTGCATGAGTTGTGCAGCCCCTTTATACTGTCTTTATAGAGGTTTGGCACACCAGCTCTGGCATTTCCGTGTATAGTACACGTCTTTTTATACTCTATGTCTTCATAAGGATTTAGCCACGCACATGGATACATCATGAACTATACATTAAGTCACATCTTTTTCTTCATGTTTCTCAAACTATCTTCAAAGACACTGTAATGGTTGAAACAGTGGCGTTTGGCTAGTGTTCTAAAAATAGAAAAATGTAGACACACTGGCACCAAGAATTTAAATTTGGGCGGTAAAATAAGGACCGTTTCTTTTAGATGGGAATATGAGAGGTAGCAGTAAGAGGTAGATAATAATAGGAGTAGGAGGTAGATATAGTAGTAATTGTAAGGAGTCACTGAAAGGGACACGTGGGAGAAGTGAGTTGACGACGAGAGGCGAGAAGAGACAGACCAGCTTCCACGAGAGTCACCGGTAAACCTCAGCTCAGCCTTCAGCTCCTGGATCCACACGACAGTTTAAGAGGTTACAACCAAGCTTAGTACAACTTGATGTAAAAGCAGAATTTTTCTCAAACCAAAAATAAAACCTGATTTAAATCAACAGTTTGTATTTTCTGTTAATAATTCCACAAAGAAGAAATACAACAACGCTTTTAGGACTTTTATCTCAAAGTCCTAACAAATAACAATAACAAAGTCCTAACAAATAACAAAAAAAATTTGTTATAACTGTCAATATTTATTCTAACGGAGATACGTGGCATAATGGTTAGAGTCATAGGAAATGGATTCGTTGACCCGAGTTCAAATCCTAGACAAGGTTGTTTGCATTTCATATAGCGCTAATACCCTTGGGAAAGGTGTGAATCTATATATTCTCCCTCCAGCTATGGATAAAATAGTAGCGCAGACTGGGCTTTTTAACCTTAGATCGGTAACCAGTCTAGGAGAAGGAAACTCTGAATTTAAAAATCCTGAGGTCAGTCATTGTGTTTGTGGCATTCCTTGTGCGCCAATTCTTTCCTATCGACTGCGCCAAAAAGTGCGGATGGTCCATCACAAGCATTCACCACTATAAACAAACCACGGTTTAGGTTTTTCATTGGATAAACCCTAATGCATCAAAATTGATGAGAGTCCATTTCATTTGTTTTATATACATGTATGGAATCGCGTGATCTAATGGTTAGAGTCATAGGAAATGGACTCATCAACCTGAGTTCAATTCCTAGACTAAGCTGTTTAAATTTCACATAGCGTTAATACCCTTTGGAAAGGCATGAATCCAATTCTCCCTCCAGTTATGGTTGAATAGCAGGGCAGACTGGGCTCTTTAACCATGGCTAGCTAACCAGTATAGGAGAAGGAAAACTGAATTCAAACCTGTTAAACTCTGCTTAAGAAATTTACCTTGTGTCGTATCCTGCTTGTGTGGAGGGGTTGGTAAATATATATATATATATATATATAAAATCCAAAAGTCCAGAGAAGAAATCTTCCTTACGACACAATAGTTTTATTTAAAAAACTGTCGCAGTTTGAGAGCTCAATGTGTGCTCTTAATATTAGAGTCACAGAGCAAATATATAAGTAAAAAAAATTTTGTTTGCAACATCAATGTTTTCAGTTGGAACTTATATTTTTTTTAAATTTAAAAAATAAAATAAAACATAAAAATCTGTTTTCAAATGCCTTTAAAGTAATAAAGATTTCATCATTAGCATCTGATGAGTTGGGAGAGTTAGACACTTTGTCTAAGCTCCCTGAAATAGACTATAATGCAAAAATTCTAAGTCTTTTGTTATTTCTTTACTTATATATATATGTATATATATATATATATATATATATATGTTTGTGTCATGTTGGAGAAGATGATAGACAATAACTATCATTCAATTTCCAACTCGTTTTTTCTAATCTATTAATTCATTTTTTGTTTGTTGGTCCTAGATGCCCATCAAGTGGTTGGCTCTTGAATGTATTCAACATCGAATTTTCACACACAAAAGTGATGTCTGGAGTTACGGTAAGTAATCTTTATTTACTGAGATTAACATTAATACCTGTATTTAGGGCAGTTAGCCTACTGTTGGTTTGAATAACAGCAGCTAAGAACAACTCAAGCAGTGTCCAAGAAAGCTGGTATAAATAGGACTCAAGAATGATCCATCCATGAATCTGGGTGATTCCATTCCTTGAGTTCTGATTGGCTGCTTGACTGCTTGATTTGAATGACATTGTGGAGTTTTATATATACTCTGTCATTTTGCAGTGGACTTTGTAGCTTTCGGGATTGTATTGAGTTACAACCGTTTGCTGCCTTGTCTTCCCAGTTCAACGGTAATTGGACTTTAATTATTCTTCAGCCTGTAATTATTATTCAGCAAGTTCAGATTATTGAATGAATTTATATTTTTAATTTCTTAAGAGTTCAAATCCTAGACAATGTTGTTTTCTTTTCACATAGCACTCATACCCTTGGGAAAGGTATGCATCCAACTATTCTCCCTCCAGCTATGGATAAATAATGATGCAAACTGGGAACTTTAATCTTGGTATAGCAACCAGTCTAGGAGAAGGAAAACTCAATTCAAACCAGTTAAAACATTTAAATCTTATTGCCTGTGATTCAATATTTTTATTTATTAAAAAAAATGTTTTTTTTGTTTGTTCCAGGGGTCACAGTCTGGGAATTATTTACTTATGGTCAGCGGCCATATGAATCAGTAAGAGCTCCTCATGTCCCTGATTTGTTAGAGAAAGGAGAACGTCTTCCACAGCCAAGTATGTGCACTATTGATGTGTACATGATAATGATTAAGTGTGAGTATCATAATATCTTTAATTTTTACAAAAAATAAACACCTGGACACACATACTTTGGTTAAATCGAACTTAATGGACCTAAATTCCATCATCGTAAGTCACCCCACTGAAAGAAAAAAAAATACCAAAAATCAGGGAATTAACCAAATTTAATTAAATTTTCAGTGTTGATATTAATGAATAAAAGATATAATGTACCAGTTATTTTATTTAAAAACCTTTACATTTTTTTCAGGTCAATTAACTTTGAACCACATATCTTGGAGGTGTAACACAGATTCTCAAAGATACATGATTCAATGTTAACTGACCTGAAAAAAATGTAAAAGTTTTTAAATAAAATAGAAGTTAATTACTTATAAGGCATAAGTAATTAACTTCTATTTTATTCAAAAACTTTTTAACTTGAGGGTGCATATTCTTGCCAGTTCAACAAAGTCCTAATATTATTGTAATCAGAGTCCTTCTGGTCAATTATAATGGACTAACCATCAGTTTTTGTTCTTTGATTGGGTGTGGTAGGAGAGCCACTGTGAGTGGTCTAAAATAGGCAAAGAGTTTGTGATTCAAGGTAAAAATTTAAAAAAACAGAAAATTTGTATTTGAGTAAATGACAAATTGCTATTTTATTTTTTGATAAACAGTAAGAAATAATTATTTCTCTGAATTTTTGGGATTAGTCTGGACAAGAAATACCTGAAAAAGGCCGGAGGGCACATTGTCCAGATAACTAAAAAGATGAGGACAATAGTCCTATTAATCCAAATAATATTAGTAAGAAATTATCATCTATTTTTAAATGGTTGATATTTAGGTTGGATGCTGGATGCTGATAGTCGACCATCCTTTAAAGAACTGGCCGGTGAATTTGCCAAAATGTCCCGGGATCCTGGACGGTATTTGGTAATTGAAGTGAGTATATTAAGTTTTAATTTTCTCTTCTTCTAGAAGACTAAAAGTTAACTTTTTCAGTTTAAGATTTCAATTTGAGGATGTTAAATTTAAAAAAAAAAATTTTTTTATTACAGAATTTAAACCTTTAAATTCTCATCTAGAGTAAAGATTTGCATATTTGATTGAATATAAGACCTACTATTTTATAGTTCTTGTAGAGTTTCTCTGAAGATGACAGGTTCCTCTACATATTTAAAAAGAAATAAAATTTAGAAATATATAAAAAGTAGAAAATTTATAACAAATGTAACATTTTTTAATGTAAAATTTCAAAACTTTTCAATGAAAAATTTTTTTACAAATTTAAAAATATTAAATAAAAAAAATTTAAAAAGTATAAAATTAAAAAAAAAAAAGAAAAGAATATAGAAATACAAGATGTTTCAAAAAAGTATCGAGATTTTTTGTACTTTTTGACACACCTTGTATTCAGAAAAAAAAATAATGTTCCATTCATTGTTGATTTCTATCTTGGTAAATATACATTCAATCTTTTATGACACACCTTGCATATAAAAAGTAGAAAATTTATAACAAATGTTACATTTTTTAATGTAAAATTTCAAAGCTTTTAAATTTAAAACAATTATTTTTAAATGTAAAAATATTAAATAAAAAAAGAAATTTGAAAGTAAAAAGTATTTAAAAAAAAAAAAAAAAAAATCGTAATAATTTAAAGTAATATAGATAAATATGAACAAATTGAGATAGATAGCTCAGTCTATTAAAAACTATCCATCTATCTGAGTTGTTATTTTAATAGTCACCGGGTAGCAATTTTTGAGGCAGGAGACCGGGATGCACTTCCTCATAAATTACCAAATTTTGCTTCTTTTTGAATACATATAAGTTCATATTTCTTCTGTTTTTGTGTTTATAATTTTTTCTCAATTATTCATTTTTTCTACTTAGGGTGACAAATTGATGCGCTTACCAAATACAACATATGACAAAAATGATGTCTTCCATAATTTAATTGTGGGTACGGATGTGCCTGAAAAGATTGTGGAGGCTGAAGATTATTTGATGCCACAATCAGCACAAGCACCTGAAGAGGAGGATGCAGCTGATAATAACAATGAAGACCCAAAGGTAAGTTTTTTACTTATCATGATGTGATTTTAGGAGGCACTTCTTGTGTAAAGGTTATCATTGTAAAAAATGGACATGACAATGAGAAAAAAAAAAATATAAGAAAACAATAGAAATAAATAAAAGAATGATAATTAATAATACATAAGAAACAAAAAAAAATATAAAGTAAATATAAAAAAAACAATGATAATGAAGGATGATAAAAGGTAATGAATAAGGTATTTATTTACCTGTATTTTTTTATTTTTATGTTTACTTAATATTTCAAGCTTAAAATCCCATCCTCAGAAGACCTCAGTGTTAGTGAAGAAGTAGTAATTTGTGTGTTTGAGTATGTTAATATCATAACATATTAATACATTCAAATATCATAACATATTAATACATTAATGGGTCGGGTTAGCTCAGTCGGTAGAGCGTTCGGCTAGAAACCACAAGGTTTCTAGTTTGATACCGGTCCTCGCCAACTCAGCGTATGAGTAGCACAGGGATCTGTGCGGTAAAGCGAGGAGCTGACGGTAGGTGTGACGCTCCACCTCAGATGCTAAAATAATCTCCTTGGTTTAGCGCTATTGAAAAGGGGATAGACATCCTCGTTGATTGGCTGATACCGACTTTAGGCCGCCCCGACGAATTACTACTTACATTCAAACATTAAAACAAATGAGAAGAAAATTCATGTTTGAATTTTGTCACAACATTTAAACCCAACGTCTATTTTTGAGCATGATTTTCTTTGTGTAGAGTCAGCCCCCCCCCCCCCCCAACCATTCCTCATAAAAAAAAAAACTTCTTATATTTTTCACTAATAAAAAAATTAATGGCAAAGAAAAATAGTTCGAATCAAACTATGAACTTTATTAAACATTTGAAATCTGCATTCCAGGTAACGCAATGCATATTCTCTTCCCCCATAGATTTATGAAACCTAGGGGATATTATTGGGAAAATTAGGGGTACAGCAAATGCACCTTTTTTTTTTCTGAGTCCCTTCACCCCTCAAGGTATATTAGACAGTTTGTCAGAGAGAGGTTAAAAATTCATCATAAAAATTCATCATGAAAACAAACATCTAAAGTTGCATATGGCATATCACCCTCAGTGGGTTATTTAATGCTGACAAAGTTTTGAAATAAATTCATTCTTAATGGATACTAAATTTTTTTATAAACACATTTTACTATTTAACCCACAGATAGGATCCTAACAGGTACTACCACTCTGGCCTTGAGTGGACCTGGAAGCAATGGGGATGAAGGGATGTTCCACATTCCCCAGACCACC
Organism: Doryteuthis pealeii; assembly: GCA_023376005.1. NCBI lineage: Eukaryota > Metazoa > Mollusca > Cephalopoda > Myopsida > Loliginidae > Doryteuthis > Doryteuthis pealeii. The sequence goes on along the minus strand of CM042150.1, from coordinate 19,223,519 downwards.
AGAACTGGAACCTCCCCATAAGATAGAGTTTAACATTATTCGCAGGACATGGAAACCCTCAACTACTGTCTTCTAGCACATATATGATAAAAAGGGTTGGGGCTGCCTATAGGTAACATTAAATTTACAACACTGAAATTCATTATCATGATTTACAACACTGTAATATGAATAATTTACAACACTGAAATTCATTATCAATTATATTTAATATGAATAATTTACAACACTGAATTCATTATCAATTATATTTAATATGAATAATTTACAACACTGAAATTCATTATCAATTATATTTAATATGAATAATTTACAAACACTGAAATTCATTATCATTATATTTAATATGTACAACACTGAAATTCATTATCAATTATATTTAATATGAATAATTTACAACACTGAAATTCATTATCAATTATATTTAATATGAATAATTTACAACACTGAATTCATTATCATTATATTTAATATGAATAATTTACAACACTGAAATTCATTATATTATATTTAATATGAATAATTTACAACACTGAAATTCATTATCAATTATATTTAATATGAATAATTTACAACACTGAAATTCATTATCAATTATATTTAATATGAATAATTTACAACACTGAATTATCAATTATATTTAATATGAATAATTACAACACTGAAATTCATTATCAAATATATTTAATATGAATATACTTGTATATCCTGACATAAATCATGCATCATTTATGTCAAAATAATCAAGGAAAAATACTGTATTTTTTTGAAAGAAGGATAAACTTCTAGTTTGTGTCTATGGGTATGAGCAAGTCCTTTTGTGGATTAAAAAGGACTTGTATGCATGTTTGTAATGGGCTGGGTTAGCTCAGTCGGTAGAGCGTTCGGCTAGAAAACCACAAGGTTTCTAGTTTGATACCGGTCCACGCCAACTCAGCGTACGAGTAGCACAGACCGGTCCACGCCAACTCAGCGTATGAGTAGCACAGGGATCTGTGCGGTAAAGTAAGGAGCTGATGGTAGATGTAGCTCTCCACCTCAGACGCTAAAAAACAATCTCCTTGGTCTAGCACTATTGAAAAGGGGATAGAATCCTTCGCTGACTGGCTGATACCGACTTTAGGCCGCCCCGTCGACTTTACTTACTTACTTACTTACTTACATACATTTTTGTATTTAGTAGTAATTTATGCAGAATCCAAGTCGACTGTTTGATGAAGGAAAGAAAGCCTTCATCTGTGGCTGAGCTGGTATATCAGCAATTTTGATGATGAGAACTATAGTGATTCTGGTTGTTGAACTGCTTGACAAGCTTATTTGGGATTTATCTATACCCGCAACATAGACAAAAGAGACCCCCTCCCAGATAAAATTTTCCAACCAAGTACAATATTAAATGTTTTTCTTGTATTTTTCTCCAACAGCAGGGTCCATTGGTCGGCTATGCTGGGGAACTGTTTCAAGCAGAGTGTGGAACAGAGAAGGAGTTGGATACGGAACATCGGCGCCGTGAAAAACGGTATGGCCATCTTGAATCAGCGGCTGCAGCAAGGCAGCAAAGACAGATGGCACCAAGTAGGGGTCGAGAGGACAGTGTCAGTTCAAGATATAGCACAGACCCCATCAAATATTCAAAAGAACGAGGTAAGTACAAGTTTTTATTTTTATTTTTGGAATGAGGTAAATACAGGTAATTTTTATTTATTTAAAAAAAATTTTTTTAAATGAATTTAAAACCTTATTATCTGGTGTTGCTTATTTGCCAAATTCTTATGAGTGTTGTCACCTCACCTAAATAATGGACTATTCCGTTTTTTTATTATAAAGAAAAAGGACATGCTACCAGAAAGTGTTGCAAGATGATAATGGTTGTACTTTTTACAGACACTTAGATAAATTGATAGATTAATATTATCTATCTATCTATCTCTCTCTCATATATATATATATATATATATATATATATATATATACTTTGGTGTGGTACCAAGTTTCTTGGTACAAGGTGATTCTAGGCTGGTCCTATTCTCTACCAGTAGTTTTTTGTAGAGTTCAGGTTTCGTGTGAGAGCTCAATGTTTAATTATTGTAAACAGAGCAAACACAGCCTTAGATACCCATGAGTGGAAATGGTCCATAACCACGATACCCATGGTATTTAAGGCCTTTTTATTAAAAGTATATATATATATATATATATATATATATATATATATATAAGTGCTTAATTGGAGTCGTACCTAATTTTGAAAATTAATTAATTAATAATGAATTAGGCGGGAATACCTATTAAATGTATGGCTAAACAAATCGAGAAAAATCAATCTCTGTATGTACATTTCGGCCTATTAGGCCTCATCAGCAGAGCTATAGATCGGAAGACCGCCCTGTGCGTGATTTGAAACCGGACTGCCAAGCTGACAGGCCGATCCCATAACCTCTACACCAAACGGACTTCTTAGATTTTACGATTTGTTTAGAGTAGGTTAATATTCCTCTTCTAGTGACTTTTATTACACGACGATGTGATAAGTTGTAAACACGGTTTGTTTGGAATGGCTTTTTGCCGATAATTTCTGGGAGAATAAGTGCTTAATTGGAGTCGTACCTAATTTTGAAAATTAATTAATTAATAATGAATTAGGCAGGAATACCTATTAAATGTATGGCTAAACAAATCGAGAAAAATCAATCTCTGTATGTACATTTCGGCATAAAAAGAAAGATTCTGTATATTTGTTTATGCAACCAGAGAGTGCACATCTTTTTATAAAGGAGAATTGTGGAGACTAGCAAAGACCTAAGTTCAATAAAATACACACCCTATTTTTGTGTGAGAGGAGCATAAAAACTTTACCTTTCATTTTTCATAAGAAAAGCTAAATAAAAATATAATAAATCGATGATATCTTATTATAATGGAGATTGTGTGTTTTTCTGTCTGTAACCGAAACTATATTACTATTCAAGTCACAATTCCCTTAGTTATTTACGTCACATTCTACAGGATTTTATTTTTATTTAAACCTCAATTATTAATAAAATTGTTTTACATTATTAATACTGTTGACAATATCTACAAAAGAATAACATGCAATTGTATTTATATATACAACAAAATAGCAGTTTACAGTGTGAATGGGAAGGCTAATTTGTATATTGATATTAAAAATCTGATTTTAATAAATATGTGCTTCGTATTACTGATTTCTAATTCTTTGGTTTTATCTTAATGAATATTAGCAAAAATCTCGTGGATAAATCTTAAAAGAAATCGATTAACAAGAAGAAATAACTGTAATTTTATTCTTTACTTTCTATTTTAACTAAATAGTTAAATTAGGATTATTTAGCAATGAAAGACGGGAGTGGGGAAGGGTAAGTTTCAGTTGTTTTATTTTTTGATTATACCCTCTCTGTTTCAAATCTTTTTATCTGCCTTCTTATTTAGTTTCATTAGCCTTTCTAAATTAATCTAATATTTTATTACATGAAAACTTAAATACTTGCACCCGGAGGGTGCATATATTTGCTAGTATTGATAAATTAATTTTTAAAAATTGATTAAAAATAAGGAAAATAAAAAACATCTAAAGAAGAATTATAATAATTATAAACAATTTAAAAACGAGAATATATAAAGAATAAAAAGATAATAAAACCAATATATAGAGATTAGTTTAATGACACAAAAATTATACTAAACAGTGAAAAAGCCTTTAGAACACAAAAATTAATTTGGTCAGCTTTAGTATTATATATATATATATATATATTTTTGGAGGATATGTGCTTAATTGAAGTCATACCTAACTTTGAAAATTAATTAATGAATTTATGCGGGCGTGCTAAACAAATTAAGAAAATGTCAATACCTGAATGTACATTTCGACCTATTCAGGGATTGACATTTTCTCAATTTGTTTAGCCTTACATTTGAACATGTATGCCCGCCTAAATTCATTAATTATTAACTAATTAATTTTCAAAGTTTGGTATGACCTTAATTAAGCACATATCCTCGAAAAAATCTCGGCTAAAAAGCCATATCAAATAAACACATTGTTTACTTACTCTCATATATATATATATATATCTTATTATAATGGAAATTGTGTGTTTTTCTGTCTGTAATCGAAACTATATTACTATTCAGGTCACAATTCCCTTAGTTATTTACGTCACATTTCCCATGATTTTATTTTTATTTAAACCTCAATTATTAATAAAATTGTTTTGCATTATTAATACTGTTGACAATATCTACATATTAATAACATGCAATTGCATTTGTATATACAACAAAATAGAAGTTTACAGTATGAAAGGTAAGGCTAAATTGCACATTAATATTAAAAATTTGATTTTAATAAATGTGCTTAGTATTATTGATTTCTAATTGTTTGGTTTTATCTTAATGAATATGAGCAAAAGTCTCTGTGATAAATCTTAAAAAAAATCCAGTAACAAGAAGAAATAACAGTAATTTTATTCTTTACTTCCTATTTTAACTGAATAGTTAATTTTATTAGATATTTTATAACATTAAAACTTAAATACTTGAATCCGGAGGGTGCATATATTTGCTAGTATATATAAAGAAATGAATTTAAGCCTTTTTTAAAATATATATATATATATATATATATGTGTGTTTGTATTGGTTATTGTGTACCATTCATGGAATGAGATTTTGCAATTCTTGTAATCTTGCAGATGATCTGCCAGATTTGGACCTGAACCATTTGTCTATAAATGGCACCAATAAACTTCATCCCATACCATCAGCATTCCAATCATCTCCACACTTGCCAGTGGATGAGGATGATTATTTGCAACCAAAATCCACCAACCCTGCCGCTTACATGGATCTCATAGGTGAGAAAGGTATGTTCACTTTTATCAATGAAGGAAATAATACATCCCTTTACTATTTTGACCTCGGTAGTACAGAAGGTGTTTACCAAAACCGTTCGCCACGGATAGGATGAGACAAGTTTGCAAAAATAGGGCATCCAGCAAGGATCAGACTCGCTATTCTAGCAGTGATGGACCTGTGAGACTAGCTTGCTAAACATTACACTGAGAGTGGATGTCTTTCTTACCAAATCTGTTTGCCATGGGTAGGATGTGACAAGTTCACCATGGCTAGGATCAAACTTGCTTTTCAGTAGTAATGGACTTGCGAGAATAGCTTGCTAACCATTATATCATGATGTTAGGATAACATCTATGGGTTAAACAGAAAAAATGTGTTTATAAAGATTCTTGAGTACCCATCAAGAATGTATTTATTGCAAGAGGCCCTCTCCAATCAATTGGTTGGTCACATCAAACCCTAGCACCGATATGATTCTCAACCTTATTGCTCTTATGGCAAGCTCCAACCCTTTTTATCATACATATGCTAGAAAGGGGTGCCTGGGGGTCTTCATGTCCTGGGTATAATGTTAAACTATCTGATGATGAGATTCCAGTTCTGGATCTCTGGGGAATGTGGAGCACCCCTTCATCACCATTGCTCCCTGGTCCACTCTGACCCGGAGTGGTGGTTCCTGTTGGGGTCCCATCTATGGGTTAAATAGAAAAAAATGTCTTTATAAAAAAAATTAAGTACCCACCAAGATATTCTGATAAAATTTCAAAAGCTTTGGTTCTAATAACATTCATACCAGTCCACCTTATCTTAAACCAACAGCAGTAAAAGCTTGTGCTAATCATGATATACAATTTATTTATATATACACACGTTTCGGAGGATGTACCCTCTGGCCTTCTTCAGGTGTATCTTGAACACATTACAGGGTGATTGGAAATTAACTCCCTATTTTAAACTATTTATGATTTTTTTAATATGCAGTTATGGCAATTAAATCTGTGTTTGTGGTGCTCCTTCACATTTTTCTGTTTGTGAATAGCTGAATCACCATTTTCCTGGGAGATGGATGGGTAAATATGGTCCACATGAGTGGACGGCAAGAAGTCCTAATTTAATACTCTACAAAACCAATGACTTTGGAAGAACCTGAAGGACAAATATGAGAATTTATTTCTGCCATTTCACAAGAGTTCCTAGGAAGATCAATTGATGTGATTTCCAGGAGGCTGGAAGCAAATGCCCCTATAAAATTTTAAATTAAAACTCCATGTTATGTGAGTTTTCATATTCACTTTTTGTAAAAATAATAATTCATTATTTATTTTTAAAATAGGGAAGGAAGTTACTTTATAATCACCCCCTACAATTTATTTATTTCATTTAATGTGCCCTCCAGTCTTCTTTAGGTGTTGTTGTTGCCATCCTTCTGTCTATGAGAGATGATGGAGTAGTGTCCAGTTTTTTTTTTCTTTGACTATGTAGCCTGGGCGGGTTCATATAGAGGATGCCCAAGCAGCAAATTCCCCCTCTCTACACTGCTGCTGTGATCCAAAGGAAAGGTAAGGAAACAATACAGTTTGACAGCAGTAGTGTCACAGGAGTTGCTTGGTAGCACTGGATTTCAGCATCATACCACCTCCGGCTCTAGATTTGTTTTTGGGGTTTAATCACCTAGCCTTTCCTAAGGATGGGCTAAAGCCCTAGGATAACAGAGATTTGTGTTTAAGTCAATGAAAAGTCCGACACAAAACCTCTTCAGGTGTATCTTGTAGAATACAGGGCACAACAGATAGAAAGCTAATAAATACACAGTAATTTATAAGGAAGACCGTCCCGGTCTCTTGCCTCAAAACTTGCTACCGGTGATTGCTGAAAAGCCAACCCAGCTACTTGGGGCATTTTGTTTTTTTCGACATTCACTTACATATAAAATAATCCAAAACTTTTATTTTTTTTGGTATTTTCATTTTATTTTATTATATTTATTTCTAGCAATCAATTACAAGTAAAAATAAAAAAAAAAAATATTTAGATATTCTTGTTTATTTAAACTAAAAACAAGACATTAAACAAACATGAATAAAAGAAAATCTGAGTATTTAGATATTCTTTTATATTTTAATAAAATAATAAAAAAAAACTATCTATCTATCATCTTCATATCTATCTATTGCTTCAGCTACAGACTTCAATCGTAGCTGGGGTTGGTTTTTCACCACGCACCATTAGCAAGTTTTGAGGCAGGAGACCGGAACGGTCTTCCTTATAAATTACCAACCCTTCTAACTTTATTTTGTGATCTTGTTTGATTTTATATTCTTATTTCAATCTATTCTTTTTTTTGTATTTCACTAGGATCTTATAACGACCGACTTTTACAACTAAGAAATGATGACATGCACTGTCACATGCCGTTACAATCGAGTGAGGATGAAATAATGAAAGACATTATGGGACCTTCAACGTTGGCGCCGGTGCAAAACCCTGAATATTTTGAACAGAACGAACCTAAAGGGGCGAGCAATGGAAACGTTGACATTTTCCCATGGAAAGATGGCAACGGAGTCTCATATTACAACGACATTTCAAGTCTTGACAAGACGCGGCGAGAGCTACAGCCACTTATGCTCGACGATCCAAATTCGGAAACAACCGTGTGACAGAAAGAAAATATCACCTTTGCAAATATCTAGGACAAAAAACAAAAATTACAAAGCGAAAAATCTCATAAAGACAAGCAGGCAACAAACACCAAAAATCGGTCCCAGTAAATGAAAGGAAGGAAAGAAAGAAAAAAAAAAACGCAAATAAATATACACGTATATTTATATATTTACATATATTAAATCCACCATCTTGTCCGAAGGAGCAGCGGAAAAGGGGAGACGATGATTCAGGTGTTTTTAAAATTAATTTATGAGAAATTATAAAACATTTTTAATTGATATCATCTGACTATACATAATTTCAATGTTTGAGATTTGGCCCTTAAAACTTTTTTTAAGGTACAATGGGTTCAGTCAGAGTATATATATATATATATATATATATATATATATATATATATATATATATATATACACAGACATTGATATGTGCATGTACAGGGGTACGTTTGTGTGCATGCATATGCATATATTGTCTATTTGTGTGTATATATTTGCATCAGAGGTAAAGAAGAGGGAGAAAGAGGAGTTATATAATGTACAGAATGAATTAATTTGTCAAGTATTTTTTTTTTCTTTCTTTTTTTGTGGTCTTTGATCTTTTGGAATAGACACAGTGAAGAAGAAATTTGGATTGAGGAGGATGAAATTAGAGAGAAAAAAAAGATAGAATTCTGAAAGAAAAAAAAGAAGAAAACAAAAGAAGGCTTTTGTAGAAAGGCAAAAAAATTGTTTACAGAAAATAAGAGAAGTAATTCTTTTATAAAGCAAACACTGAAACTTTGATGCAGTAATTGAATCTATTTCTTTAACATATCTATATACACATACACGCATGCATTCACAGTGCTCAATTATTTTACAATGTTTTCACAGATCAATGTTCATTACAGGTTTCATGCTAAATAGCAATCATCAGCCTATATCCTATGGTATACATCGACAGGCTGATGATTGCTATTTAGCATACTGTTAATATGAACAAAACATTGTAAAATAAATAAATATATATATATATATATACACATACACGTACAAAAATATAAGAATACATATATATACACATATATATGTGTGTACACACTTATTATAGAGGTAACTATCAATATAATTATTTTATCCTTTTACAAATCAATATATATTTGTAGGTATATCTGACTCATCAGGTTTAACTTTATTATTTGCTCTCCTTAGGTATCATGCACTTTTTACATTTTAGCTTTAGATATATATATATATATATATATATATATATATATATATATATATAATTTTTTGTTTCTTTTAGTGATGTGTTATTGTGTTAATCGATTATTTTTGGTTAGTGCAATTCTCTTTTCGTTTATTTTCTTTTTCCCCAGGTAAAGTTTGAAGTTTGGTAGTATATATTTACTAACAAACTATTTGCCAGGGCTTTCTTTTAACCACAGGTGTTTACTAATAAGATTAGTATATTATATATATATAAATCAGTCACTCGCATTTGTGCTTGTATACCTGAAGTACAAGAATGCATTTTTGTGTATATATATATATATATATATATATATATATATATATATATATATATATACATACACACACAAATGCCTATTATAGAGGTAACTATTTATATGCATATTACATACATATAAATGTACGTTTATTCTTTATTAAGAACTCTTAGATAAATTACTATTGCCACTATAATGGCAAAACTAAAGTGGCACTCAGATACTATATATATATATATATATAAATATAATACACAATCACATTTGCACTTCTATGCAGATAAATTCACATCAGTGTATTTGTGTATAATATACGGACATGTATATTTATATTTGAACATCACTTTATACATGAGTCTTGGCAAACATTAGAAATATATATATATATATATATATAATGTGTGTGTGTGTGAAGAAAAAGTGGAAGTGAATCTGATAGTATGTAATATTACATATATATATTATTATGTATATGTAATATTACATATATATATTATTATGTATATGTATTATGAAATATTACATATATATATTATGTAATATTACATATGTATTATGATATATTATGTAATATTACATATATATCCATTATGTATATATTATGTATATATATTATGTAATATTACACATATACATATTATGTATATACATTAAGAAATATTACACACACACATATATATATATATATATATATATATATATATGAGCTATTATTTAGATATCTTTATGAAGATTATATAGATGACTGTGTGTGTGCATTTCATTCTATACGTATATTTTCATTTGTGACTCGTGTAGTTTGGAAAGATGTGTGTTTGTTATTTCTGATGTTTTTACGATTAAAAATCTTTTTCTTTTTCTTAATCATTTAATGCATCTTTTTGGGAGGTGGGTTATTAAATTCCTGTTAAACAAAACTAATGAATATTGTTGATCAGTTACAACATGAAGAACCTTTGCAAATGAAAAAAGCTTAACATATAAAACTACAACAAAGCCTGTGTGTTGGTAATCAAGGATTATTGGTCTGAATATGTTTGGATCTAATGAGTGTGTATGGATGATTATACGTGTAGGGCAAACACTCTTCTGCTACATTAACAGTCACAAGAAATATAAGAATGCTATCATATATATATATATACATGCAAGAAATATAAGAATGCATTATATATATATAGACACACATACAAAAGAAAATATTTAGAAAGTATATTATATTATATACACAAACAGAGGAAATATAAGTATGCATTTTATACATACATAATAGAGGTAACTACTTATATAATATGTGAGATCAATCAAATCCTGGCAGGTAGTTATTACCTGAAAGTTGATCTAAAGTTTTCACTGTTTAATCTAGTTGAATCATTACTGAATTTATATATATATATATATATATACCCCCCCCAAAAAAAAAATAATGCATTGTGTGTATGTATGTATGTTTATATATATATATACACTCACCAAAATATAAGAATATATATATATATATATATATACTCACCCAGAATGCGTTATATATATATACACCCCAAGAAATATAAGAATGCATTATATATATATATATATACACACACACCAAAAATATAAGAATGCATTGTGTGTATGTATGTATGTTTATATATATATATATATATATATATACACACCAAAAATATAAGAATGCATTTATGTATATATATATATATATACACACTCGCCCAAGAACTATAAGAATGCATTGTATGTATGTTTTATATATATACACACCCCAAGAAATATAAGAATGCATTATATATATATATACACACACACAAAAAAAATATAAGAATATATTATATACACGCACAGAGGAAATATAAGTATGCATTTTATGTATACATACATCATAGAGGTAACCTACTTATATCATATGTGAGATCAATCAAATCCTGGCAGGTAGTTATTACCTGAATGTTGATCTAAAGTTTTCACTGTTTAATCTAGTTGATTCATTACTGAATTATGTGCATTAAAAATGGAGGAGATTATGTTGAAAAAAATATTTGTTGCAGCAGACAAATCCCTTTTTTCAACATTAGACCATGAACAAATTGATTAAACTATATGCATCAATCATACCAACTGTCAGACGCAAATAAATCACGATATATACATTCAGAATTTGCATAAAGGAAAAAACTGAAAGAAATTGAAATGTCTTCCATTAAAATAAGGACTTCCAAAATTTTTTTACAAATATTTAAATTTCATTATGGCCAAATTTAAAAAAAATTGTTTTAAAAGTGAAATTATAATTTTGTTGTTTATCACTTTTGGATAAATATAAATGGTATTATCATAAAAAAACATTACTTTTTAGGGATTTAAAAAAAATCCTTGTATAAGTATATATGTTTGCACACACAAGAGCATACAGTATGGTTGTACAGTGAGATTTTGATGATCCCAAATAGAATCATCCCTTACTTACCAGTCATTTGGATTACCTTACACACACACACACACACACACACACACACACACATATATATGTAAGTAAAGAAATAACAAAAGACTTATGATGAGTCGGGAGAGTTAGACACTTTGTCTAAGCTCCCTGAAATAGACTATAATGCTAAATCTCTAAGTCTTGTTATTTCTTTACTCATATATTTGCTCTGTGACTCTAACATTAAGACACACATTGAGCTCTCAAACTGAGACAGGTTTTTAAATAAAACTATTGTGCCGTAAGGAAGATTTCTTCTCTGGACTTTTGGATTATATATACACACACACACACATATATATATATATCCTGCAGCAGACTTAAAATATAACAATAATGGCAGTCTTGTTGAGATGCAATAATGATAAGATGCATAAAAATAAAATCTACAAGAGTTGAACTTTAACATAGTTTTTTTACTAAATGATTCTATAATTTGTACAACATGAATTAATTGTATTATTCAGACTATTGGCCTCATCTTTATTGTTACCTACACAATTGTGTAGATAACAATGAACATGAAGAGAATAGTCTGAATAATATAAATAATCAAGGCTCATCTAAAAATTAAGAGAAACATGCTAAGTTTTCAATTTTAAAACTGCTGCAAGACCTTATGCACACCCTGTATGTATATATATATATATATGTGTGTGTGTAAACATAACCTACATTGATGTTTGTACATACATTTATTTATTTATTTGAAATGTATGCATTCATATATATTTTATGTACACCACTTTCATACATGCACTGTTATAGATAGGTACACACACACACATTTATATATATATATATATATATATATTATATAACAGATATACCAATATACAGCCATTCATATGTGTATTTGCATATGTTTTTATATATTTTCAATTTTTACTTTATATATATATATATATATATATATATATATATATATAAAGCCAGTATGAGAAATCAAAACTACATCTTGCTGCTAACAATTTCAAAATCCTCATACAGATATCTGGTTTGGTTTCTTTGTTTAAAGGCATATCAACCTTCATGGGTCATTTAATGCCAAATACACCCTTGTAGAAGAACATTAGTGGTACTATTTAACCCATAGCTGGGCAGATAATGGGGTTCATACCTTTCCCAATGATATCAGTTCGAAAGGAAATGTATAGCATGACCGGAGTTTGAAAGTGATTACTAAGATCTTATAGTCCAGCTTGTTGGCACTTTACCATGAAAAGAAAAACAAAAAACACAATCTTCTTGAACCAGTGCTAATGAAAAGTGGACTGACTCCCTCAGTATTTTGCTGATACCAACAATAGACTACTCTGCCAACATTACTACAACTAATATGTATATATCTTTGAAAGGAAGGAAAAACTCAACACCGTTATTCAATAATAATTTTATTTCGACCAAAATTGGTCGAAATAAATTTATTATGGAATAACGGTGTTGAGTTTTTCCTTCCTTTCAAAGATAAATATTGCTCTGTATATAATCTAAAAAGATTATTATGCACTGAGCTCTCTGTAGTGATTTAAAGATTCACTGTACTTATACATACTGGATCATACAATAATAACACAGTCTGTCTTAGATATCACATATTGAATCATCCCTTACTACCAAGTTTTGGATACCTCACACACATTATATATATATATATATATATATATATAGTATAAATATCATTTGATTACACACAAAAAAAAATATATATTTACAAGATGTAGACATGCCTGAACAAAGCCTGATTTTCCCCTTTTTCCTACATATCAATCTATGTATTCATATGTATATAAACATGACATAGTTATTTATTAGCATATATGTATATATTGGCTTATACTGACAACATCCATATACCTATTTACTTTTATAAATATATATATATATATATATATAATGTTTAAAACAAAAGGCTTGAGAAAAATATTATTACTAGATGCTTCCATGAACTTAAAAATCACTTCACACACTTTGTCCTACACTTTTAGTAGTACACAGTCACCATATTTCAGTGTCTATTCCAGAGATCACAAAGATAGGAGTTCAATCCCTAGAGATGGTATTAATTTAGCTTTTATTAACTCAGTTGCTAGAGCACTCACCTTGGAATCGCAAGGTTCGGAGTTTGATACTGGTCCTTGGCAACTCAGCGTACGAGTAGCACAGATTGGGTAATCTGATCTGTGTGGTAAAGAGAGGAGCTGACGGTAGGTGTGCTGCTCCGCCTCAGAAAAAACAATCTCCCTGGTCTAGCACTAGTAAAAAGGGGATAGACTCCCTTGCTGTCCAGCTGATTCTAACAATAGGCCACTCCACAAACTTTTTATTGTATTGAGATACTTTTTAAAAATAAATTAATTCTACGGACTTCTTTGGGTGTACAAGCCATAAGGAAAGAAAGAGAATAACTTGACTAATTTATTAAAAAGTAAAAAAAAAAAAATCTATTTCGAATAATTTTTAGAAATACATTTGAATGTAAAATTGAATTTTATCACTGTAGAATATGAGTTAATGATTACTGTCAGGTCTCGTCGAAAGAACCAGTTCCTGCTAGATTGCGCTAAAGTTAAGCAGCGATCAGGCCTGTTCTGTACTTAATTGGGTGACCACTTAAGCTATAGCAGGTACTGTTGGCAACCTGAGTCTTTTGTTTATCAAAATGACATAATTCAACTTTAAATAACCCAATAAGGGTTGATATGCCGTAAAACACATCAACCAAATATATGTTAATAATCAGTGATGCTGTAACCCATTAAACTAGTAAAGTAGTCAGCGAGTTGAATAAAAAAAACAAATCTATTGCTCTACCTTATATTGCGCTATAGAGTTGTTTACAAAAATTAGATGCTGTTTTAAGGTCACCCCAAGGAAACAGTTTGTGTATGTTGTAATCATGATACTAATAAATTGTCGAAAAAGATTGTGCTATGGTAGGCACATTCTTATATATATATCATAAGTGTTGTTCTCCTGTGGAAATCAGAACATAGGCACACCAGAGACCTACATTGATGGATACTGGATGTTGTGCAGAGGACCTCCAAGGGCAATGAATGATAGAGACAGTTGGTGAGAGATTGTCATAGATATTCATACTACTAGTGCAAAATGATTATATATAATTTTGATTGATTTTTATATAAAATCATATATATGATTGTTTTTAATATGTTTGAGAATAACATGATAATATTAGAAATCAGTAACAGCAAATAATTATTTATTAAACCTAGTTTTGTTAAAATCATTATACAAATTATTGCCACCATATATTATGTAAATTTTATTTCTTAGAGATATATAACACATATTTCAGGATTTTAAATGTATTAATAATATAGGGAGTTTTGTGGCAAATCTAACTCAGACTTAAATAGAGACATTGTGAATAAATAAGATGTAAATTAAAATTAAATAATGACTATTTCATAATTGTTGAGAATATAACTTAAATAACTAAGGAAATTGTGACATCAGTAGTGACATAGTTTCGATTACAGACATACACCGAATCTCCATTATAATAAGAATTTTTGTTTCATTAAGAATTTAGAAAATACTTCAAATTGCTCTTCTCCATGTAAAATTTCATTTTTATTAAACACTTCACAGTCAGTAGAGCATTCAGCTTGGAACCTGAAGGTTCCAGTTCGATACCAGCCCTCAGCACATCAGTAGCACAGATTGGATCAGTGCGAGAAAGTGGGGAGCTGATGGTAGCTGTAGTGCTACACTTTGAATGCAAAAATAATCTCCCTGGTCTAAAGCTAGGGAAAAGGGGATAGACTCCCTTGCGGTCTGGCTGATACTAATAATAGGCCACTCCACTAATTATTATAGAATTATGTAAAAATCTGACTCCATAAGAAAGCTTTTTTTTTAATGGATACTGAATCAAATCAGTAAAGTTTTCTATCGGGTTGCAACCAACCATATCACTTTATTTGAGACATTATGTATATATAATATTTGTTGTGGGGGACAAATAGGTGCAAGAAACCCTTGTAAGTTCATGTAGATAATAATTGCTATACATCCTTGTATATCATGTCAGTTTCTGAGATGTACATTTTTAGCCTAATGTTAGGTCATACTATATGCAAGATACAAATTTTGTGTGTGTAAATATTTGGCCAAGGCTAGCTGGTTCACCTCAATTTTCCATCCGAAAAGGTCTCAAAAAGTCGCTCAATACACGAGTATGTATGGTAAATAAGCTGATGCATTTTTGTAGGTAACTAAAATTCCATGAAATCTGTAAGTGAATATAAAAACAAAAAGACCAAAAAATTCCAAAAGAGCTAACAAAAAAAAAAACAAAAAAAACAAAAAAAAAAAAAAAATCAAACTTAAAAGTATGAATTATTTTTGATCAGATTTGAAATCAATAAATGAGGTTATTGATTAAAATCTACAGAATTTTCTTGTATTCATTCTGGCTTGAATATAAGGTCACACTATACACGAAATACAAATTTTGTGTATTTAAATAGTTGGACAAAGCTAGCTGATTCCCCTATAATTTTCAGCTGCAAGAGGTCTCACAAAAAGTCACTAAATATGCAATTATATACTCACAATTGGCTGATGCATTTTTATAGGTAATTAAAATCCCATCAAAACGGCAAGTGGATATCAAAAAACAAACAAACAAAAATATTAAAATTAAAAGTATGAATAAAATGTCGGATTTTAAATCAATAAATATGAGGATTGATTAAAATTTACAGAATTTGCTTGCATTCATTCTGGCTTAAAATTAAAAAGCAAAATTATCTACAAAAATTTTTTATACTTTTAGTGTAATAAAACATTGAAGTTCCCTTAGGGGTGCCCTTTTTTTTTACTTATGTATATATAATTTCTGTTTATATAAATGGAATATGCATTGCTATAAGGAAAATATTTTTCTGATATTTTTTTTTTTTTTTTTTTTCATTTGAACTTTAAAAATTTTCTTCTCCTTCCTTTAAAAAAAAAGAAATTTATTGTGTGACCCTGAGAATGTACGTAATTTTTTGGTGTTGCCTGTACAATCTGAAGAAAAATCTATAAAAAGCACAAAAAGCGACAAAACTCTTTTGTGCTGTTGCTTCTTCAGAACTTTATACAAAATCCAGAAAGATTGAAAATCAAATGTGTACAAAAAAAGAAAAGACAAAAGAAAAATAACCAAGATCAAAAGGAACAATTAAATGGATGAAAAAGATCACAAAAAAAAAACCCCAACAAACTTTGGATGTTTTTTAAAAAATATTTCTTAACAAAAAAAAAAAAAAAAATTAAAAGAAAACAAAAGAAACAGTGAATTTTTATGTAAATCAGGAAATTCCTTGACAAACACACAAAAATATTGTGAAAAAGCAAAAGAAAAAGATTTAAAAACATACAAAACTTGAAAAAGTGATAGAAAAAAAATGGCTACCTTAATATTTTCCTCCATTGCTCAAATGGAGGAAAGAGAGAAAATGGTGAACCAAATCAAAGATTAAATGCTTCTGAGGAATAGCCGATATAGATTCCTGTAAAAACAATTCTTCTTTTTTGCCTCATACTGCATTGATTCAATGGTATCATTTGTATTTTTGGAAAGTAATTGCCATTTTTCCTTTTTTTTTTTTTTAAATTTAAAATTTTTTTTTTATTTTAAAAAACATTTCTGAACATTCACTTTTTGATTTAAACTTGTCATGAATGCTGATTGTACTGTTTGGACTAAAACAAAAACAAAAAAAAAAAGATTGATTGATTTGGTTGTGAGATACGAATTGATCGCTCATATCTTTCTTTCCTTTTAGTAAATTTAATTTTTTTCTTTAAAAAAAATTTTTTTTTCTTTGTTGCGAATAAGTCATTGCTTGGAGGATTACAATTTTGTAAACAAATTTGTTGATCAGCTATTTTCTTTTTCAGTTTCATACTTTGCAATTCATGTATTGTCTGATACAAGAAAGCAAATAACTGTCATATTAAACTTTTCCCAAAAATATTCTTTTGTCTTCAAACATCCACAGCAATGATTCAGCTAGTTCTCTCTACTCTAACATTTTAAAAGTATAATCAAGTGTACCGAAAAAGTTGAAAAATCTAAAACATATATCAGTGTATATTGCCTTTTCCCATTGTGTGTGTGAATTTGTATGTATGTATGTATGTGTATATATATATATATTTCATTCATAGGCATGAGTGTGTGTATGTGTATGGATATATAGGTATCATACTTACAGTTTTCAGATCTATTAATGTCAGCCAGTTTCATTGAATATTTTGTATGCATGTGTGTGTATAAGGGAAATGGAAATAAATCCTACACTATGTAAATAAATAAGATATAAAAAAACAAGATCTTCGGATGATTATTTTATTATAGTTATTTATATTACAAATGCCCTGATGATGGTTTAATATACAGACTGAAACATTTTAACATTGGCTAATTCTTCTAATTATAAGATCTTGCTCTGAAGACCTTTTTTCCTTATGTATATATATATATGTATATATATATATATATATGTTTAGAAAATAGAAAAAAAAACAAATATTCACCCCCCAAAGAAAAAAATAATCCATTACTGTTGAGACACCACTTTCCTGAAGAGGCTTGATAAAAACTTAAATATTCTAACGTCGACTTTACCATCTATAATAAATTTATCTTTCTGGGAATACTTTATTTTTTCTATCTTCTACATACTGTCGGATTTACTTCCATATATATGTGTGTGTGCGCGTGTGTATTATTAATATTGTATATCTTTTGGACATTTACTAATCAAAAGTAAAATTAAGATCAATTAAACATTTTTAAACAAATATTTCTCAACTGGTGTTCCTCAGTACCCTAGTCTATAAACACTAATAGGCTAATGCATTTTTAAATAATCTTGTTTAAATCTATATTTGTAATTTGTACTTGGAAAAATCCATGGTTATCATAATAAAGACTTCAACATTTTATATTTAAAATTATATACTCATAAGTAATGTATTTAACGATGCCTCTATATCACCATAGTGGAATATAAAAGATATAGTTACGAAGAAACATAAAATATAGATTCTTTTAATAATGGTCATCATTTTTATGCAAGGACTCCCCGAGACATGGAAACAATTTCAAACGTTCCACAGGGATAAAAAAGCTTGGAAAAGGTTGATCGAAACAGTAATATAAACAAGGGGAATAACTGTGACAAAAATATTCAAGGGGAACAACTGCAAAAAACTTTCAAGGGAGGTAACTCGAAAAACTAATCAAGGGGAATAACTTTTTTTGCTTACGTCAAACGATAGTATTTAAATTACTAAAAAGGTTATAAAATATTTTAAAATTTCAGATGTTCAAAACATTTTAGAGAAAGACTATTTTACATAAAAAGAAAGTTTTAATTTTACAGCATTTCAGGAACTGGTCCTGCAGATTCCTGAATCAACTGTTTGTACTAACAAGTCGAATTCCATCATTATACAATACATACATACATACATTATATGCAATATATTTGTTGTTTAATGATTCAATTAAGAAGAGCAGTCAATCGGCTAAACTTGCAAATTGGTTGGAAAATTAAAATGGAAAGTTTTTTGGTGGTCCCCAATGACAGTTTAACTACAATTGGTTTAGGGGTTTGGGGATTAAGGTTATTTATAATTATGTATTGCTTAAAAAACAACAACAAAAAAAAAAACAAATTACTATACATTTAATGTTGAAAACACCCAAGTTTAATTGAAATTATACATTGCAATACTAACACGACAACTGAGACTAATTGGGTTCAATAATTGATTTCAATGGTTAATTAAATGTATAGTAATCTTTAAAAAAAATTTTTTTAAGCAATACGTAATTAAAAACAACGTTAATCCCAAAACCCCTAAACCGTAACCCTGTAGTTAAACTATCATGGGGGACCACCAAAAAACTTTCCATTTTAATTTTCCGACCAATTTTCAAGATTAGCCAGTCAATCATTCTCCCACTTACTAATAGCTCAATATTCCTAATCTTCTGACAGTGTTGCTCAGATGGGAGAGGTAATTTTTTCTATGGACTTTCCTATGATATACAACATGGGGGCTTAGCTCAGTCAGTAGAGCACCTGGCCAGGAATTGCAAGGTTCCTAGTTTGATGCAGGTCCCTGCTAACTCAATGCATGAGTAGCACAGATTGAAGCATAGGAGTAACCTTGGCAGCTGACAGTAGGTGTGCTGCTCCAGCTCAGCAAAAACAATCTCCCTGGTTTAGTGTTAGCAATAAGGGGATAGACTCCCTTGCTATCCAGCTGATAGTGACAATGGGCCACTCCATCAACTTATACAACATGCATTGCCAAGATGGAATTTGTATTATTAAATATAGGAATAGATTGATAAGAGCATAATAAATAAATAAATATGAAGTGAATAGAAAACAGCCTTTCCAGGATTTGAACTTGGCTCGTTGAGTTCATTTTCTCAGATGATAACCATTACACTATGCATGTCATATATGCCTCGTAAGATTTAACTTTTTGAGGAGATTCATCTCCGAGAGGGAGCAACAGATCCCACCTTGAATAAATAAATAAATAAAATTATAGTTTCACAATTACAATCCTACAGTAGACGACTGATGTTGGGGGTTATATCTCTCTAGTTTATTTATAAAAAGAAATTATTTCATATTCTGTTGTGTCCTTAAAAGGGATACAATCAGACAAGGTTGCAGTCAAGTGGAAGGACCAGTCAACATGTTCGTAGATTTAAGATAGAGGGTTTTATTGCAGATAGATACAATAAGACAGACAAGGAATAGTGAGGCACGCTACTAATCCTCAAAGCCAGCCCAGTATAATGCTGTGTTCACTGTATATATAGTCAGACCCTTTGGGTGAGGGGTGAGAGAAAGTGTAGAATATTCCATTACAACATATTAACTGATACTTCTAAAAAATAAAAAAAAACTCAAAACACACACTTGTTTATTAATGCTTGAGAAGTAATAAATACTTATTAATTCTGGAATTTTTTGGGATGGTGGGTTTAATCCTACTTAAGTGACATAAATTCCACCATCATATGTCATCCTCACGAAAGAAAAAACATACTAAAAATCAAGGAATTAACTGAATTTAACTCTTAACATCCTGTTGAGAATTTTCTAAGTCCAGAGCATTCCTATAAGGATATATAAAAAAAAATGGCTAAAAATGACCTTTGCATCTAAAGTTACCTGTTATTCCCCTTAAATCAAAAACTTATAAATATGTTTGATATTACATTTAAACAAAGGCTATTGTTTGGGGCGGATTAGGAAAATGAATGTGACTTCCAGCCGGGCAGAATGAGGCGGTATAGGACTTTAAGAGTTAATGAAATTTGCAGTATTGATATATTAATGAATACAGGATATAATGCACCAGTTATTTTATTTTAAAACCTACATTTTTTCAGGTCAGTTAACTTTGAACCATGTATCTTTGTGAATGTGTTATGTCTCAAAAATATGTGGTTCAAAGCTGTAATATATTCATTGGAAAGTAAGACAGTTATAACCGGAGATTTAGATATGTCCAAAATACAAAATATTTACATGAAACTGGTTAGATATAGAACAGTGCCAACTCAATGAAGTTAATCTGTCGGGCCGGGTTAGCTCAGTCGGTAGAGCATTCGGCTAGAGACCACAAGGTTCCTAGTTCGATACCGGTCCTCGCCAACTCAGCATATGAGTAGCACAGGGATCTGTGCGGTAAAGTAAGGAGCTGATGGTAGGTGTGATGCTACACCTCAGATGCTAAAAAAACCATCTCCTTGGTCTAGTGCTATTGAAAAGGGGATAGACTCCCTCGCTGACACTGACTTTAGGCGCCCCGTCGACTTTACTTATATGTATATTCATTTATATATATATATATATATGTAATCTATGTATATATATATGTGTGTGTGTGTGTGTATGTATAATCTGTTATTCTGTTAATGTATGGCAGGTGTTTCCTTTGTTATATTATTTTATTCCAGTGAACCAGAATATAGGGCATTCATTGATATAGTCAAACTGCTGCATACACACTATTCATTGAACAAAGTACACTGACATACACATACATACAAGACACACACATACATATGTACATACAAACATCTATTCATATTAAAGCCAAATTTATGGATCAACTTCATTTTAAATCAAGTTGAGACAAACATTTTTTAAACTTTTAACAAGAGGTCACAAAGGGCTTTTTCCACTCATCTTACATATCATTGTGCAAATGTTCACACACACACACACACACACACACACACACACACACACACACACACACACACACACTTATCTCTCTCTCTCATATATATATATATATATATATATATATATATATACACTAAATCTGCTCTACTAATGTATTGAGCACTCTATATTCTTTTTACCCAATATATACGGTTAATTATTTTATCGACGAAGTTACAACTAACTCGATATTATATTCCCTGATAAGTCACCCACTTTGCATAACATATATATATATATATATATATATATATATATATATATATATATATATATATATAAGGACCTGAAGAAGTCAGAAACTACCTACCTAGGTTTCACCTAAAGAGTTAATCAGGATGGGTGGACTGTTATAAGACGAAAGTGGTACAAATGAAACGTTAGAGTTCATAGCCGGAATTTAAAAATAAAAATTTTAATTTTGAAAATGCATATTCTGTTTTGAAAATAAAATAAAATATAAAATAAAATAATAAAATTTATTTTATTTTATTTTCAAAACAATATGCATTTTCAAAATTAAAAGAAATTTTTCTTTTTTAATTCCGGCTATGAACTTGAATGTTTCGTTTGTACCACTTTCGTCTTATAACGGTCCACTCATACGGTCTCTCTATCATACACACCTCGCTCTTGATGAAGACCACTTCAATAAAGGGTCGAAACAGATTTCTGTCAGCGAATTTTAACATCATGTGTTTTTTTTTCTTCTAAAATATTAATTTCATATATATATATAAAAAGCCAAAAACAATCTCAGTAATTAAAACTTGGGAACCATAAATTTCAGGATTGTGGGTCCAAATTTGGCCCGGAATATTTTTAATTTGATTACGGCATCGAACTAATTCCAAAATGGTATGGTATGTTGGGCTATAGCCTCTTGGTGTAATATATATATATATATATATATATATATGTATGTTATGATTTCAAAATGGTATGGGCTACACCCTCTAGGAGTAATGTTGAAAAATGTGACACTAATATTTGCATTTATTATTAGATTATTATATATATATATATATATATATATTATATATATATATATATAATGTTATGCTCTGTAAGTAGGATGTATTGCCAATTGTTGAAATTTTTTAATTCCTTGCAATGCCTAAATTACAAAATGACAGTTACAATAAAGTTATTTATCACAACGAATATATTTCTATGTTTATTGGTAACATTAAATTTAAGACATCTGATGTATAGCAGTCTAAACATAGATGATATTTATCATATGAGCATATGCACATGGTTGCATTTCTCATACTCATCTTAATCTTGGTCTGTACTTATCTTTTCTGTAATCTATTTTGTAGCTTGAACTGGCTGAGTAACGGCTTTCTAACTTGGATTGGCATCTATTGGAGTAACTCTTCCAACTTCTTATTCAGGATCTGTCTGGTTTCTTCTTCTTAAGATGTTGTTGAGTGGTCCTGTATTGTCATTTGTTTTTATTGACAACACAAAACACTTTAGTGAATTCACATTTTATCTAAGTCTGGATCCTCAATCGCACATGTGCAAGATTCTAGGTAATGATGTCTTCATTCTTCAGTGGCCAGCAAGAGACTAACTAGATTATTTCACACTTGCCTGGCTTTTCTTTGGCAGGAATAGCCTGATGGAACCCAAACACTCTCCTGGTCAGGTCTGAATTCTGGATTTTCCTTCTCCTAATCTGGTTGCTTTACCAAGGTTAAAGAGCCCAGTCTGCCCTACTATTTACCCATAGTTGGTTTCATACCTTTCTCAATGCCTGGTAGCTGAGCAGTCCATAACATGCAACACTCCACTTTGGTCCTTAATTAGTCTAGATGGGTGGTTGGGGATGCCCCCTCTGATCAATTGGTTAGTTATGTCATCGGTAGAGTGTTCGGCTAGAAACTTCAAGGTTCCTAGTTCGATACCGGTCCCCGCCAACTCAGCGTATGAGTAGCACAGGGATCTGTGTGGTAAAGTAAAGAGCTGATGGTAGGTGTGGCACTCCACCTCAGATGCTAAAAACAATCTCCTTGGTCTAGCGCTATTGAAAAGGGGATAGACTCCCTCGCTGACTGGCTGATACCGACTTTAGGCCGCCCCGTCGACTTTACTTTTACTTACTAGCACCAACCCTATTGCCCATACGGCATGCCCCAACTCTTTTTATCATATATATCCTAGAAGGTGGTGGCTGAGGGTTTTATTGTCCAGGGTATGAGGCTAAACTATCTGATGGTGAGGTTCCAGTTCTGGAGCTCTGGGGAATATAACCATTACTTCCAGGTCTAATCTGACCCAGAGTGGTGGTACCTGTTAGGGTTCATTCTATCGGTTAAACAGAAAAATATGAGTTTAAAAAATAAAGAATGAGTAAAACAACATCTTTGACATTAAATGCCCCAATGGGTTGACATGCCGTAAAACCCAACCAACCAATCCCAGTGATGAGTAATGCAAACAACCTCATTCAGGATTTGAACTCTGATAGCCGAGTCCACATTTTACATAAGTAACCACCAAGCCATAATTCATAAAAATTGACAAATTTAAAAAAAGAGATTTTTGATTTCAAAATTAAACAGAATATTTACAAAATTGCTATGAATATGATCCCCTGTTAATTGAAGACAGATTTCCTGTTTAAAAAAAAAAGCAACCCCTTCCCCATGAATAACTTTAATTTTACAACTATTCCCGAAGGAATTATGTAAGCTTCTATAATTTTAGTAACCAGTTCAAGCGTACGACTGATATTATTCCATCATTTTTTTCTTGCAAACCATTTTCTTTGGATAGTTATCTAAGAATTTTCATGGGCTTCCAACATTTAACACAAACAGAACCTTTTACATGCAGTATTTTAGTTTGTTTAAGACTATCCAATTAAAATATGATAAAATGACTAACTTTACATACCCAAAAATTAATTTGTCTAAATTTTTGAGATAAGGCTTGATATGTATTATTTTGACATTTCAGACTGTTGTACTCATATTGTCATATATAAAAAAAGTACACCTGAAGAAGGGTGGAGGGTAAAATGGCCGAAATGTTGTATTTTATATATTACCATAAAAATGAGAACACCAGTCCTAAAATTAAATTAATCCAAAAATTTGTTAATTATTTCTGAATTCTTAGTAAATTTGTGGTTATATATATATATATATATATTTATACTTATATTTTGCTTGAAGGCAATTACAATGCACATATCGCATAAAATTCGATAATTATAGAAGATAAATAATATTGACAAGTGAATCTCGCAAAGAATTATTCGGCATGTAGAACATCGTATAGCAGCTGTTTCGACTTTATTAAGTCTCATCAGCGATGTATATTAACGATCTCCCTCCGACAGAAATCAAAACCGGGACTTCAGCAGGATAGTCAGAAACAATACTGCCTCGGCCACCGATATATATATTGGTAGTGCAAATAGACAAGCATGCTATAGACATCTATATCATACATATGTTTACAAGAAGAAGAGGGAAGAATGGATAATTTTTGTCTCAAAAAAAAATGTAGAGATGTATTTTTTTCTTATTTAATGAACCCACCATTTATTTACTCAGGTGAGTCAAAAGTCTAGCAATATTTTGGTAACGTGAAGTACAATTAGCATTTACCAAAATATTGCAAAACTTTTGACTCGCCCTTGTAGATATTTGTCTTGCATCTAACTACTGATCATTTTTTTCTTTTTTAAAGATCTATTTACCATTCTATGGAAATCAAATCTATGGAAGATTCAAAGAAAAAAATCTCCAAGACAATTGGTAAAATTCAACTACTGACTGACCAAAAATTCTAATAAAATAAAGAAGACCAAAATGAAGGTTCTCGTGAAGCCGGTTTAGCTCAGTTGGTAGAGCATGCGCCTCAGGCCCACAAGGTTCCAGGTCCGATACAGGCCCTTGCCAACTCAACGCATGAGTAGCCAGGGATCTGTGCAGTAAAGTGCAGAGCTGATGGTAGATGTGGCACTCCATCTCAGATGCAAAAACAACCTCCTAGGTCTAGCGTTACTGAAAAGGGGTTAGTCTCCCTTGCTGTCTGGCGGATACCGACATTAAGCCACCCCCTGTACCTCCTTCACTCTCTTGTCCTGTAACCAGGTTAAATCTGGGGTGGGGGCATATCTTGGGCAGGAATAGCTAAGCAAAGCCCATCCCACTCCAGGTTTAAAACTTGTTTGGATTCAGAGTTTTCCTTCTCCTAGACAGGTTGCTATACCAATGTTAAAAAGCCCAATCTGCCTAACTATTTAAGAATAGTTAGGTTGATACCTTTCCCAAACCCTACGTGAAATGCAAACAGCCTCATTCAGGATTTGAACTCGAGTATCTGAGTCCACTTCCAAGATGATGATAACTGTTATACTATGAGCCATGGTTATTTTTTGTTGTTAAAGTCTGAAGGGACCTGCAAGTTAAAATGATGGCTCATACAGAAATTGTTCATTGGTGTTTTTTGCTTTTTAATTATTTCTGATCATAATAAATCCTGACCAATGATGATAGAAAAGGCACATGAAGATCAGCTTATATATATATATATATATATATATAGATATATATATATATATATATATATATTCCTGTGTGTAGAGAGTTCAGTAACTCTTTGTTATCTACCAGAGCACCCCAAACTGCCCGACGATCAAAATGCCAGAATGCCTGAAAACGCCCAAAAACAATAAATAAAAGTATTAAAACATCTTTGTAAATTTTCATCCTACCTTATCAAAAAAAAAAAAAAAAAAAAAAATACTTTGTAGATAAAGGGTTATTGCTTATTGGTCTATCTTCAATATTTGGAATTTGGGTCAAATCAAAACAAAGAAAAAAAAAAAAAGAAAAAAAAGGGGGGGCGATGAATATCGTTTCCCACAGTGCACATGCATCTTCAAAAATTGGTATAACACAGTCTTCCTTACCCCAGTCGACCATAACCAATGTTTGATAGAACAAGTACACAAATGTCTTCTAATATGTGTATGGAGAGCTCTTTATGTGATGTTAATGCTTCAAGAATCCAGCTGAAATATTTAATATTTGGGTCTAACTAAACACGAATGCCAATTACCACAGCATGCTTGCATCTTCAAAAATTGGTGTAACACAGTCTTCCTTCCCACCTCCAAATTGACCCAATGCCAAACAAAGCTAGAATCAATAGAAATCTTAACTGATTATGTTTTACTTTTTTCAAAATGATTATTGCTGTTCATATATATATATATATATATATATATATATATCTCATTCAGTTAACCAGACAAGATTATATATATATATATATATAAACAAATTCAAACCCATTCTCAACCGATTTTACAAAGGTAAGAGGCAGATTTTATCTTCTCTAATAACTTATAGAATAATTATATTAACTTGATGCTTCAAAAGAGTCTAGATGAGAAAAACCTTTCTATCAGGGACCCCACTCTCAAAAAGTGTTTTAATACTTTTGAGAAGGGTCCCTTGGAAAGTATTTTTCATTTATTCTCCTCATTTCATTCATTTTTATTTCATCCATCCATTCATTTTACCATTAATTTTTAACTAATATACATACATATATATATATATATAACAAACATGTGAAATATGTTCTATATGCTGGTTGATAAGTTTGTTGGTTTTGATAAATATTAAAATGGATTACCTTTGCAAGAGGCCGTTTAACTCAGTTGGTTGAGCACCTACCTAAGACCGGTTCCACGCCAACCCAGCTTATGAGTAGCACAGATTCGATAATCTGATCTGTGCAGTAAAGTAGAGAGCTGATGGTAGACGAGGCGCAAAAAGACCTCAGCAAAACCAATCTATCTGGTCTAGCACTAGCAACAAAAAGGGGATAGACTCCCTCGCTGTCCAGCTGATACCAACAATAGGCTCGCTACTCCAACTTTAAAAAAATTTTTTTTTATTATCTTTCTTGAAATTAAAATAAAAATTGGATCCCCGACCTCTCACCCCCCCAAAAAAAACAACAAAAAAAAAAACACACAGCTCAGTGCCAAGAGAACGAGAAAATCTCAAAGTTCTGCATGAAACTTGCCTGGCGTTCATTTGACCGGAGAATAATGCAGAGTTTGTGATGTTTATATTAAACATCGCTCCAATTTAAGCAGTGTTACTACACACACATATATATAATATTATTGAAAATACGGGTTGTCCATAAAGTCCGTGTGAAATTCAAAGTATATCAACATTTTAAAGTGCACATGGATTTTGTGGACACCCTCTATACAGCCGAGGAGTTAGTATTTATCAGTTTTTTCTTGTATGCGAAAGAGATCTAACTGGTTGTACAAATCTCTGTTAGTGTAGTCCGAGTATGGGTACTATCAATCATCTTCAATCATTGTTGAGGATAGGAGTATTCCTGTGTTGTGGAATGCTTGATTGATTCTATGCTCAAGGTATTTTAAGTGGGCATGTTCCTCATATGACGTGACTCAGACTAACAGATTTTAGACAGTTTTTAAACTGCCGTTTTTGTAACATCTCTTTTTTGCCAACAATAAAAGCTAGACACCAAATCCTTGTTTGATACTTTCAATAAAAAAATGTCTACCCACCCACACACACACATTATATATATATATACAGGGTATCTTTCATTTCATAAAATGTCAAATTCTTTTCATAAAGTAAAAAAAAATTAATGAAATTCTTTTCATAAAATGATGAAAAAAATTTAACATTTCATAAAATGATGTCAAATTTATAATATATATATATATATATATATTATATAATCACATGCCATTTGGATTGATGAGTAACTGGAGGAGCCCTGGTTATTTTTCTGTACAGATATCAGGAAAGATAACCAATACACTGATGACAAATATTTATGAGTGGTGGTAAATAAGTTTTTTTTTAATCAAGTATTAAAAAAGTTCAACAGGAAAAAAAAAAAAAAAATGAAACAATGCCTGACAATAAAAAGAAAAATTAAAATTTTTAAAAGGAAAATCAACAAAAACAAACAAAAAGAAAAAAAGAAAACACTGACAAAAAAAAATGCGATCACCTGATGTATTCATTTCTATCTATGTATTTATTCTGGAAAAAGATATTGACTGTAAAATAAAATGAAAGAAAGTAAAATAAGTAAAAAAATTACTGAAGAAAAAATAAAATTAAAAACAAAAAAATTCTAAAATTAAAAAAAAAAAAAAAAAAAAATTAAAATTAAAAAAAAAAAACAAGGAAAAAAAAAACCAATGTGGGTATTACAGAGAAACAGAAAACAGAAAAGCTTGAATGCTTATTGAAACAATTTAACAGATTTTGAAAAAAAAAAAAAAGATTAAAAAAAAGATATTTGTACAGTAAATGTTAATCTTTTAATCGTTACTGATATGTTTGTTTATATAATCATTACTGCTGTTACTGTAACTATTCATTATAATGATTATTAAATGTTTCTTGATTTTTTTTTAATTTAACATTAGCTTTTTACATGATAAAAAAAAATGAATTTCTTCTTTTCTTTGCCATTGTAACATGATGTACAAAAAGACAAAATAAAGTTTTTTTATAACATTTAGAAAAAAAATTCATTGATATATTTAATGCATGCGAAAGTGAAAAAAAAGAAATTATTTGTTTGTATTTTTGAGATGAGGTTTGATAAGAATAATTTTGATGTTTCAGACTCTCATCTTTATTGTCATATGTAAGGGTAAGATAATATGAAAAACACACTGATGTTATTCAAGTAAAGTTTTTTATCATGCTGATATTGTCATATTTCAATCTGTTAAAAATCTTCTTCAGAGCATATGTTTTCTTTATGAGAAGAGAGTTTATGAGAATTGTGACTGTTTTGTGATTGAATTAATTCATACTGTTGGATATTGTACAAACGGAAATAGAAATTTCCGGTTAGGTTAAACAAAGCAAAGAAAAGACGACAAAAATGACAAAGAGGTTAAGATGCCGGTAATAGATTTGATCATTGATAAAACGTGAACAAAGACGTAGACGTTTTGAGATATACAAAAGGCAAGACGGTTCGACTCGACGCAGACAGTCAGTAGTGAACAGACCCCAGAGAGACAGCGAACGGAGTGACCAACGCGGTCATGCACCGCCGCGGCCAAGGGCGGTGAGACGTCACCAGCCACCTCTACCTCACCATCCCAGCAGCAGTTGAAGTCATTGTCAACCCTCGGTCATTTCATTGTCAAGCTCGCCACCCACCACGTACAGCCTAGAAGAAATAAAGTCAAAATTCCTACTATACCATGTATTGTAGATTTCATTAAGCGACCACTACATATATCGTCTAAGGGTTAGATACCTGCAGTATACCAGCAACGTATACGATTCAGAGTAGCGAAGAAGGCGCTATGCAACAATACCTCACTTTTTAAGAAAAGAGAATATTCTAAATTTTTTAAACAAAAAATTCTCAAAGAGCATATGTCAAGTTCATAATCAGGTGTAACAACAACTGTGTTTTTCATATTATCTTACCCTTATATAT
The DNA here is from genome assembly GCA_023376005.1 of Doryteuthis pealeii. NCBI lineage: Eukaryota > Metazoa > Mollusca > Cephalopoda > Myopsida > Loliginidae > Doryteuthis > Doryteuthis pealeii. The sequence goes on along the minus strand of CM042150.1, from coordinate 19,193,206 downwards.
TGTCATATGTATAAACACAATGTTTCAGCTGTTGTATCCTCCAGCCTTCCTCAGGTGTTCCCTGTGTATCTAAACATTGTAATGACCCAATCTGGGAAATCATTTTTAATAGTTTGAAAATTGATCAAACAAGTGTTGAAAACCTTTGAAGATCTTATTCAAATAATGACATTGTTTTTGCATGTCTATTATTCCGACATGTGTCCGAGAAAAATCTAGATCATTTAGAGAAAAATAAAATCGATAGGGAAGCACATTGGAAAAGAAGACATCTTCAAGAAGCAGCTTAAATATTGAGCTGTAGGGACCTCTTGATTGGTTTGGTTTGTTTTGTTTTACGGCATATCAACCTCAGTGGATCATTTAATGTCGATAAAATTTTGAAATAAATCAATTCTTAATGGATAATACAATTTTTTTTATAAATACATTTTTCTATTTAACCCATAGATAGGACCCTAACAGGTACTACCACTCCGGGTCAGAGTGGACCAGGGAGCAATGGTGATGAAGGGGTGCTCCACATTCCCCAAACCTCCAAAACTGGAACCTCACCATCAGATAGAGTTTAACGTCATTCCCAGGACATATAGAACCCGCAGCCACCGCCTTCTAGCATCCATATGATAAAAAGGGGTTGGGGCTTGCCATAAGGGCAATAGGCTTGGGAAAATGATATAGGTGCTAGGGCTTGACGTGACCAGCCGATTGATCGGAGAGGGCCTCTCCGACCGCCCGTCTAGCCCAAGATAGGGCCAAAGTGGAGTTTTGCATGTCATGAACTGCTCATCCACCTGGGCTCTATCCTTAAGCATCACGGGTCGCCACCCACGGCCAACAGGTGGTCCCATTGGGGGAGTCTTACCCCTCTGCAGAGGTGCAGTCGGTGCATTCTAACGCCCCAGCCGACAGGGCGGTAAATCAAATTGTTTTTAAAGTAAATTACTTTAAAAATAAAAAGTACACCGGATTTTACGTCTTGAGTTGTACAGTAAACACCAATAAACATTTTTTTTTTATAAATCATACAGAGGGAAAGTTTAACAGGTTTGATTCAGTTTCCTTCTCCTAGAGCAGTTACCTAATAAAGGTTAAAGAGCCTATAGTGGGATGGTATTCAAAGCAAGTTGGGTAGTCACCAATTTATAGTGGGTGAGAGGAGGTTATTAATAAATATTTCGGCAAAGTACTCATCCCACTAAAATAATATATTAGTAAATAGCAGAAAAGACACATTTAAAAATATGTATTCACACAAAAATTACAATGGTAGTAGAGAATACTGGGTAATGTCCTGTAAAGGTCCTTTTTGAATTTTCATATATTATAAGTGTGAAAATGTTGTAAGTCTCAAAGTGAGAAAGAATGAGTACAATGTTTCAAAGTCGAAGCAGCAGTCGGGGAATAAAGAGAGGGAGAGAGAGCGATTATTATACCTTATGCATTAAAGGGCTAAATTTCATCAGCGTGAAATGCATGGCGTATTCAGGCAAATTGGTTTTGTCATCTCTGCTGATCTCTGAAAACTTCCTTATTGGTAGGCTCCAGAAAAGAGTTTATTTGATCACTTATTTTTAGGCGCGAACGTCTCTGATTGGTCAATTATTAATATTTTTAATATTTCAATTTTTCTTTTCACATGCTGCACAATCCACCTGCGCAGAATGTTATTTTTCGTCATTTTACTTTTATTCTATATCTAAAATATGGGTGTGTAGATGGTGCGGTGGTAAGATATTCAACTGATGACAAATCGGTTGGGTTTTGAGGCAAGCTTGAAGCAGCCTGCCTTATCTAGTCACTCTGATGAGCCGTGAAATGGTAAAACAGGATAACAATAATATATATATATATATATATATATATATATATATATATATATATATGGCGGCCTTTGCATACATACACATGTGTTTATTAAAACAGTTAAAATCCCATTCTGTAGGTGATGATAGCCGAGCAGTTAAGCTGTCCAATTGATGCTGAATCGATCGGGTTTCTATTCTGGCTGTAGGTAGCTTACAAATGTCTAGCCACACTAAAAAGATGTGATACATCGAAACATGGTGTCTGTGGATGACATATATATATATATATATATATTGATTCAGCATCAATCAGACCTCTTAACTGCTCGGCTATCATCACCTACAGAATGGGATTTTAACTGTTTTAATACACACACCTGTATGTATGCAAAGGCCACCATATATATATATATATATATATATATAATATATATATATATATATATATAATCATCCACAGACACACACACACACACATATTATATATATATATATATATATATGAAGTAGTCAAACAGTGTGTTTGAAAATGGCGAAGGCCGATAATTTGTGGGAGATTATATGCTTAATTAAAGTCATACCTAATTTTGTTAATTAATTATAACTAAATGAATTACACTTTACATTTAAACTGATATGCACACCTAATTCATTTAGTTATAATTAATTAACAAAATTAGGTATGACTTTAATTAAGCACATAATCTCCCACATCATATATATATATATATATATATATATATGCGAAGAAAAAAGAAATGGATATAAAAATCCGACAATGGGAATAAGTACAAAGTTAAAAAAAAAAGAAAGAAAGAAAAACCCAAGAAAATATGTCAAAGATTGACATTTAGAAAGCCGACGCTAAAACGGTTTGGTTTTAATTTAACCATCAACAAGATTAAACTGGGTTAATAATCCTAAATCATATAATTATTAACCCAGTTGAGCCCTGTTGATGGTTTAATTAAAACTGAACCACTTTAGCATCGGATTTCTAAATGTCAATCTTTGACATATTTGTTTATTTTTTTCAAATACATCATACTTTATAAATACTAGCAAATATATGCACCCTCCGGGTGCAAGTATTTAAGTTTTGATATAATAAAATATCATATTAAATTAGAAAGGCTAATGAAACTGACTAAGAATGCAGATAAAAATATCTGCAACAGAGGGGGTATAATCGAAAAATAGAACAACTAATCCATCATTTTTCGTTACTCCCCTCTTTCATTGGTAAATTTTCCTAATTTAACTATTTAGTTAAAATAGGAAGTAAAGGATAATATTACAGTTATTTCTTCTTGTAAATAAATTTCTTTTAAGATTTATCCACGAGATTTTTGTTTATATTTCTTAAGATAAAACCAAACAATTAGAAATCAATAATACCAAGCACATATTTATTAAAATAAAATTTTGAATATCAATATGCAAATTAGCCTTCTCGTTCAAACTGTAAACCGCTATTTTGTTGTATATATAAATACAATTGCATGTTATTAGTACGTAGATATGGTCAACAGTATTAATAATGTAAAACAATTTTTATTAATAACTGAAGGTTTAAAAGAATGAAATCATGGGGAATTTGACGTAAATAATTAACGGAATTGTGACTTGAGTAGTAATATAGTTTCGGTTACAGTCAGAAAAACACACAATCTCCATTATAATAAGATAAACACATACCTAAATATATGGGTAATTCCATGTCAAATCCTCCAGATAAAATTGTCACTCACCAGCTTCAATTTTTTGAATTTTTTCCCAGTTGTGGACTATGTTAACATTATACAATCCCCAAAATTTGAGCTTCCAATTCCAAAAATTGGCAGAATTATGTTGATTTTTAGCATTCCAAATTTGGTGGGGTTGGTGAAAAATGACAACTTTTTGTAATCTATTTTTTTTGATAGCATTTTTGATTCCTTGGGCAAAATGCTTTTATAAATTTTTAGTAGTAGGAAAGCTCTAGAACTCATTTTACAGACAAAAATAGGTTACAAAAATTCATCATTTTTCGTGACACTCCTCAAATTAGGAGAGCTAAAAATCGACATAACTCTGCCAATTTTTGAAATTAGAAGTTCAAATTTAGGCGATTGGCTAACTTTAATATAATCCACACTTGGACAAAATTGAAGGTGTGGGTGACATTGCCTGCATGATTTGACATGGAATTACCCCCCCCCCATATATATATATATATCTCACTCACACACATACACTGTGTTTTAGATATTCACCTTGGATTCACCATACACTCCATTTTTTTACTCTTCATGCGACAATTAGAAATAATAAGGTTTGTGGAATTATTCTTTCATTACTGATGGGAAAAAATGATTGAAAGAGAAACACATAATGGAATTGCTTGTCCATCAATAAAAGGATTCAAAGTCAAACTTGGAAGAAAGGTGAACTGTGTAGTTGGAAAAATAGCTGAGACTTTAATAATATATATATTAGTCATCAGGTTGGCCTAATATTGGTATCAGCCAGACAGCGATGGAGTCTGTCTCCTTTTCACTAGCACTAGACCAAGGAGATTGTTTTTGCCCATGAGGTGGGCACCGCCTACCATCAGCTCCTTACTCTATTGCACAGATCCCTGGTGAAGACCGGTTTCGAATCTCGAATGTTGGTGTTCCTGTACCAACAAAACTAAACAGGCCCTAAGTAAAAGTAAAGTCGTCGGGGTGGCCTAAAGTTAGTATCAGCTAGACAGCGAGAGAGTCTATCCCTTTTCACTAGTACTAGACCAAGAAGATTGTTTTTGGCATCTGAGACAGAGCAGCACTCCTACCATCAGCTACTGACTTTACCGCATAGATCCCTGCGCTACTCATACTGTTACCATAATCTATGCATAGATTATTGTCAACCCCCTGTATTTCTGAAGGGATGGCCCTTTTCATATCACGGGCGGGACTTTCCATGGAATATTACAGAAAGCCGTGAAGTCACGTGGGACCTGGTTGGCTCAGTTTCAGCTTGGACGTCAGGCAGAGAAGGTGTATCTGCTTTAGCTGAGGCTCACTGCACACGCGTGCTGTGTTAGTTAGATTAAGATGTTATTTAAGTAAATAAAGGTTTAAATAAATAATATGGTTTTGTGGTTGATGAATGTCTTGGCAAAAGACTGACCTACAAGAAGAAATGAATCAGGGACGACCAACCAGCAAGAACAGAGAAAGACGAAGTCCAGACGCTAGAAGAAGAACGTAAGATACCAAAGATGAACAGAAAAACAATAGAAGTAAAGAAAGGGTATACAACAATACACTAAGTTAGCGAGGGCTGTTATCGAACCAGGAACCTTGTGGTTTCTCGTCAGAGGCTCTACAAACTGAGGTATATATGCTTCACATATTTACTGTCTGGGTTATGAAAAATAAAAAGTCTTTTTTTAAGCATGAATAAATGTCGAATGTAAGTGTTAGAATAGACTAACATTTAGGAAATACAGTTGACTTACCAGTGATGTTCGAATTAATATTTATAAATGATACTAGACTCGGGAAATATTTATACTAATTGTTATTTGCCGCGGACTTCCGGTTTAGGAAGTAAGGTAGTGTAACACTATGGTTATGACGTCTAACCATTGTGTTGGATTGAGTACTTTGTTAGGAAAAATTTATGACCAGCGGAAAAGTTTAAATGCTGATTCAGCGAATAAGCGTGGATAGATTTGATTGGATGATTGGAATGTTGACGTGGCGAAGGGGAGAAAGGAAGAGTGAGAGGTGATAGAAGTTATTAAAAGAGTTTTGAGTCTGGTCATCGACGAGTGTAGACGGAAGCTTGAGCAATGTCGGCCACGGGTGAAGACAGGCTAAGGCCTGATCTTCCTCGTGCAGTGATCATGGATAAAGTTAAAATAAATAATTACTTGATCAAGTCGCAAAATGGATGTCTTGTCTTTTGTAGTTCCTTTTATTTTGACCAAATCAGCCTTAGCTAGAAGCACAATCAGAAGAAGCCGGTGGACATGGTAGAAGCTCTGCAAGTAAGTCTAATCTCTCTAATCTCTTTCATAATAAGTCTCTCTCTCTCCCTAAAGAAAGTTCTTACCAAAGAATACTCACTCTCACCAATTAGCGATGACAATATGCGTATGTGACACGTATCACATTTGGTACTATGACAACATAGTATCAGTGGGGTACTGTGCAAACCATATGGGTCACATTCCTCATACGTTCACAGTGGGTGCCGTGCCAGGACCTAATAGTGATCACATGGGGTGTGTGAACCTTATAGTTTCACAGTAGCTTGATATAAATTCTTACTGAAGTTAATAGATTTTTATTAGAAAATTATTTATTAAGGAGGATTAATAAGGGATTTTGTAATATTTAAGCTAAATTAAGTTTTTAGTGGCATCTAAAGAAATTGGATACATCTTAAATTGTGACGAGTCGTAAGTAATTGAATTTTATATTTTTGTAGACAAAAGGAAAAATGGCATCTACACAGTTAAAAAAAATGCATGCTGCGTTCCTGTCTACAGCTCTACAAATGTATTGAGCATTTTTATATTCTTTCATAATTCCGACTTATTCGTATACTTTTTTTTTGGTCAGTGAAAATTGTAACTCACTCGATTTTTTGTCTTCATCGTTAAATCACCTCTTCAAACACACATTCACACACACACACACATATATATATATATATATATATTAGTGTGCACAGAAATAACCTACTCGACTTTCACCATAAGGATCTTCAGGGTTAAATCCACTGAATTAATCAAGCTATATTGATTAATTCAGTGGATTTAACCCTGAAGATCCTTATGGCGAATCTCAAGTAGGTTATTTCTGTACACACCATAATAATAATAAATCCGCTCTACTTACGTATTGAGCACTTTATATTTGTTACAACGCTGACTTATCCGGGTAAAACTTGTACCAACTAAATATTGAAACCAACGTAATATTTTCACCGGTAAGTCATTCCTTTTTCATACATACTTGCACACACACACACACATATATATATAAAGTCATCGTCGGGGTAATGTAAAGCCGGTATCAGCCATACAGAGAGAGTCTATCCCCTTTTCACTAGCGCTAGATCAAGGATATTATTTTAGCGTCTGATGTGGAGCGCCACACCTACCATCAGCTCGTCACTTTACCCCATAGATCCCTGTGCTACTCATGCGCTGAGTTGGCGAGGGTCGGTATCGAACTAGGAAACTTGTGGTTTCTAGCCTAACGCTCTACCGACTGAATACTGTAACACACCAAATATGGCACATTGGAGATGTAGAGGTACATTAATTATCAATGTAGAAAAATAGAAAAACATTGAAATGTTTTTTGTTGTTGAAAAAAAATGTCGGGTGGCTTCATCTTTTTTAGACAAGTATTACATATTTGGCGAATCCGAATAACGAAAGAAAATCGCATAACTTTTGAAGGGATCAGAAAAATAAGCATATTTTTCCATAAAATTTTAAACCCAAAGAAATAAGTAAAGCGGTTATTGTTGAAATTCAAATGTATATTAACTTTATTTTATGACAAAACAGACAAAAATAGAGAAAAGCCTTTTTATTTTAGATCATCATTGCAAGTTCTTTAAGTCGTGCTCATATGAATTGGGCAAGTTGGCTTTTCTATGATTATATGAATTTTAAGTAGATGAAACTTGAATCATAAATGCGGCTTTTTAGAAATGTATAATTAGATATGCACAGCTTACAGGCAAAAGTTGATATATCTGATAAAATAGAATTAAAATAGAATTAAAATAAAAAAAAAACTTAAAAAAAAAAAAAAACTCCCATGATCCTTCACCGGAAGAACCCCCGAGCATTTGCGGCAAAAAGGACCTACTCTAGACCTTCAAGAGAATTTCTCGGCCATTTGCGTTTAGGCCTTAACTGGAGCAAGACACTACTATTGACTAGGGAGAAATTTTCTTGCTACGTAGTGGCTATGACCCGCGAATAAGGCCTAAATCATAAAACTACCTTTTGTCTTTGTTTCTTTTCTCTCCGTGAATTCCTTTTCAGCGTAACCAACAAATAAGATGGGTTAAAAGCAAACCGTAGGTACCCCCCACACAAAAAACACAAACAAAACACAACCACCTTTTAAACCTAAAACACTAAAATCACTCACCACCCCACATACTTTACTAAAACTTGTAAGAGCATACACTGGACGTAAGTATTTAAGTTTTAATGTAATGAAATATCAAATTATAAAGACTAACGAAATTAAATAAGAACGCATATAAAAAGATTACACTTACTTTAATTATATTCTAATTTTTTTCTATATAAAATCATTTATAGGATTGATTTTAATACGTTGGAGACTAAAAAAAATAATGTTAGAGATCAATAACACCAAGTAATTATTTATTAAACCCGGTTTTGTTAACAGTATGTAAATAAACCGCACCATAAACGTTTATTTTTTACTGATATATAAGGCATATCTAGGGTTTTAAACGCACTAATAACATGGGCTGTTTTGAGGCAAATCTAACTCAGAGTTTCATAGAGGCATCGTTAATAAATAAGATTTATTTTATGTACTGATGATTTTGACTATAAATTAAATACTCAATAATAAACTTACGCCATTCGTGAGGGTGACTTAAGCTGTGATGTAGTTTCGGTTACAGACAGACATACACCGAATCTCCATTATAATAAGATATTGCCGCCCCCCCCCCGGCTGGGGCTGTAGAATACGCTTACTACATCTCTGCAGAGGGTTAAGACCCCACCAATCCAATGGGTTCACCTCGCGACCCGTGATGCTTAAGGACGAAATCCTCGTGGCTGAAGAGTCCACGACACGCAACACAGCATTTTGACCCTTACCTATTTTATATTATTTGGAATGCACATTTTAAGGTAGACAATTTTTGAATTAGAGAGAAGGAGGGATACATCCTTGCGTATGGTGAAAGGGTGCATGGCCCTCAAAAGAGTGAGATCCACTAGTATCGAACCCGGAACCTTGTAGTTCCCAGGCGGATGCTTACCGACCAAGCTAAATCAGAACAGAAATACAAGTAACTGTAAAAAAAAAAAAAAAAAAAAAAAAAAAAAAAACAGTTGGATAGTTGGCTGGATTTTACGGCATGTAAACCCTTGTTGGGTTATTTTATGCCGGAGACGTTTTATTTTATTCATTCTTGATTGGTATTCAACATTTATTTAAAACTCAATTTTTTAAAATCACATTTTTAGAAATACATTTTTTCTATTTAACCCATAGATGGGACCCTAACGGGTACTGTCACTCTGAGTCAGAGTGGACCTGGGAGTAATGATGATGAAGGGGTACTCCACATTTCCCAGAATTCTAGAATTGGAACTTTACCGTCAGATAGAGTTTAACGTCACACCCAGGACACCGCCTTCTTGTACGTATATGATAAAAATGGTTGCGTGCTTGTCATAAGGGCAATAGAGTTAGGACAATCATATAGATGCTAGGGTTTGGGGTGACTAGATGATTGATCGCAGGGGGCCTCTTCGACTGCCCGTTTTGCCTAAGCAAGGACCAAAGTGGACTGTTGCCTGTCATGGACTACTTAGCCACTAGGGTTCCGTCCTTAAGCATCACGGGTCATCGCTCATGGCCAACGGGTGATATTACTCTCAGGTCCGCCCTAATCGGAAGTAGCAGTACCTCTTAGGGTCCTATGGATTAAATAGATAAGAAATGAGGTTAAATAGATAAAAATGTGTTTAAACAATGTGTAAAAAAGATTTGGAATGGGAGGAGATGACATTCTTATATATGGTGAAGGGGTGCCTGCTCAAAAAAAAAAAAAAAAGTGAGAACCACTAGTATCGAACCGAACCTTTCGTTTCTAGGTGGACGTTCTACCGACTGAGCTAAACCGGTCACTGGTGCTATTAGAACATCAGAAAAATAAGTAACTAACTGCAAAAAAACTCATTACTGATACGAATTTAACCATCTATATCTTATTATAATGGAGATTGTGTGTTTTTCTGTCTGTAACCGAAACTATATTACTACTGAAGTCACAATTCCCTTAATTATTTACGTCAAATTCTCCATGATTTCATTCTTTTAAACCTTCAGTTATTAATAAAAATTGTTTTACATTATTAATACTGTTGACCATATCTACGTACTAACAACATGCAATTGTATTTATATATACAACAAAATAGCGGTTTACAGTTTGAACGAGAAGGCTAATTTGCATATTGATATTTAAAATTTTATTTTGATAAATATGTGCTTGGTATTATTGATTTCTAATTGTTTGGTTTTATCTTAAGAAATATAAACAAAATCTCGTGGATAAATCTTAAAAGAAATTTATTTACAAGAAGAAATAACTGTAATATTATCCTTTATTTCCTATTTTAACTAAATAGTTAAATTAGAAAAATTTACCAATGAAAGAGGGGAGTAATGTAAAATGATGGAATAGTTAGTTTCAAAGCTGTTCTATTTTTCGATTATACCCCCTCTGTTGCAGATCTTTTTATCTGCATTCTTATTCAGTTTCATTAGCCTTTCTAATTTAATATGATATTTTATTATATCAAAACTTAAATACTTGCACCCGGAGGGTGCATATATTTGCTAGTATATATAAAGAGCAGTTTGGGTGTATGTATGTCCGGAGGAAACTATGAAAATAAAACAATTACATAGTAAATATATATAAACATTCACAACCACCAGATCTTGTTTTTTGAGTAAAAATAATGAAGATTTGATTTATATTCGTGAAGATAATTTTTAAAAATTCAAATGATAATAGCATAGATTTTTTTTGCATTTACTATTTTTGACAGGAGACATTTTTTTCAGAGTTTCTGGATCAACGCAAGGTCTTTTTTTTTTTACACAGTTATTTTAATGGGGGCATCCTGCGAGACCACCATTTTACCCCCTCTACCCAAGTGACACCGGGTAGCCACTTCTAGTTGGCCATTAAGAAAATGACTTTGGTGTTCCGATGCTGAATCTCAAAGATTTTTATCTCTTTTTCTGATCTACAGGAAGTTTGGAGAGGCTCAAGCGAATAATGCACAAGAAATTAATATAATTAGTTGAGACTCGTAAATTGGGTTCTGATTTATATTTAAGTTTAGCCCAAAGCGAGAAATGATTTAATTAAATTTAACAAAAATAGATGTGTGGGAATATTTCATTACGATACTGTTATATAATACTAGCAAAAGTACCCGCTCCATGACCGGACTAAAAAAAAAATTAGGAACACCAGAGAGTAAGTAAGGAGAAAAAAGAAGTAAGAGAGAAAATAAGAGGAAAATGATTTATCAAATTAAAAAAAAAAAAAAATCACCGAGAAAAAAACTGCGTGAACTTCAGACTTGGCAATAGCATCAATCGGGAGCTCCATCAGAAACGACTGACAAGCAAAGACTAAGTGCGGAAGCTAGACATGCTCAGGTGTTGGAGGATGCGCAAAAACATAACAGTGTTGCTAATAGCTGCACGAGGTTTCCTGCATCCCCAGCGCTTTGGAGACCTTATTTTTGGGATTACTTTGGATTAGACGACAGAGAAGAAAAAAGTGTGTGATAAGATGTTCAATCGAAATGAATTTGAACTACATACTAAAAGCGATAGCATAGTAATCGAACACTTACAAATGAAAGAAAGACTGACCAACCCTTCCGTTTGTACAATTATTGCTTTTTTTTTTTTACCGCAACTGCTCTTCGAGGTTTAAGATAAATCGTTTCTTATTCCCAATGAATTCGTATAGTAGACTGTTCGTTTGTTTTAGGAATTCTTTTTTCTTGTTTACATTTAAAATATTATTTTTCAAAAAGCATTCATAAACTTTATTAAAGATTTAACGATAAACAAAGCTAAGAATTTGTGTACTATAATATTCGTTTATTTTAAGAATAGTCTCTGCTGTTTACATTTTTGAAACAACTTCAAATTACCAGCAGCGGCACCATTTTAAATCATTACTGATATAAGCAGCAGCCAGCGAATTTTTTTTACATTAGCAGCAGCAGCTATGCTACAATTATCGCAAATCGTTGATTTTTGTTTAATTAATTATATCCCTTAATCAGTAAAAATCAATAACCAAATTTGGGTGTTTCTTAGTTATACAAATGTCAAGGTGTATGCAAGATTTCGAATCTGAATAACATCTCGTTTCTGAGTTATAAGTAGACACGTACATACCAAACTTTTATATATATATATATATATATATATATATATATAGAAGATGATCATGGTATAAAAGTAAAGACGGCGGAGTGGCCTATTGTCGGTATCAGCCGGACAGCGAGGAAGTCTATCCCCTTTTAACTAGCGCTATACCAGAAATATTGTTTTGCGTCTGAGGTGAAGCACCACACCTAACATCAACTCTGCAATTTTACCACACAGATCCAAGCAGTGCTACTCATGCGCTGAATTGGTGAGAGACGGTATCGAAACCGGAAACTTGTGGCTCTTTGTCGGATGCTCTAGCGACTGAGATAAACCGGCTTTTTTAAAAGTAGTGTAGTCTACCTTATTACCCATGAATAAGAAATTACTTGTATTTTTAAAAATGTTATGAATTTTTAAAAAAGGCAAACGAACATGCCTCGTGTTACCATGACAATAGAATTTCTCATTACGGAGATCAGATTGTATGTCGGATAAATTATGCAAAACTTATTTATACGATTGGTCTACTTTATTTGTTTAACGGCATATCAACTCCCTATGGGTTATTTAATACCGGAATTTGATTCGGAGAAATTAAGATTAACTACTCAAGCACCCGACTAAGAATCGCGAGGTTCCGGGTTCGATACTGGTCCCCGCCAACACAGCGCATGAGTAGCACAGATTGGGTAATCTGATGTGCGGTAAAGTGGGAAGCTGACGTTAGGTGTGGTGCTCCACCACAGCAAAACAAAAGCAATCTTCCTGGCCTAGAGCACGCGAAAAGGGGGTTTAGTTTGGTTTACGGCATATCAACCTCAGTGGGTCAATTTAATGCCGACCAAGATTTGAAATTAATTAATTCTTAATGGATACTTAATTTCTTTTATAAACCCATTTTGCTATTTAACCCATAGATGGGACGCTAACAGGTACTACCACCCCGAGTCAGAGTGGACTAGGGAGCAATGGTGATGAAGGGGTGCTGCACATTCCCCAGACCTCCAAACTGGAAATCAATATCCTGATGTGGTACTGCATTATGGCAAATTTTTTTCCATTATCATAAAAGTTCATAGACTGACCAAGATATGGATTGTGACAAAATGAAGTTCATTTTCAACAGCCCCTTTGCAGTGTACATACTTTTTCCATTAGTGCGGCACTGCACAAATTTTATTGGTAAAAATAAAGGTCATCGAGAGCAGATATGACGCCAGCCTTTTAAGGTCTCTCTCTCTCTATATATATATATATATATATATATATATATATATATATATATATAATATATATATAGAGAGAGAGAGAGAGAGAGAGAGAGAGAGGAGAGAGAGAGATAAATATATATAATTATATATATATATATATAAATAGATAGAGAGAGAGAGAGATAAGATAGATAGAGAGAGATAGATAGAGAGAGAGATATATAGATAGAAGAGAGAGAGATAGATAGAGATAGAAGAGATATAGAAGATAGAGATAGAGATAGATAGAGAGAGATAGATAGATAGAGATAGATAGATATAGAGAGAGAGATAGAGATAGATAGATAGATAGATAGATAGAGATATAGATAGATAGATAGATAGATAGATAGATAGAGATAGAGATAGATAGATAGAGATAGAGATAGATAGATAGATAGAGTTATATATAATATATAGAGCTAGAAATAGAGATACATAGAAATCTAGCTTGCTAGACTTATAATCAGTCCGTACTTCTCGAACATGGGGATTATATTACACCCTGTGCAGTTAAGAGTGTGGGGTCGTAAGTGCTGACCTCACACAGCGATCACGTCTTGGCATTGTGATGTCAACTATTATGGCTTCTCGAATTTACGACACAAAAGGATTCTACTTGTTTGATTCAATAACTAGCCGCCTCCGGCATTTAGAGAAGCCCATTCGTGGCCTTACTTCGCACAACTTCCGAATGACCTTTCGTTGACCGCCAGTCATCAAACTTCGGACATAGCCTTGAATTAGAAAATTTATCAAAAGCAAAATACTGTATTAATTGGCCAATGCAGTTTAGTAACTCGCAGATTCCTTCAGGCTCATATAAGTACTAGATGAAATACTTGTCTACGAAGGGCAATCGTTGAAAAACATGGACCATATGACCTTTAGGCACCCCTTTTTAATCTCGATTCAGAAGGACATGTTTTTCATTTACACCGTCAATATCCGGTTGTTTGTTAGGGGTTCGGTTTAGGGGTTAGTTTTATAATTAAAAAAAAAAAAAACCTCTAAAAATCCTCTGTTAAACAACCGGATATTGACGGTGTAAATGAAAAACATGTCCTTTCTTAATCGAGATCAAAAAGGGGTGCCTAAAGGTCATATGGTCCAAAAACATCGATTACGGCTACATATGACAGCGAACAACGGTGTGTCAAATGAAAGACAAACGAAAATATAGGCAGATACTTGGATTTTGCCAGGGAATTAAAGAAGCTGTAGAAGGTAAAGGTGATACCAGTTGTGGCTGGAGCACTTGGAACGGTCCCAAAAGACTTGGAAAGGAGACTGGAGGAATTGGTTTGATGGTTGATTGGCTTTACGGCATGTCTACCTTATTCGGTTTTGCATTTAATTTTACATCATCATGTCGCGCAATTAGCACGGATATCCATGACAATCTTCCCTATCATTCATTGTGCCAGAGAGGTCCTCTGCGCAGCATACAGTATCCTTGCATAGTTAATCAATGTATGTCCTTAGTGGCCGGCCCACACTAGCATGTCCATGTGTTGGCTTCCACAGGAGAACGTCGCTTATGAGATCGTCCTTGTTGCTCCAGCAGTGTCCAGAATGCCTGGTCCGTCTCACTCGGATGGTTTGTGAGATGGGGGTGGGCAGGTGGTCATACAGCTGCTTCCTTGTGGGGTGCTGTTTCCACGACTTGTTCAAGACCGCATATTCTCAAGGCGCTTCGTTAGGGTCCAGGTGGTGCAGCCATACAGCAGTACTGATATAACCACAGCCTGGAAGAATTGTCGCTTTTTTCTTTTCAGATTGTCTGTTCACTTTTTTTTTCTGACGCCTCACTAGGTCGGTGCAACACAAGGTATTTTTAATACATAAGGATTTCATGGGGCATCCTGTGAGGATCCAGCTTGTGACTGAGTAATAATGTATATGCGAGACCACTACCCAGTTGACACCAGGTAGCGGTTTCTAGTACATATGTAAGGAGCGGTTTGAGTTTATGTACGTCCGGATGAAAATACAAAAATGAAACAATTAACGACTAAGTAAATATATAAACATTAACTATCACCAGTTCTTGTCTTTTGTGAAAAAATGAGGAAAATCTGAATTATATTCGAAGATATCTAGAAATTATAGTTAAGTTTAGCCCAAAGCGAGAAATGATTTAATTAAATTTAACAAAAATAGATGTGTGGGAATATGTCATTACGATACTGTTATATAATACTAGCAAAAATACCCGCTCCATGACCGGACTAAAAAAAAAAATAAATAAATAAAAAAAGGGAACACCAGAGAGGGAATGAGGAGAAAACAGAAGTAAGGGAGAAAATAAGAGGAAAATGATTTATCAAATTAAAAAAAAAAAATCACCGAGAATTCGTATAGTAGAATGTTCGTTTATTTAATTTTTTTTCTTCTTTTTGTTTACCTTTAAGATATTATTTAAAAAAAGCATTCATAAACTTTATTAAAGATTTAACTATAAACAAAGCTAAGATATATATATATATATATATATATATATATATATATATACACACAACTTTGAGGTTTGTTTCGATGTCGTTTATCGTAAAATATATACACACACGCACAACCACACACACACACATACCTAAAAATGCTCACTGTCATTTTTCGATACACACACACACACATACTCACACTAACACCATAAAAGAAGAATATTTTACGTCATATTTTAAACCGTCCACCTTTCCAGCGTTCTTTCTTCAAACTTCAAATTTTGAGCAGATTGATAAACAAGGAATATCGCAGTTTTTCTCGTTATTCTGTGATAGAATGTTTTTATTACTTTCCTTATATCAACAAATGCCCTGAAGAAGATCTACTTAACAGATCGAAACACTGCAGCGTCGGCTAATAAACTTACCACTCATTTTATTTTAACCTGTGTTTTTTTTTCAAATTTCTTAATAGACTACATACGTTGGATTAACTTCCATCTCTTCACACACATATATATATATATGTGGAGAAAGTAGACAAACACGGGATGTTATGGAAACTGGATGTTTAATGTCGACGATGCAACGTTTCGGCCATTTAGACCATCATCAGGACCAAAAGCCCAGTTCTAGCTTCAATGAAAGACATTTTCAGAATGGTGAAAAACAGTAGGTTGTCAGTAGAGGCAGCAGTGGCTGGGGCCGAAACGTTGCATCGTCGACAATAAACATCCATTTCCATAACATCCCATGTTTGTCTACTTTCTCCACATACTGTCGGATTAACCTCCTCACATTTCTCCCATATATATACATACATATATATATATATATATATATAAATAGCAATGAAATTCTTTAAAATGTCCAGCTTTTTGTAAACAAAAAAAAAAACATCAACACATCAGAGTCCCCCCCCCCTCTATCATTCATAACTTGGTAGCCGCTTTTAGTACATATATAAAAAGTGCAGTTTGTTTGTATGAATGTCCGGATGAAACTACGAAAATAAAGTAATTAACGACATAGTAAATATATACACCCATTAAATATTACCAGTTCTTGCTTTTTGGGCCAAAATTATGAAGATTTGATTTTTATTCGAAGATTTAAAAATTAAACATACATAACAATAGCATTGAAATTCTACTTAAACATTTGTAAATCTCAAAAGTAAACAAATCAAGCATCAGAGTTTACCCATCCCCACACACCTTCTACCAAGGCGACGCCATGTAGCCGCTTCAATTTGACAAAAAAAAAAAAAAAAAAAAAAACAAAAAACAAACAAATAAACAAACAAACAAAAACAAAAAAAAAACAGACTACCTTTGGGATTTTTCTCATATTTCAAAACATTAAAAATGTATCTTTATATTTTCCTTTTGTAATTTTCAAATTCAGGGCATATTTTCTCAATATCCAGTGGGAGTTTGAAATTGAATTTCAACAGAATTAATCTTTTTTTATGACTGAGAGAAACGAGAATATTCAAATTATCAAATGATAAATTCAAATAAGGAGATTTAAAAGAAAGTATTTCCACAAAATTTTCTAATGAAATAACCCATTCATAAATAATTCATATATCTATGTATACATATATAAAGGACAGTTGGTGTGTATGTCCCGATGTAAATACGAAAATAAAACAGTTAACAAAAGTATATATATATATATATATATATATATATATATATTATATATATATACCGTGTGTCAAAAACGTATCAAGATCTTTTGTACTTTTTGACACACCTTGTATTCTAGGAAAAAACAGTTCTCTTCATTATTTTTTTTCAGAATACAAGGTGTGTCAAAAAAGTACCAAGTTCAAAGCTGTATTTACCAAGATAGAAATGAAGAATGAACAGAACGTTATTTTTTCAGAATACAAGGTGTGTCAAAAAAGTACCAAGTTAAAGCTGTATTTACAAGATAGAAATGAAGAATGAACAGAACGTTATTTTTTTTTCAGAATACAAGGTGTGTCAAAAAAGTACCAAGATTTACCAAGATAGAAATGAAGAATGAACAGAATTTTTTTTCAGAATACAAGTGTCAAAAAAGTACCAAGTTTAAAGCTGTATTTACCAAATAGAAATGAAGAATGAACAGAACGTTATTTTTTTCAGAATACAAGGTGTGTCAAAAAAGTACCAAGTTTAAAGCTGTATTTACCAAGATAGAAATGAAGAATGAACAGAACGTTATTTTTTTCAGAAAACAAGGTGTGTCAAAAGTACAAAAAAATCTCGATACTTTTTTGACACACCCTGTATATGCATTTAATATTAGTGGGTCTTGCTTTTTGTGCAAAAATCATGAAAATTTGATTTATATTCGAAGATATCTTATTATAATGGAGATTGTGGGTTTGTCTGTCTGTAACCGAAACTATATTACTATACAAGTTACAACTCCCTTTGTTATTTACATCATATTCTCCACAATTTTATTTTTATTTAAACCTCAATTATTAATAAAATTGTTTTACATCATTAAGACTGTTGACCATATCTACATACTAATAACATACAATTGTATTTATATATTCAACAAAATAGCGATTTATAGTGTGAATGGGAAGGCTAATTTGCATATTGATCTTAAAAAATTGATTTTAATAAATATATGCTTAGTATTATTGATTTCTAATTGTTTGGTTTTATCTTATTGAATATAAGCAAAAATCTCTTAGATAAATCTTAAAAGAAACCCATTAACAAGAAGAAATAACTGTAATATTATTCTTTACTTCCTATTTTAACTAAATAGTTAAATTAGGAAAATTTACCAATGAAAGACGGGAGTAATGGAAAATGATGGAAGAGTTAGTTCCAAAGCTGTTCTATTTTTCGATTATACCCCCTCTGTTCCAAATCTTTTTATCTGCATTCTTATTCAGTTTCATTAGCCTTTCTAATTTAATATGATATTTTATTACATTAGAACTTAAATACCTGCACCCGAAGGGTGCATATATTTGCTAGTTTAAATAATAAAATAGCATAGAAATAGCATTGAAATTATACATGTAAATGACAAAAGTAAAATCAATACATCTCCATTTACTCAGACAATGCCGTGTAGCCGCTTCTATTTGACAAAAAAAACGTTTCTGTGATTTCTAAATATTTTGGAGATCCTACATTTGGCATTACCCTCGTATTTCAAAACATTTGAAAAATGTATCTTTATATTTTCTTATAATTATGTAATTTTTTTTAGATTCAAGGCATATTTTCTCAATATCCCGAGGAGATTTTAAATTGAATTTAAACGGATTTAATTTCTCTTATGACCGAGAGAAACGAGAATATTCAAATGATAAATTCAAATAAGGAGATTTAAAGGAAAGTATTTCCACAAAGCGTACTTATGAAATAACCTCTCTCTCTCGATATATATATATATATATATATATATAATATATATATATAAGGGCACTTGTTGAGTATGTATGACCGTATGAAACTACAAAAATAAAACAACGACAAAGTAAATATATATTCACATTAAATATTACCAGTTCTTGCCTTTTGTGCAAAAATTGTGAAGATTTGATTATATTCGAAGATATTAAAAAAAATATATATATACATGGAAATAGCATTGAAATTCTACATAAAAATGTCCAGCATTTGTAAATCTCAGAAATAAACAAATCAATACACCAGGGTTTTTAACACCCTCCACCTCTACCCAGTCGACGCTGGGTAACCGCTTCTAGTTCATAAATAATTCATTCACGCAGAAGTAGCAAAAATATCTTTCAAATCAGATAATTAGTAGACTGCAAAAAATATCTGTGTGTTTTCGCTTAAAATTTATGCACTGTTTTATACGGAGTAAACAACTTTTTAAACAGATATTTTCGCTTTTATATAATGGGTATCGAGTGTGGTGTAATGGTCAGTCATCAGAAATGGACTCGTCGACCCGAGTTCAAATCCTAGATGAGGTCATTTGCATTTCACATAGCACTAATACCCTTGGGAAAGGATGCATCCAACAACTTTCCTCCAAATAAGAGTAAATAGTAGTGCAGACCAGAAGGAAAACTGAATTCAACTGTTAAACTCCGCTGAAGAAATTGACCTTGCGTCGCATCCTGCTCGTTGATATATATATATGAGGTTAAGTAAACAAACAAACGTGTTTATTTCTATATTTTTAATTTTTGGAGGATATATGCTTAATTAAAGTCATACCTAATTTTGAAAATTAATTAGTTAATGATTAATGAATTTAGGCGGGCATATATGTTCAAATCGAAATCGAGAAAATGTCAATCCCTGAATATATATATATATATATATATATATATATATATATATATATGAAAGTACGTAAAAAAATTGTGTTTATTTGATATGGCTTTTAGCCGACAATTTTTTGGAGGATATGTGCTTAATTGAAGTCATACCTAATTCTTGAAATTAATTAGTTAATAATTAATGAATTTAGGCGGGCATATATGTTCAAATGTAAGGCTAAACAGATCGCGAAATGTACATTCAGGGATTGACATTTTCTAGATCTGTTTAGCCTTACATTTGAACATATATGCCCGCCTAAATTCATTAATTATCAACTAATCAATTTTCAAAAATTAGGTATGACTTCAATTAAGCACATATCCTCCAAATATATATATATATATATATATATATATATATATATATTTATATATGGGCCACTTGAACTCAGTCGGTAGAGCACCCGCCTTGGAATCGCAAGGTTCTGAGCGAGATCGGTCCCCGCCAAATCAGCGTTTGAGTAGCACAAATTGGTATTCTGATCTGAGAGGTAAAGTGGGAAAATGACGGTAGGTGTAGCGCTCCATCTCAGCAAAAACAATCTCTCTGGTCTTGCGTTTGCAAAAAAAGGGGATAGATTTCCTCGCTGTCCGGCTGATACCGACAACTTCACTTACTAGTATATATATATATATATATATATATATATATATATATAGAATGGATATCATTATAGGAAATGGACCAGAGTTCAAGCTCAGTCTGTCCTACTGTTTACCCGTAGCTGGATTTTTACCATTTCCAATGGCATTACGTGAAATGCAAACAGCCTCGTCCAGGATTTGAAATCGGTTTGCCGTGTTCGTTTTCAACGACGATAAACCTTACACACGAACATCTCGTATGGTTTCAAGTAGCTAATTCTAATAAAAATCCTTGGTAGACAATTATAGATTTGACTATTCTTAATCTTCTTATAATAATGTCGATTGTGTGTTTGTCTGTCTGTAACCGAAACTATATTACTACTCAAGTCACAATTCCCTTAGTTATTTACGTCACATTCTCCATGGTTATATATTTTTTAAAAATTTAAACCTCAATTATTAATAAAATTCTTTTACATTAAAAATACTGTTAGCCCTATGTACCTTTTTAATAACATGCAATTGTATTTAAATACACAACAAAATGGCGGTTTACACTGAACGGGTAGGCTAATTTGCATATTGATATTAAAAATTTGATTTTAATAAATATATGCTGGGTATTATTGATTTGTAATTGTTTGGTTTTATCTTAATGAATATGAGCAAAAATCTCGGTGATGAATTTTAAAAGAAATCCATTAACAAGAAGAAATAACTGTAATTTTATTATTTACTTTCTATTTTAACTGAATAGTTAAATTAGGAAAATTTAGCAATGAAAGACGGGAGTGATGGGAGAGTAAGTTTCAGTTGTTTTATTTTTCGATTATACCCCCCTCTCTTTCAAATCTTTTTATTTGTATTCTTATTTAGTTTCATTAGTCTTCCTAATTTAGTATATTTTATTACATTAAAACTTACGTACTTGCACCCGAAGGGTACATATATTCGCCAGTACAAATAATTTGCACACTGTTATATGGTAGCAAGTATTCAATATCACGAATGAATTTAAACAAAGGTGCCAGACACTCCTTTACAATTAAAAAAAAAGAAGAAAAAAACAAAAGAAAAAATCCTTTAAGGACACCTCCCGCTGTGCTGATGGGAAGGGAGGCAAGAGGGGAGTCCCTTCTGAGAATATCAATATCATTTGCTTTCTAGGTGAATTAGATCTTAGCCAAATTGTCACACCCTAAATAACTTAAAAAACAAACAAACAAAAGAACTCGCATTGACGTCAAATAAGTTTATCTTCCAAATTTCATAAAAACTAGTCAATTAACCGAGGAGTGTATTCATTAAAAGCTAACAAAGAGAGTATATACCATATCTCCCCGAAAAATTATATTAATTTTCGGGGGATATATTATTCTTCATATATCGCCCCCCAAAAAAAAAACAAAAACAAAACAAAACAAAAACAAAAAAACAACGACATTACGACGAAGAAAATTACAAAATATCTAAATAAACAGATTTATTATTTGATTTTAACGGCATGCCAACCCATCCAGAGTTATTTTATGCCAAGTAGTAGGTTTTGAGGGATGGTCGAATTTATATTATGTCTTTTTTTTTCAAGGATTTTTTATTAATTTTGACAGTAGGTTGTTTGCAGTTGTTTGTTGCTAAGTGAATTGGGAATCAGTTTAAGGGATAAGTTTATAGGGTAAAGTTCAAGTTTGTTATAAGCGATAGTTTGGTAGAAAGTTGTTTTTTTTAAACAATTTTTTCTATTTAACCCATAGATGGGACCCTAACAAGTACTACCACTCTGGGTCAGTGTGGACCTGGGAGCAACGGTGATGAAGGGGTGCTCTACATTCCCCTGAGGGGTCATCAAAATTGGTCCATTAGCCGAGGAGTGTATTCATTAAAAGCCTGCAAAGGGGTTATATACCGTGTTTCACCAAAAATAAGACAGGGCTTATATCAATTTTCGGGGGATGTCTTATTCTTCATATATCGAAAAAATGAAATTACGAAATAGAAAATTACGAAATTTCTAAATAAACGAAAATTACGAAAAACAATCTACATATATTATATCGTGTACTTTATGAAATGACCAAGAAAACTGTAGCTTGGAATTTGTATCTATGCGTAAGCATAGCTACAGCTTTTCCTGAGTATCCGGACAAAAAGCACAAGCAAACGCGCGCCGTCTTGATCATTAATAAAGACTAGTGTTTACCTCGTATGAAGTGATTGTGAAGAATGTTCATTTCTTTCGTTTGTCTCCCACTCTCAACTAGGGCTTATTTTAGGCGAGGACTTATATAACAAAAAAATGTAAATCGGTAGATTGAGATTTCAATCCTGGATAAATGCAACTTACCTTTGTCCTAGATTCGTCATTCACCAGAAATGTATTTGTGGGAACTGGAAAAAAAGTTAGAAAACATCTTTTAAAGTGAAAAGTAAATAAAAAAAATGACTAAAATAATCTTATAATGGAGATTATGTGTGTTTTTCTGTCCGTAATCGAAACTATATTACTACTCAAGTCACAATTCCTTTAGTTATTTACGTCACATTCTCCATGATTTGGTTTTTATTTAAACCTCAATTACTAATAAAATTGTTTTACATTATTAATACTGTTGACCATATCTACAGGTATTTGCCTCTCATCCCACTTATGAGGGCGTGACACAAGGACATTTTTATGTGGGCCCACCCACAGGCCGAAGCTCATGGGTGGTAGATGGAAAACATTGCGTCGATCCCGTCGGCATCCCCCTCAAAGGGGGCGCCTCAGGCGCTTGGCAATGAATCCAGCACTGCCCCTTTAAATCAAGGGGGCCGGTATTGCCTGGAGGGATAGCCCCCTGGGATCGACGCTATTGACTTGTAAAGATCCAGGGCCGAAGCCACTGGACCCCCAGCGTTAACCGGATCTACATACTAATAACATTAAATTGTATTTATATATTATAGGGAATATGAGATGAGGAGATGAAGAGAAATAACAAGACACAACTGTTTTGCCGTATAGATGGAAACTTTATTCATCAGACATTTAAGTCCAGACGCTCAGAACTATTTATTTATTTAACTTAATTTTATTTAAATCTCCACAATATACAACAAAATAAAGGGTTACAGTGTAAATTGGAAGGCAAATTTGCATATTGATATTTAAAAATTGATTTTGATAAATATATGGTTAGTATTATTGATTTCTAATGGTTTGCTTTTATCATAATGAATAAGTGCAAAGATTTTGGGGATAAATCGTAAAAGAAATCCATTAACAAGAAGGAATAACTATAATTCTATTCTTTAATTAAATAATCAAATTAAGAAAATTTAGCAATGAAAGACGGGAGTGAAGGAAGAGTAAATTTCAGTTCTATTTTTCGATTATATACCCCTCTCTGTTTCAAATCTTTTTATCTGCATTCTTATTTAGTTTCGTTAGTCTTTGTAATTGAATATAATATTTTAGGGGCCGGGTTAGCTCAGTCGGTAGAGCGTTCGGCTAGAAACCACAAGGTTCCTAGTTCGATACCGGTCCTTGCCAACTCAGCGTATGAGTAGCACAGGGATCTATGCAGTTAAAGAGCTGATGGTGGGTGTGGCGCTCCACCCCTGGTGCTAAAAAACAATCTCCTTGGCCTAGCGCTATTAGAAAGGGGATAGACTCCCTCGCTGACTGGCTGATACCGACTTTAAGCCGCCCCGTTGACTTTACTTTTTTACTTTTACTTTATATTAAAATTTAGATACTTGCACCCGTTTGCTAGTTATGATAATGATAATATCTACCAGGACTGATGGATATACTAAAGTATGATAATTAGATTATTACAACTCTTGGTATGTATAATTAAGAGCTATTACGTTCAGTTCAATATATAAAAAGTATAATAATCTTGATTTAATTCTCTCACTCCTTTTCCTTTCTTTCTTTTCATCACGTTCGATTGAAACAAATTTACATCATCGCCTTCGCGCGCCCCACCCCTCTCCCTATCTTTCTCCTACTTTCTTTGTCTTAGTATATTTTCCCCGTGGGTTATGTACTTTTTCTTCCCTTTCTTTATAATAAAACGGAATGGTCCATTATTTAGCTGGGGGTGACGACACTAATAAGAATTCGGTGAAGAATCAGCATCAGGTAATCTGGATTTACATTTTTGCATTTCATCTTGGACAATTTGCATGGTCTCATTTTTAACCAGATGGTGTTGCAAGATAACGGTCGTACAATTAATGAACACGAGTATAGATATATAGATAATATCTTTTACAGCTAGATATATTAGGTTTAAGATCTGTCAGCTGTTGCTTAATATGTTTCAACATCCGAATCTATTGTTTTTCCATTGCACGTTTACAATCTTTCCATTGCCTATTTCTCTGAATGTTTGATGATTAGTATTATCAGCGTTATTCGGACTATTCTCCTCATCTTCATTGTTATCTGTACAACGTTTCGGCCTATATGCCTTACGACCTTCTTCGGGTATTACCTGTCGGACTCGGGAACCATGTTGTCGTAATCGAGAGCCATGACGCTAATAGGAAAAGCATAAAACCTTTCTTCTCCCCCACTAGCTATATGTTAAGAGAGTTCTAAGTGACAGTTATCCCTAAATTGCCGGTTCAATCCTGGTCAAGGGCAACAGTAACATAGAATAATATTTAACACAGCTTAACTGCCCTACCCAGGCCATGGTTAGCGGAATGAGAACAGGATACCCCCGTGGACTGAATAAAGGGTTAGGTTCAAAGTTCGATGGTGGCTCCCGATTACGACAAGAAGGTTCCAGAGTCAAAAAAAAAAAAAAAAAGGTTCCCGAGTCCGACAAGAAATACCTAAAGAAGGCCGGAGGGTATCGGCCGAAACTTTGTGCAGATAACTATGAAGATGAGGACAATAGTCCGAATAAGGCAGATAATACTTTCCATTACCTATCTCTATGATTTTTCAATAATATGTTCAACATTCTCCTAAAAGAGATATCTTATTTCTACAGAATATTTATAATATTTCCACAATTCATCCAATCTTGCCTTAAAAGAATTCAAAGATGAAGCAATGAAGCAATTTTTGCTATTAAAAATAATTATCTTTAAAACCGTAATAATATTTAGATTTCTTAGAATTAAATACGTGGGTTGTTGATTGACTAAAAATTATTTCTACCAATTTTTCAGAAATAAATTCACTAATAAATAGATAAGAACCGAAACTTTATTGAAATTCTAAAAAAAAAAAAAAAGAAAGAAAAAAAACCTTAAAAATAAACTAAAAACCTTTTCCTCTTTTTAAAAAATAAAGGTATAACCTTTTTAAATATTTTTTTTCCAAACGTAAGCTTTCTTTTACAGTGTAAACAAACACTTTCCAAATATACCCCCCCCAAAAAAAAACCTCCATTATTATTTTTTGTACAATTTTTACATCGAATTTGAATAATTCTTATGAATAACACAAATACATTACAATCAATGTTACAAGTTTACGTTTTTTGTATTATCAAGAATTGTCTGTTGTCGAAATTCCACAGGAGTGCTTCCATTATTAACAAGGTTTGATAAAATTCTGTAAAAAAAAAAAAAAAAAATTGTCCATCTATGCGAAAGTTGTGTGTGTAGTATTGAAACCAAAAATTAGATCTTTCACTTGCACCATTGTTTGAGGAAATAGCATCAAAGATCGTCTACTAAAAGGCACTCAGAATCCTCGTTTTCTAAAGACTAAATTTTGCAAAAACGAGGATTTTTAGTGTTATTTGTAAAATTAACAGTTCAACATGAGTAACCGACGAGTTAACAGCTAGCAAAATAAATGCAAGCGCTAGAGGGAAGGTGACACTTTCCTTTTATTCCTTTTAATACCGTCTTAGCTGATTTGATACTTTTTTGGTTGTTATTTAAATTAGCAAATATATGCACCCTCCGGGTGCATATATTTCAAATTTTATATTATTATTATGTTATATATTTCAAATATTATATTAAATTAGAAAGGCTAATAAAACTAAATAAAAAATACATATAAAAATTTGAAAACGAAGGGGTTTAATCGAAAAATAGAACAACTGAAACTTACTCTTCCGTGATGGAAGAGTAAATTTCAGTTGTTCTATTCTTTGTTGTTCCTGTCTTTCATTGCTAAATTTTCGTAATCTAACTACTTAGTTAAATTAGGAAATAAATAATAAAATTACAGTTATTTATTCTTGTTAATGGACTTCTTTTAAGATTTATCTTTGAGATTTTACTCATATTTATTAAAATAAAACCAAACAATTAGAAATCAATAATACTAAGGACATATTCATTAAAATCAATTTTTTTAATATCAATGTGCAAACTAACCCCCCCCCCCCAAGAAATTAAACGGGCAACTTCCCTTGAAAAAATAGGGTATATTAAACTTTCCAGTTGAAAATATTTGTTAGAGTTTTTTATTTATTTTTTTTTTTCATTGTTGCTTTTACGGAATGTCAACCCTTGTTGGGTTATTCTATACGGAAGACGATTTGTCTTATTCATTCCTGATGGGTACTCAAGTTTTTAAACCAGTTTTTTTCTATCTAACCCTTAGATGGGACCCTAATAGGTACTACCCCACCGGGCCGGAGTGATCCTGGAAGTAATGGTGATAAAGGGGGCACTCCATATTCCCCAGAGCTCAAATATTGGAACTAAACCAGAGTTTAACATCATATCAAGGACATTAAGACCCTCAGCCATCATGATAAAAACTATATGAGCTTGCCATAAGGTCAATAAGGTTGGGAAAACTATATAGGTTTTAGGACTCGACGTGACCAGCCAATGGATCGGAGGAGACCTCTCCGTTTTTTATTGTAATCAAGTAATAACAGAAATTAACTTTGAATGAACGTATATAAAGAAGAAAAATGATGAATAAAAAAATATTGTTTTATTAGAATGAATTGACTCGGTAGTTTTAGCACTCATATTCAGAGTTTCCAATTCAAGACAATATCTTCGGCAATATCCCGTATTAAATACGCCATTATTATGATGATGTCAGATTTTTCTGTATAGTAGCGAAAAAACAACTCATCAAATCAGAGACGAGCTAGATCATATGAAAAAAAAAAAAAACTCGACTTACCTTATTTTCAAAAATGCCTTGTTGCGACATTTAAGAAGATTTAATACGATCTAAACTTCTGTTGGTCTCGTAATTGTAGTTAAATAAGAAAGACAAAATGATCCAATGTTTTTGCTGCCGGTTGGCCTGGCAATTACGAATACTAATTTAAAAAATTATAAAACTAACCCTAACAAACAACCGGATATTGACGGTGTAAATGAAAACATGTCCTTTCTTAATCGAAATAAAAAAGCGGTGCCTAAACGTAATATGGTTCCACACAGCTTGGTAGGAAAGATGGAACAGGAGTTTTCAGTGGACTTTTTCTTATGAGCCAGGAATTTTCAACCAAAGGACATCCATCGGAAGGAAAATAAACGTCAATGTGTCCTTTCCGGAAAACTGACTTAGTACTTGATTGTACGCATGCGTAATGCATGCCTCGTGGATGAAGTCATTACAGACATTCTAACGGAGCCAGCACATTTGGTTTCGTATTATACAAAGCCTCCTCTCGTACAGAGACAAATTTAGCGGGGGGGCGGGGGCAAAGTATAGATACTAGAAATGTATGCCGAAAAGTGGGGTACTTTAAGGAAAAATTGTTGTATAGTGAAAAGTGCTGTTACTTAAGCATAACATTCATTAACTAGATGTAGATATAATATAAATAATTTATTTATATATAGATGTAATGAATATGTAAATACCTAGGTACCCCCTCACTATAATCTGATTGGATATTGTCCTCCATAAATACTCGACACTGTGGTAGTACAAGAACCTACGAGCAAGACTACCACGCTGACTGCTCGGAAGACGTACTACTACTCGATGCATCAGCTTCTATTTACCTTACTAAAACTTCATAATATATCCCTTAACCCGGATATATCATATATAGAGAGATATAATAAATTAAAATAATTTATGATGAATTATTTCAATTTTTTAAATTGCATATCATGTACTTTTTTCTATTAACTTTAATTAACTAACAAAGTTATTCTATAGTTTGATAAAGATAGACAACTCATCAACTGTGGCATATGGAAATCTAATAGATTACAATGGAGAATAATAATCAATTAGAATAATTCATTTTTACTTTTATTTTCTAAAAGAACTATAATGGCTAAATTACAACAAATACTAATAGTACCGGGTGTAGTGAGAGAGGAGACCTACCTCATGCAACACGGTGTGATAGAGAGAGTGGCGGGCGTGAAGACTTGCCATATTCTCGAAGGAAGCGGGCTAGGCTTTGTCTGGCGTGTAGGACTGACCTAGAGTCGAACCCACTTCCTTCAGAATGTGAGAGCTGTGGACGATCAGTGAAATAAGAAATAGCATAGTGGCCCGAATGTAGGTGGTTCGCGCGCCGTGCTAACGAGTGTCGCACGTGCTGCACGGACAATTATGAGTGAGGAGCCCAGATGTGGTAAAATTGAGGTGTATTTAAAGGACTTATTCTCACAGACCAGGAAGAACGACTGCAGTAGTATTTTGTTGTCGAGACGAGCGGGACAAAGAAATAATTTTGGATATTGGATTTTGGAGCGTGATACAGTTAGGAGTGTTTAGACTATCGATTGGAACCTTGCGTCAGACGTGACTGTGACCCTACCCACACACACTGATTAGACCGGGTACACGCTTGGTTACCTAATCTTAGGAATGACTCCCTCCTTAGAGATACTTTTTACAATATCACATTTTTTCCTTAAAGGAACCCCTTTTCGACAGGCATATCTGGTACCTAATCCCCCCCCTTTGAATAAATAGCAGTTCAGTTCACTTACATTAAGTTTTCTTCAATCTAGAATACCAATGATACATTGGTCTTTTCCTCAAAGTAACAGAGTAGACATCTAGATTAGGAAGACGGAATAATGAGTTTTCAATATACATTTTCGTATTAGTCAGGAATTGTCAACCAAAGGGCATGGAAGAGGAAAATAAGCGTAAATGCGTCAGAGTTATCTTTTCCGGAAAACCTACTTACGATTTGATTGTACGCATGCGTACGACATGCCTTGTGGATAAAGTCATTACGTACGTTCCAACGGAGCCAGCACATTTGGTTTCGTACCGTATTTCCCCGAACGTAAGACGGGGCTTGTATCAATTTTCAATCCGAAATATTACACTAGGGCATATTTTCATGGGATGTCGAGTGTTTGCGTTGCATAATGGGATTGTGAAGAATGCTTATTTTTTTTGTGTCTGTCGCTCTCAACTAGGGCTTATTCAAAGGGGGAGGGGGTTTACATTAAAATCACCCTGAAAAATCAAGCTAGGTCTTATTTTCGAGGAAACACGGTAATATACAAAGCCTCGTGTCGTACAAAAGACAAATTTAGAAAATATCAAAAATCAAAACAAAAAGCAAACAAACAAAAAGTAAAGAAAAAAAAACTGATTGTGTAGTAGACTGAAAAGCAGATTGATTATTTTGTGTAATCCCAGAAAGAGTGAGGTATTTGGTCCAGGTTCAATCCCGCATCAGTTCCGAAATACAAGCCCTCTCGGAACGGAACCAAAAGCGCGCGGCCTGGATCCGAGCATGTTACGCGAAGGTTTGTGTTTTTGAGGGATTGGTGACAAAACGGGTCATATCACTCGTCATTATTTTACCTGTATATATATATATATATATATATATATATATATATATATATACTCACATATATAGACATACATATATACGCACATATGTATATAAACACACACGCACACAAATATATATTAACACGCTCACAAATATGTATTAACACACACACACACATATATATATAAACACACACACATATATATACACACACACGCACACAAATATATATTAACACGCTCACAAATATGTATTACACACACACACACATATATATATAACACACACACACATATATATACACACACACGCACACAAAATATATTAACACGCTCACAAATATGTATTAACACACACACACACATATATATATTATAAACACACACACATATATTATATAAACACACACACACATATATATGAACACACACATGCACACACACACACACACACGCATATATATATATATATATATATATATATATATATATATAATAGAGTATAATATATACAATTGTTAAATTTATGACAAGATAGGTCTGTATTAAGTCTAAATAAGTGCATGCCACACTGTTCAGTACTTAGGGTATGTCATTGTCTCAAATAAATTTTCTTACGAAATTTCGTGAACATACGGAGGCGAAATATCAATTGAATTAAGTTGTTTCTGATTTATCCGTTTTTCCTCAATTTTTGATCATATATATATATATATAATATATATATATATATATATATATATTAATCCTATTTTAGTTGATTTTGAACGCAATAAAAAAAAGTAGATCAGGGCCTCTGTACTTTTACTTCCTATCTCTGAAGCTCTTCTTTCTGTTTTCCCCCCTCATCTCTTTTTTTTTTTTGTGACATCAATTTTGTTCCTCAATGTCGTACGAGGCGAGCTTCCCCTAAATCCACGCACTCTGCCCACCTTACCCAACCTCCCCTCGCCTTCGAAACTTCACAACCAATCAGCAGCGCAATTCTCACGCACGTGTGCACTATATGCCTTGATTGCCTTACGTGGATCGTACCTGCCGAGACGATAGTCTTCGCTGACAAGACCCTCTCGCTCATCTGCCACACGCAGAGCCGCCGGCAATTACTGGCTCAACGATCTCATCTGGCAGCGGCAACGGCAAAACGCTGAGCTGAATTACGATTTCTCCCACTGAGCAATCACCTCCCACTCTATACACGTGCGCGCGCATTACATTGGATGCGCTCGTTCCGTAACGATTATCGTCGTACGAAAATGGAATCGGTGACGCGAGTTCAAATTCTGAACGAGGTTGTTTGCACGTTACATTACGCTTGATAATACAATCATCCTAACCCTGCTACACGGACTGGGTGTGACACAAGGTCGAAGGGGGTTGGTTTAGCTCAGTCGGTAGAGCATCTGTCTGGCAACCGCTAGGTTCGATACCGACTCTCACCAACTCGTCGCATAAGGTGCACAGCTTGGACTCTAACTTTGGTAAAGCAACTAGTACGGTATCCTATCGTAACTCTTTTTATGATAAAGATAAACAATTTAACATCCTGTCTTCCCGCAGAAATCAAAGGGTCGCTATATCTAGATGATTTTTCATTTGCTACAGCTCGAAAAATATGACTACCATAGAGAGGGAAATACAACAATACATTAACAAGATATCAAAACGGACCACGGAAAATGGATTCACTATCTCAAATAACAAAACAAAATGCAAGCACATCTGTCAAATCCACAAAATGAACAACCACCTTACCCTGAAATTACATTTGGTTTGGTTTGGTTTTATTTTACGGCATATCAACCTCGGTGGGTCATTTAATGCTGATAAAGTTTTGAAATAAATCAATTCTTAATGCATAATACAATTTTTATAAATACATTTTTCTATTTAACCCATAGATGGGACCCTAACAGGTACTACCACTCCGGGTCAGAGTGGACCGGGGAGCAATGGTGATGAAGGGGTGCTTCACTTTCCCCAAACCTCCAAAACTGGAACCTCACCATCAGATAGAGTTTAACGTCATTCCCAGGACATGTAGACCCGCAGCCACTGCCTTCTAGCACCCATATGATAAAAGGGGTTGGGGCTTGCCATGAGGGCAATTGGGTTGGGAAAATCATATAGGTGCTAGGGCTTGACGTGACCAGCCGATTGATCGGAGGGGGCCTCTCCGACCGCCCGTCTAGCCCAGATAGGGCCAAAGTGAAGTATTGCAAGTCATGAACTGTTCATCCACCTGAGCTCTATCCTTAAGCATCACGGGTCGCCACCCACCGCCAACAGGTGGCCCCATTGGGGGAGTCTTACCCCTCTGCAGAGGTGCAGTCGGTGCATTCTAACACCCCAGACAACAGGGTGGTGAAATTAGATAGTACTGAAATACTCATAAGGCATGAACATAAATTCCTTGGCATTACCCTTGATTCAAAATTGTCTTTTTATCCAACATATAGTTAAAAATAAAATGCAATCGAACCATTCAACTATTGAGAGCCTACACAGACTGGGATGCTGACAGAAATACCCTTATCAATCTATATATTTTTAATAAGATCAAAACTCGATTATGGCTGCTTCATATACGGAGCAGTTAAAAAATTCTACCTACAAAGACTAGAAACCATTCACCATCAAGGACACCGCCTCGCCTTAGGAGCCTTTACTACTTCTCCAATGGAAAGTCTATACATAGAAGCAAACGAACCCCCTCTCTATTTAAGAAGACAAAATTAGCACTACAGTACTACATCAAACCCATCTCCTGCTCCCACCCCACACCAAATCCTGTTTACGACTACACCATCAAAACAAAATACAAAAACTTGTACCAAAATAACTCAAAAACCATCAAACCTTTTAACTTAAGAATAAAAGACTTCCTCAACGAGACCAAAATTACCCCCAAAATAGTGTAGCGTAATCATTATGGTCTACGGGGAATTTGGTGATGGAAAATAAAATGGTATTCGGATTTCTGGAGAAAGAGAAGAAAAAGAAATAAGAACAAAGGTTAAGATTTGGAAGGGTAAGCACTCAATGGCGTGCCAGTAATTGACCGAAGAATGACCCCGGAAATATATTTAAAAATAAAAATGAAAGTTCCGGGTTTTGACCGGAAACGGATATGACCCCGGGACGAGAAACGGAAGATGAGGAAAATATTTCTTTTTTCGGCTGGGCTCTAGTGGGAGTCAGACGTGGCTCCCGGTTAGCCGTATGGGTTTGAGTATTACTGAATATGACTTACGAAAAAATAGTTTGACCATATTTTCTCTCTTTCCTTACCTTTGAAAAGAACCCACGAGCATAGGAAAAATATGTGACTATACAATTTGCGTGTGTTGTTTCTGAACTAACGACGACTGCTACTACTAAACGACTACTACTACAACTTGAATTTGGCCCTATGCAACAATAGTACACTATACCATACTGTCTAAAACAGCATCATGGATCATAAAGCAACCAAGTATAAACATAGAACTGACTAAATTATCTAAAACAAAATCACACCTATCACTTATCAAGGGAAATTCCTTAAAATACAAAATAATTTCCCAGATCATTGCCACATTTGTAAAGTTTTTAAATGCCATCCTTGACCAGTTGAAAAGGGCTTATAGTAAGTAAGTACTGAGTTATGGAATCCTTTGGTAAGCGAATAAGTCCTATCCTGCGTAGAAGTCCTATCTTGCGTATTGTTAAAGGTCCAGTGATTTAATCCTATATCCGTCGTCCACGAAAGTCGCAGTAGTTATGGCCAGTACTGTCAGTTTAAGTATTGTCTCAGCAGCAGAGTACTGCCAGCAATTGGCCAAGTGTTTGATCACATGGTTCTCGCCGAGTCTATAAGTAGGAGCAGGCGTCTAGCACATAACTATATCTCAAAATTCTCAACAATACTGATGTATGAATACAAGAAAAAAAGTTGGTTGCGCTGCTTTTTCTTAAAAAAAAAGAATCTTTAAAACGCCTCCCAATTGAAACCTCAATCTACAGTGCAGAAACCACAGTATTAACCTAACTATGAATATCATAGCAATCACAAAGCCTCCAAATTCATTATATACACAGACTCTATATCAATCCTGCTAGTACTAGAGAACAAAGACACATCATCTCCTCTGATTACCAATCTCCTAAATAAAATAAACACTCTCTCCAAAAATAATAACAAAATACTTACCTGGATACCAAGTCACATCGGCATACAAAGAAATGAAAGGGCAGACAAAGCTGCAAAAACGCACTTCTGACAGATATGAAGAACACAAAAATCCTATATACGGATTTAAAACCAGCCATTAACAAATTCATATACGACAAATTACAAAAATCATGGGATGATCAAATTCACAATAAGCTCCATGAGATACAAGAAACTATTGGTGGGTGGTCGACAGGCCACAGAAAAAAAAAAAAAAAAAAAACAGAAAAGAAGAAGTAATACTCTCCAGACTGCATATTGGGCAAACCGACATCACCCATTCTCACCTTTTAAAAAGAAGGGCGCCCCAGTATGCCCAATATGCAAGGAAGAGCTCACTATTAAACACATCCTCCTAAACTGCAACATTCTCAGACAAACTTGCACTAAATATTATCAGACAAAAAATATAAAAGACCTCTTTAAAAATACGAACCCAGAAGACATTTTAAATTTTCTAAAAAAAAGCAACCTTTTTAACAAGATCTAACAAAACATAATCGAATACCACCATAAAATCGCTACTCTAAAAACTGAAATCCATATGTAAAAACATTCTATATAACCCTTTCTGACATTAAATGACCCACAGAGGTTGATATACAATTAAACAAAACTCAAATTCAAAGTAAAGTTAAACTCACTCGTTACTCAAACTGGAAATACTGAACAGCTGTTAAGATCTCAGTGTTGCCAGACAACGCGTTGGCGTTTTGGTTTAACGTACACGAAATTTTGTCTGTTTAATTTATGGTTATGTCTTGCCAGCTGTTGAGTTTCCTGAGTATAGTCGAAGCAACAAAGTGGAGTACCCGTGGCAAAGGGGTTAACGTGTTGGATTGCGAACTCATAGTGAGTGAGTTCCAACTCCAGGCGTACTATTACGTTCATATTCGGACTTACACCCTTGGGAAATGTATAAGCCACTTTATCCTTCCAGCTATTAGATAAATATTAGCACTACTGTTCTACAAGGCGGGTGTGCCTCGTGGTGTAGTGACTAATGTGCAGGACTGTAACATCATAGTAAGTGGGTTCGAACTCCAGATCCCATCTATTGGTTAAATAGATTAAAAAATAAGTATTAAAAATGTATTATATTAAAAAATCCGCAAGTTGTGTCATGAGTTTGCAACGACAACGACGTTCAACGCTTCCTAAATGACATTGTGTCGAACTGGTATGACATGAGCACACAAAACCGTCACAGTGCCTAAACAATTGTATCGATCGATAATTATGTAGAAAAATAGATACATATTCAAAGTTTAAAATATGTAAACATCATTGACAATAAACAATTAATGTTTCTGTTTTTTAAACAATCGGTTTTAGATCAGTCGGTAGAGCATTGGCTTAGGAATTGCAAGGTTCCGGGTTAAATACCGGTCCCGCCAACTCAGTGCATGAGTAGAACAGATTGGATAATCTGATCTGTGCGGTAAAGTTGGGAGCTGATGGTAGGTGTGGCGGACCACCTCAGCAAAAAACAATCTCCTGGTCTAGCGCTAGCGAAAAGGGGATAGACTTCCTCGCCGTTCGGCTGATACCGACAATAGGCCACTCCGCGAACTTTACTTTTTTATCTTTGGGATTACCCTCGTAAATAAAAAGAAATATACCCGGGTATTTGAGGGCCGGGTTAGCTGAGTCGGTAGAGCTTTCGGCTAGAAACCACAAGGTTTTAGTTCGATACCGGCCCTCGCCAACTCAGCGTATGAGTAGTACATGGATCTGTGCGGTGAAGTAAGGAGCTGATGGTAGGTGTGGCGCTCCACCTCAGATTCAATAACAATCTCCTTGGTCTAGCGCTAGTGAAAAGGGGATAGACTCCCTCACTGTTTGGCTGATACCGACATTAGGCCGCCCTGACGACTTTACTTATTTAAGGGATACTCTTCGGTGCTAAATAATTTCAAAATCCAGATTTATCTTCTGAATCTAAATATTGATCTTATCCTGACTAGCCAATCATTTATTCGACAACGCCTATAATGAATATTCAACACTAACTGCCCCTGTTAGTCACAGACAATGGCGTCAACCCCCAACCGAGCAATGCAGTCGTTAAGTCACTCAAGATCATTGAAGCAGAAAAAGGTGACCAACCGTGTCTAGCGTTCACGGGATATCACAGTTGGTCAACTGATGACGTAAGTGATTTCACAATGACCAGTCAGTTTTAAACTTCACTTCCTTTCATCGTAAAAATGACTGTACTTAATCTTGCGATTTAACAGTAGCTAAATCGGCCACAGCACAGTATTAGCAGGAATATACGCTCTCCGCCGGGCGTAAGTAATTAAGTTTTAATATAATGAAATATATTAGAAAGATTAACAAAATTAAATAAATATGAATATAAAAATATTACACTTATTTTAATTATATCTTAATTGGATTCTATATAAAATCATTCATAGAATTGATTTAATATGTTGGAGAATAAAACAATGATATTAGAGATCAATAACACCAAGTAATTATTTATTAACTTCTTTTTTTTAAAAACCGCTATGCAAATTAACCACACCATATATTATATAAACCTTTATTTCTTTATTTTCTTATACATAAGACATTAAATTAAGTATTTAAACGTACTAATAATCCACCCCAATACCCTCATATCACCATACCCTCATTTTTTCTCCTTGACCATATTAAGGACACCCACACCCTTCTTAGGGGAAATGATCGACTTGCTTTCGGTCTTCCGGAAGACAGCCGGCGATCCCAGCACTAATAGACGAGGGAAAGGGGGCAATCAAAATGGCCCCAGTTTTATTCTTGTTTTTTCGTTGGGGACTTTTGTTTTTTGGCCCTTCCACTCCCACCTCATATCATAGTTTTCATTTTTAATTGTAAATAAAATTTTTTGTATATATCTAGTTTTATCACCGTAGGGTGTAAGTAGGGTTTCACACATAGAGCGCCAGTGAACTTTTGGTGAAAGTAGTAGTGAATGACGATGAACGACTGTGTATATTGATATGGATCGGTCGGTGAATGAGACTAGCTAAGATAAGTCTACAAGTCTAGTGGCATGACCAGTTATTGACCCCGTTCCCCCCTCCAAACAAAACTTCGGGCCTTGTGCCCAGATGTGTATTCGGCTGTATCTCTGTACCGACTTTACATAAATAAACGTATTTGATGGGGTCGGTTGCAGAGATGCAGCCGGAACATATCAAATACATTTAAACGTACTAATAACATGGACTCTTCGGGGCCTGTGTTTATTATTGTAAATTACCAGCGTTGATCCCAGGGGGCTATCCCTCCAGGCAATACCTGCCTCCTTGATTTAAAGGGGCAGGGCTGGGTTTATTGCCCGGCGCCCCCTAGAGGGGGAATGCCGACGGGATCGACGCATTTTTTGTGTCTACCACCCATGAGCTTCGGCTAGTGGGTGGGTCCACATAAAAATGTCCTTGTGCCACGTCCTCATGAGTGGAGTGAGAGGCAAACAACCCGTCATTCGAGGCGGGTGTCCGGTGGCTTAGGTCACTGGGTCTGTGTGTTAATGGCGTAATCCCAGGGGTGCACCCCCCCAGGCAACATCTGTCCCCTCGGTTTAAAGGAACGGGGCTGGGTTTATTGCCGAGTGCCTGAGGAGCCCCCTTGAGGAAGAATGCCGACGGGAACAACGCATTTTTTGCACCCGCCACCCATGAGCTTCGGTTCGTGGGTGGTCCCACATTAATAAGGCCTTGTGCCTAACCCGTACAACGTGGGGTACGTGGTAAATACAACTAACAACCCGTCCTTTGTGGCGGGGGTCCGGTGGCTCCGGCCACTGGACCTGTGTGTTAAATTAACGGCGTGATCCCAGGGGTCCATCCCCCCAGGCAACATCTGTCACCTGGATTTAAAAGGGCAGGGTTGGGTTTATTGGACAGTGCCTGAGGCGCCCTCTTGAGCGGGAATGCCGACGGGAACAACGTATTTTTTGCACCCACCACCGATGAGTCACGGCTTGTGAGTGGTTCCACATTAATAGGACCTTGTGCCTAACCAGTACACGTGGGGTACGTGGTAAATACCGCACTAATAACTTGGGCTTTTCGGGGCCTGTTGTTAATGATTAACGGCGTTTATCCCAGGGGGCTATCCCCCAAGCAACACCTGTCCCCTTGATTTATAGGGCCAGGGCTGGGTTATTAATTTAAAGGGCTTATGGGTGGGCCCACATAAAAATGTCCTTGTGTCACGCCTTCATATGTGGGATGAGAGGCAAATACCCTAATAATATTGACTTTTAATTTATTTTAAGGCAAATCTAACTCAGATTATTATTATTATTATCGTTATTTTCGGATTTGCCTGGGGAGTTGTCTGCCCGTTTAGTTTCGCTGGTTCCCGCTAGGGGCCTTTGATATTTAAGCGGCTGGTTTGAACGTCTCTCTCTCTCTTTGCCTGCCGACCTACGAGACACCACTATGGGTTAGACTCCGTCTACCCCCTTCTCGTTGGGGCTTCGGCCCTTAACACCGGCCACTCACTGCTAGTAAGTCTCTTATACGATATATGACTATCCTTTAGTCATGTATCCGTAACTACGCTTTTATGTACATTTAGGTATCTCTTTGATACCTAAATATCTTGTATTTTACCATTCATGAATGTGTCATTATCTCTACTTTTGTATGTATGTTTATGTACACCTCTATGTATTATGTACCCTGTTAATTCTTGTGCTGTATATAAAATGTTTTGTCTATCAACCGTTGTCTGAGTTTTATCTTCAAGTATTATCACTTTGAATCATACACTACTATCATTACTATTGAGTTTTTCACACCTGCCGTAGCCGGTGATTAACTGGAGACTGAGTGATAGCAAGTCTCCTAGGTCTCCATGTCTCTTCTGGGTATTCTAGCCGGCCATGACAATACTGTAGTCCGGATGGTCTCTATTCTTCCTCCGATTTCACGTTTCGCAAGTCTGGTTTCTAAACTCTCGGGGGACCATTCCATATTCTCATGTATCTAATATCTATTTTAGCACACATCAAACGTTTCGCCGTTTTATTATTTACACTGATATTTCAAAAGTTTGCTCTATTTTCAAAGTGTTTCATTTCACAGGGTTGTTCTTTGACAAAGATCATAAAATTTGAGATAACTTCATAAATTTGGTGTGACGTCCATGGGAAACTTGCTATTATAATCGACTCAGAAAGTTAAAAAAAACAACAAAAAAAACAAAAAAAAAACAAGCTTTATGCTAAAAGAATTTAAAAATTCCCCTGAAAATTTTCTGAACATTCTCGTGTACAGACACCACCTGCTGGAAGAAAAGGAAAAAAAAAAAAAACCGAACCAACAAACATATATATAGTTTACATAAAAGTGCCATTTGCTTCCATAGATATTTAGTTGTATTTTCATTGGCTTAAACGGCTGCCAAAAGTGTACACATGAGCTGGTTGGTTAGTTTGTTAGATTTTACGGCATGTCAACCCATGTGAGATTATTTTATGCCGAAGACATTTTATTTTATTTATTCTTAATTGTTACATAATCTATGCGGTTGCATAAGATTATTGTCAATCCCCTGTAATTCTAAAGGGATGGCCCTTTTCATATCATGGGGCGGGACTTTCCATGGAGTAGTACAGAAAGCCCGCGAAATACGTGAAGTCATGTGGGACCTGGTTGGGACCTCAGTTTTCAGTTGGACGTCAGGCAGGGAAGATGTTCTGCCTTAACTGTAACTCACTCTGCATACGCGCGCTATGTTAGTCAGATATTTAGTTACATGAAATGTTTAGTTAAGGAAATAAAAGCTTAAGAAAAATAACACGGTCTTGTGAATAATGGATGTCTTGGTAACAAGACTGATATAGAAGAAATGAGTTAAGTGCGACCGACCACCAAGACGAAGTCCCCAAGAAGAAGAACCTAAGATAGAAGATGAACAGAAGAGGAAATGAGAAGTAAGTAATGAGAAGGGTATACAACATTAATGTGTTATGGCCTGTATAGGTGTCAATAAATAAATACTCAACACGAGATAGAAGTAAAGAAAGATGTATTCAACACATATCAAAGTACAAAATGAGGAGGGTTCATTGGTACAACGTACATGAAGACATGCACTTGCTACTTCCCACTTGAGCAGCTTTGCTCTGCTAAATATACCCTTTGGGTAAGTCCATTGTTCTGGTCATAGGTGAGTCACCTACAACATAATGGATATTGACTTCTTTATTAAAATCAATTTTTAAACACATTTTTACTATCTAAACCATAGAGAGGACCCTTACAGTTTCTACTGCGGGTCAGTCAGATGTTGAATTTTACGATATGTCAACCCTTGTTGGGTTATGTTATACCAAAAACGTTATGTTTAATTCCTTCTTGATGGCATTTTGATCTTTTTAACTCAATTTAAAAAAAAAATACATTTGTTTAACTCATTTGATCTATTTAACCCATAGATGGAACCCTAACAGGTACTGCTAATCCGGTTAAGAGCAGACCTTGTAGTAATAGCGATGAAGGGATACTTCACACTCCCCAGATTTGAAACTTCACCATTAGATGCAGTTTAACGTCATACTCAGGACCCTAAGACTGCCAGTCACCTTCAAAACATAACTATATACATAATAAGTATATATATATATATTATATATATATATATAATATATATATATTGTAATATATATATATATATATATATCATATATATTGTAATTTAATTTGTAATATATATATATATATATATATATATATATATATATATATATAAGGTAAAAGGAAAAGTGGACAAAAATAATGACTCAAACAAGTAGAAGTAGGAGAGAAATATTTCGTCCTTCTTTACGCGAAGAACATCATTAGTCTAACTTTATTAAAAACAAAATACGCACAAAGTATATATATATATATATATATATGAAAAAGGTGACTTACCGGTGAAATTGGTTACAATGGTTAGTTGATGCAAGTTTCACAATGATAAGACAGCGATATAACAAATATAAAGTGAGTAGAGCAAATTTATTATTATAATGGTAAAGTAAAGTAAAGTCGACAGGGCGGCCTAAAGTCGGTATCAGCCAGTCAGCGAGGGAGTCTATCCCCTTTTCACTAGCGCTAGACCAAGGAGATTGTTTTGGTGTCTGAGGTGGAGCGCCACACCTACCATCAGCTCCTTACTTTACCGCACAGATACCTGTGCTACTCATACGCTGAGTTGGCGGGGGCCGGTAACCTACTCGAGTTTCACCATAAGGATCTTCTGGGTTAAATCCATTGAATTAATGAAGATATTGATTAATTACGTGCAATCGGCTGTAATTAATCAATATCTTGATTAATTCAGTGAATTTAACCCTGAATATCCTTATGGTGAAACTCGAGTAGGTTATTACTCTGTACAATAATAATAATAATAATAATATATATATATATATATATATTCTTTGTTGGGGTACCAAGTTTCTTGATACAAGGTGATTCTAGGCTGGTCCTATTCTCTACCAGTAGTTTGTTATAGAGTTCAGGTT
Organism: Doryteuthis pealeii; assembly: GCA_023376005.1. NCBI lineage: Eukaryota > Metazoa > Mollusca > Cephalopoda > Myopsida > Loliginidae > Doryteuthis > Doryteuthis pealeii. Next base: position 19,151,173 of record CM042150.1, on the reverse strand, counting down.
CTGTATGAGGGCTCAATGTTTAATTTTTATAAACAGAGCAAATTTATTTGTGAACCCATGGTATTTAAGGCCTTTTTATACACAAATATATATATATATATATATATATATATATATATATATATATATATATATAATATAATATAATATAATATAATAAGATAAATATATAAAGGTTTTACATATCTATTTATTAGGTGACAAAGGAACATTCACAACCATATTGGTTTCATGCGATGCATTCATCAGGTGAAGATCTTTCAAATGTCTAATTTTGTCAAATAAATAGATATGTAAAACCTTTATATATTTATCTTATTATATTATATAACAGCTCTATTTTATATTGAGCACTCTACCAATAATACTACCTTTGGTACACCATTCCAGCAAAAGCTGAAATAGTGACCATCTCACACTATAGTATATATATATATATATATATATATATATATGGACAGAGTCTATTACTTTTTTTTTTAGGTTTCTTATAATTTTGTTCATTTGTCTGCAATCCTCAAAGGGGCGAGGGACACATTTTCCAAGTAAGCGCAAAAAGAAGTTTATTATTTTTTTTTTAAGGAAAATGTAATTATTTTACCATTTATTGATTTCAACGCTTCTTCTTCTTTATGTCTGTGTCACTGAATTCAGCTAGACCTAAATATTTTTTCATTAGAAATTTTTTGAGTTGGAAAATTAATTTCTTTTGCCTATCCGTTAGTCAAAATAAGACATAGAAAAATAAATCGAATGTTTTGAAGAAAGATGTGTTTCGTGAAAGTATTTTTATCTTTTGAAAAAGGAGTGTCAAAAAAAAAAAAAATTCAAATATAAAAAAAAAATCAAGAGATACAGGATAAGTTGTAAAATAAATTTAAATTGTTATATATTTTTAAATGCTTGATGTTGGGTTCTTTTGTTTAACGTTGCTATCTGTTCTTTTTTTCTCTAACCAAAAAAACATTTAGGGAAGGGTCCGCTGCTAATCAAATAAGGCATTGTTGGTTTTCTTGGTTTTGTGTCTGAGCTATTAAATAACATCATTGAAATCCGGAAGAAAGGTTAACATAGGTTGATTACCTTTGGTACAGGGATATAATAAAGTAGAGTTCAACGCGCAGCATTTCCACAACAGTAATTAATTCTCTTTAGCAACTAGCTACTACTCGTACTCGACTACTCAAATACACACACACAGACACACAGACACAGACATAGACACACACACACATATATATATAAACAAATATATAAATATATATAAATACATATATATATATACATACATATATATATGTAAATACATATATATATAAATACATACAAATACACATGTGTATAAATACATATAAATAATTAAATATATATATATATATATATATATATATATATATATATATATACATATTAATATTTATATTTTTGCTTGAAGCTGAAGTCCCGGTTTCGATTTCTGTCGGAGGGAAATCGTTAGTATACATCGCTGATGAGACTTAATAAAGTTGAAACAGTCTGTACGATGTTCTACACACCGAGTAATTCTTTGCAAAATTCACTTGTCATTATTATCTTCTATAATTATCGAATTGTATGCGATATGCGCATTGTAATTGCCTTCAAGCAAAAATATAAATATTAATATATACTTTATTCAACAATGCTTCTAAAATAAACAAACATCCAAAAATATTTTTATATATATATATATATATATATATATATATATATATATATATATATATACCAAACTTGTTGGTAAACCCTTGCGGTAAGTAAAAAAATAAACGGCAAATAGTTTCATTGTAAAAATATACTACCAAACATCACCAGGGGAAAAAAAATGAAAAAGACCAAGATAGTCGTACCAACCGAAAATAATCGGTTGATACTATAATACTTGGCCAAAAGAAAAAACAATTTATATGTATATATATATATATATATGAAAAATATATTCATACAAAACCGCTAGGATATACTAAAAGCTAATTAGTAAAGAGTGCTCAATACCTAAGTCGAGCAAATGATAACGATAAATCTAATGAGTCAGATATATCTACTAAAAGTTTCGCTTAGTGCTCTTCAGGGCTAAGATCTGACTCAGAGTCAGATCTTAGCTCTGAAGAGCACTAAGCGAAACTTTTAGTAGGTATATCCGACTCATTAGGTTTATCTATCTATCTATCTATCTCTATATATACACAAATATAAATACACAAATATAAATACATATATATTATTCAAGGCATAAGATATTTTGATGCGTTTTTCTTAGAAATCGCAGTAGAGAGGTATTGTTTAATAACGATGGGTGCAAAAAAAAAAAAAAGGAAAAAAAAGAAAGAAAGAAAAAAAGAAAAGAAAAGGTGAATGGTTTCATAATAAAATCATTTGTAAAAGTAGGGTGTTTTTTTTTGGAGGGGGGGGGAGGGTTGGAAAGAGGGCATGAAGCCAGAGAAAATTCAGTGAATGAATCTTAGAAAAATCACAGTTTGGTTCATTTGCAGCTATTCAAATACAAACACACATCCCACCCTGCCCCCCAAAAAATTTTGTTATGTACTTTGTTATTGAAGGGTTTTACATCAACTCTGCAGAATTGAGAACTACTACTACTACTACTACTACTACTACTACTAATAATAATAATACTAATACTACGTGCGATCCCATTACGCAGACAAGCATGTACGCATACGTATATACACATACACACATATATACATAGAGGCATCACGTCTCTTTATATATATATATATATATATATATATATATATATCCCCAAAAGTCTCTAAGATTCCCTAAAAGTCTGTACTATATTCGTACATACCTGTGTATATAGACTTGTATAGATCTTTTGGGAATGATCAAGATACACACATATATATGTCTATGGAAATACACACACACACACGATACCCGCCCTCGCCAACTCAGCGTATGAGTAGCACAGGGATCTGTGTGGTAGAGTAAGGAGCTGATGGTAGGTGTAGCGCTCCACCTCAGACGCTAAAATAATCTCCTTGGTCTAGCGCTAGTGAAAAGGGGATAGACTCCCTCGCTGCACTGCCGATACTGACATTAGGCCGCCCCGATGACTTTACTTTACTTATTATATATATATATATATATATATATATATATATATATATATATATATATATATTGAGCACAAAAAGTCTTTCTTCATTTCAAGTAGTCATAACATAAAAATGAAGTGTTTATGTTCTCACCATATATATCGTGTTTCTCCGAAAGTAGGATAGGGCTTATTCTAATTTTCCCTCCGAAATATAACACTAGTGTTTACTTTCGGAGGATGTCGCGTGTTTACATCGTATGATGTGATTGTGAACAATGCTTATTTCTTTAGTCTGTCTGCCGCTCTCAACCAGGGTTTACTTTAATAGGAGAGATTATATTAACAGCATCCTGAAAAATCACGCTAGATTTTATTTCGAGGAAACATGGTATATATATATATATATATATATATATATATATATATATATATAGTTGTAGAATTTAAAAAAAAATAATGAATGCTCTATATTTTACGAAATATATTCAGCTTACTAATACTACTACAATGAAAGCGTGGTAGCATCTTTAGATGAATATATATATATATATATATATATATATATATATATATATTATATATATATATATATATATATATATTGTTGAACATTGCAGCCATTTTTTGTCTGCACATTTTTTTCTTTTGTCCTTTCATATTACCGGATTATTTTAATAATATCTGGCGAAAATTGGCTGATGTATTTGCCATAGTTGATTGTCCTAGTACTTTCCACCCTATTGTGGGCCATCTTCAGGGTAATGTTGAATTTCCTATAGGTTGTGTTTATTTTATTGTTGTTGTTATTATTAGCTTTTTTATTACTGTTTTTATTATCTTTTTAATATTATTATTATTATTTTATAAATTGTTATTGTAATTATAGGCATTTTAGAACATTGGTGCTATTATCAAAGTTTATTTTGTTTAGTTTTGGATTTTTGTGTGTAATATGCAATGCTTCTAAAATCTTTTAATGCTAGTGGACGGAATCTCTAGATCTTGGATTTCCGGTTGACACCATCTATTTAGACTTTGCCAAAGCATTTGACTCTGTACCTCACAAAAAGCTACTATTGAAATAAAAAAAATTACTGGCGAGAGCCGGTATCGAACCTGGAAACTTGTTGGGTGTTGTTTCCACGATTTGTTGAAGATCATATGCAGCATTCTTGTGTAACATGCATAAATTCAGAGTTCTCCTTCTCTTAGATAGGTTGCCCAATATTTATCTACAGCTAGAGGGAAATAATTCATAACTTTTCCGAAGGGTATTTGCGCTATGAGAACACGGCTCACCGTGAGTATTACACCACGGCAGACCGCATATATCTCAGAATATTTTGACTCTAATGAACTTAAATACTTGTTTAATTAAAGAAAAGAAGTCAATTGATAAAAAATTCTAATCGATGATTTTTTTTTCCTCAGAAAATACGTGAGAGATTCTGCGTCATTTTCAGGTGACAAATAAAAGGAAAAAAGAAAAAAACAAAAAAAACGAAATGTGAAAAAAAATAAGATAGACCCCCCCCCAAAAAAAAAAACTCTACAAAAATCTATTTGAGATAATTTGAATAAAAACAATATGGAAGTTCAGAGAACTTTTCAATGAAGTAATATAACAGGAACGGAAACACACTGCACATGCGCAGATCTACACAAGTACGGAGACTTAGATGTGGCACAAGGCCAGAAGTACGCCCAATAAGAACCGAACTCACTAACAATGGTCTGCAAATCGAACTTACAAACCATTACACCACGTGAGGGGCCCGTTGTTAATTACTAAGCTTAGTTTAGAAGTAGCCCAAGGCCAGAAGTATGGGACACCCAGTGAGAATCGAACTCACTAACAATAGTCTGCAAATCTAACTTGCTAACCATTACGGTAATTTTCACCTTTAGTTGTTAAAATTCCTAGCATAAAATTGTGCGTGCGCATTATCTGAAATGAACTTAATTGTTATTAAGAACACATTTTATGATATTTTTGTGTTAAAGCATGCAGTTGTATTGTTTTCGAAAAAGTTTCTAAGATTTGTTTATTTCGCACGGAGACTTTCAAAATAGCTACCGGCTTAGTTCAAAGTGAAAACCAAGAGAGGTTACTCTAATGGCCTTATTTGCTAGGAATTTTAACAACTAAAGGTGAAAAATACCCCATTACACCACGTGAGATGCCCAGAACAAGTAGATATACACGTATAAATTATGAAGCGAAATAGACAAGTGAAATAAAATCTTTAAATCGAGGAAACTAATTAAAGATATCCGATATATACAAATTAATTTCCTGCTATTTCCATAAAATGGTAAATTAAGGTTTTCAGGAACATTTAAAGTGAAAAATTAATTCTTTCACGGACCAAAGGATTTAATTATTTACTAGCAGGACCTGTGGATTTATCACAGTATGATAATTTGATTATTACAACGTTTGATATGTTTACTTAAGAGCTACTGCCAAAAAGTTCAATATGTAAAAAGTATAATAATTTTGATTTAACTCTCTCTTATTCTTTTTTTTTCTTTTTTCTTTTCCTCTTTTCCTTATGTTCGATTGAAACAGATTAGCGCTATCACTTCCGTGCGCTAATCCCCTCTCTCTATCTTTCTCTACTCTCTTTCTTTCTAATTATATATTTTGTGTATCATGTCCTTTTTCTTCCCTTTCTTTCTTTCTTTCTTTCTTTCTAATAAAAATGTAATGGTCCATTATTTAGCCGAAGTGACGGCACTCACAAGTAATAAGAATTCGGCAGATAAGCAACACCATATAATCAGGATTTACACTTTGAATTTCATCTTGGACGATTTGAACGATCTCATTTTTAACCAATGGGTGTTGCAAGATGATAACGCTCGTACTTTTAAGGAATACGAGTATTAATATATAGATTCATTCTCTCAGGAAGGCTATTGTGTAAAGCATAGCATTTTCCAGTCATTTAAACGTGGCTTCAATGCTATAGGGTTTGATTATAAGGAGCTGATGGTAGGTGTAGCGCTCCACCTCAGATGCTAAAAACAGTCTCCTTGGTCTAGCGCTATTGAAAGGGGGATAGACCCCCTCGCTGACTGGCTGATACCGACTTTAGACCACCCCGTCGACTTTACTTTTTTTTACTTATCAATCGGGTTAGCTCAGTCGGTAGAGCGTTCGGCTAGAAACCACAAGGTTCCTAGTTCGATACCGGTCCTCGCCAAATCAGCGTATGAGTAGCACAGGGATCTGTACGGTAAAGTAGGGAGCTGGTGGTAGGTGTGGTGCCCACCTCAGACGCTAAAATAATCTCATTGGTCTAGCGCAAGTGAAAAGGGGATAAACTCCCTCGCTGATTGGCTGATACCGACTTTAGGCCGCCCGACGATAAGTAATAATAACAGTTTTGTTTGTATAATTTCTCCCAGGTATTAGCGTTAAGAGAAATACCAACAACCTCGTCCAGGACTTGAACTCGTATCGCCGTGCCCATTTCCTACGATGATACCAATTGCAAAACGCACCTCCATAAACATAGTGAGTATGACCACAAGATGATGACAATAGTCTTGGTTGTTTAAATAAACACTCTGAAATAAAATTTGGAGGCGCGTAGTATACTGGTTAGAATCATAGAAAATGGACTCGTCGACCCGAGTTCAAATTCTGGGCGAAGCTATTAGCATTTCACAGTTCTAATATCCTTGGGAAAGGTATGAACCCAACTATTCTCCCTCCAGCTATGGGTAAATAGTAGGGCAGATGGGACTCTTTAACCTTGGCTAGCTAACCAGTCTAGAAGATGTAAAACTCTGAATTCAAACCTCTTAATCTCCATTTAAGAAATTGACCTTGTGTCACATCCTGCTGGCATGAAAGGGTTGGTGTCTGTTTAGAAAAAATAGATAGTTTATTATTATTTATTCACGACATGAGTAAATAGTAGGGATACTGTTTTTTTTTTTTTTTTAACCCTGTTTAGATAACCAGTCTCGAAGAGAATTCAAACCTGTTAAACCCGCTTAATAAACTGAACATGTGTCGCATTCTTTCTGTACGGAGCGTTTCGTAAAGATATATAAGATAAATTTTGCTTAGAAAAATAAAGAACGTATATAGTTGTTTTATTTCTATATATATAAATTTTAAAATTTTTTTTTACATTTGTCATTTTTTTACCCGACAGGGACAGGTATTTCAGCTAGTTAATAATAAATCAAGTATAGCCACATAATTAAAATGGTTGCAATATGTAAAGCCCTCGGGAAATCAACATTTTCCTCTGCTACTTTTTACATAGACTCGTAAGAAATTCAATTTAAATTTCCTGTCTGATTAAGATAATAAATATTTTTTTTATTAATTAAATAAATAAATAGCATAATTCTTTTGGCGTATCCGATTTTACCCTAAGCCAACGAGAGACAGAATTTTACAAGAGATGAATTTTGGTTTTGACATAAAGATGAGAATATAACTGGTCCTCGCTTAACGATACGGTGACTAGGTAATTAAATTGGTTTGGTTTGTTTTACGGCATATCAACCTCAGTGGGTCATTTAATGCCGATAAAGTTTTGAATTAAATTCATTCTTAATGGATACTCATTTAAAAAAAAAATAATCTCATTTTTTTTTCTGTTTAACCCATAGATAGGGCCCTAACAGGTACTATCACTCCGGTTCAGAGTGGGTTTGGAAACAATGGTGATGAACGGAACTGGAACCTCACCATCAGATAGAGTTTAATGTCATTCCCAGGACATGAAGACCCTCAGTCACCGCCTTCAAACAACCATATGATAAAAAGAATTTGGAGCTTGCCATAAGGGCAATAGGGTCGGGGCAATCATATAGGTTCTAGGGCTTGATGTGACCAGCTGATTGATCGAATGTGGCCTCTCCGACCACCCGTCTAGCATAAGGGTATAAGTGGATTGTTGCATGTCATAGATTGCTCATCCACCAGGATTCCACCCTTAAGCTTCACGGGTCGCCACCCACGGTCAACAGGTTGCCCCGTTTTTTTTGTGTGTGTGTGGGGGGTTACCCCTCTGCAGAGGTGCAGTAGGTGCATTCTAAAGCCCAAGCCTACAGGGCTTGTAAATTAAATAGGTCGTTAAACAAGGACCTCATATGGACATATCATACAACATCTTGGGCATAGTTGATTGGATTTTAGTACATGTCAACCCTTGTTGGGTTATTTTATGCCGAAGACATTTTGTTTTATTCGTTCTTGATGGGTATTGAAAATTCTTTTTTAAAATCAATTTTTTAAGCACATTTTTGAAAACTAAGTTTTTCTATTTAGCTCATAGATATGACTCTAACAGGTGTAACGTTATGGGGCCCACCGCGTCTTCAAAACACACGGTACTATTGGGACTTGTACAAGTCGTATATACGGAGTCGACACGTTGGCTTGTTTACAAGCGCACACAGATCTAGTAGTCCTTCAAAGTCCACGAAAGAACCCTTCCTCTTTTCTTTAGTTTATGGCCAGGCAAAGGTATCACCTTACAAGGCAAGTGGTTCTTCGTTGCGGTCAATTAACTTTCTATCTCCACGGGTATCTTTGGGCAGGGGAATCTCGTTTCATTGATAATATCTCCTGTAGTATTTTTCCGTAGTAACGAAGATGACGATGGAAATTGCTTTTCATAAATTTATTCACTGCAAGTAATTGTTCTTGAGAGAGAGAGAGAGAGAGAGAGAGAGAGAGAGAGAGAGAGAGTCGGTTTCTTTAACACATATGTTTTTCAGTCACTCGCCTATAACTAACCTCAGCAAAGCCCACTATCTTCGGCAAATTCTGTGACCCGACTGACTTTGGCAAATTCTGCCAACCCGACTGTCCCCGGCAGACTTCGTAGCCCAACTCCCCCAAAATCTAAGGTTCCCTCATAATATAGAAATGGGTGTGGAACCTTCTAGAACATCGTGGAACCTTTAGAATGTTCTGTTCTCCCAAATTGCACATGTCACTTAAGAGGTCAACGGGTCAACCATACTTTCTTCTGACATACCGATCAAAATAAATTTTAACAGCAAAATCCTAGACTTCCTGGCTATTGAACAGAGTCACAAATGATAATGAGAATTCCATTATCTTCTTGCTCGCCTGAATGTTTATATTTCTTTTCGGGCCGATTCTTCAAAGGACCACCCAGTAGCTTTCTGTTTGACACAAGGCTACAAATATGGTGTTCCGAGTAAGGCGCGCCAATTAAGCTACACAGGTACTACCACTCAGGATACCTAGGTATAAGTGTTGGTTATTTTTGTTTATACTGACACACCGTTTTTCTAATGATAAATGGGAATGTTAATGCGTCAGTGTGTCACATTTTTCAATTTTATTCCTAAAGGCCGTTGCTAAACATATCATATATTTTTGGAATCAGGATGACTCCGCGATGTTAAGGAAATGTCACCTAGACTTTTTCTAAAACTAGAAAAAATACTGGCTGCATTTCACATAGCGCTGATACCATTGCGAAAGGTATGCATCCAATTTATCTCTACCCAGCTATGGGTAAATAGTTGAGCAGACTAGGCTCTGTAACCAGTCTAGGAGAAGGAAAACTCTAAATTCAAGCCTGTTAAGATCCACTTTAGAAACTGATATTGTGTCACATTCTACTTGTGTGTGTGTGTGGGGGGGGAGGTTGGTAAATGTATATACACACGGGCACAACAATGTAAACCAATGTAGGCAAAAACTTACATTCATCAGCTCTGTACGGATGCTGAATGACATCTAGAGGACTGTTGAGTTTTTATATATATATATATATATATATTTACCAACCCCTCCGCACGAGCAGGATGTGACACAAGGTCAATTTCTTAAGCGGAGTTTAACAGGTTTGAATTCAGAGATTTCCTTCTCCTAGACCGGTTGCCTAACCAAGGTTAAAGAGTCCAGTCTTCCCTACTATTTATCCATGGCTGGAGGGAGAGTAGGATTCATACCTTTCCCAAGGTTATTAGCGCAAAGTGAAATGCAATTACCACGTTCAAGATTTGAACCTGGGGCGACGAGTCCATTTCCCATGACTTTAACCAATACACCACAAGCTTCCAGCAGAGTAATAAAATAAGAACAATCATCTCCTATTTCTGATCTATAACTCAGTCTCTCTCTCTCTCTCTCTCTCTCTCTCTCTCTCTCTCTCTCTCTCTCTCTCTCTCTCTCTCTCTATTATATACCCGAGAACTCTCTCACCGTTTATATACTCGGTGTTGCCCACGAGTATATGACACTTTGTTTATCGAAATGGCTTGATTTGTCTGGTATTAAATGAACTGAAAAGGGTTAATATATACTGTAAACAAAACCACCAACCTAAATAGTTGGGAAAATTGGGTTCGTAACACATTTCCCATAAGGATCAACGTTACGCCCTCTGGATCCCGGATCTGTGTGTAACTTAACACATCTCATCGTGAGTGGATGACGCAATAAAACGTATTCTCTTTCGATCCTTCCATTGTATTGTATTTCTCAGGAGCATCTCAGTTTTCATTGTAGAAGATTATATAAAACCAGAAAAAGATGTGACACATTGGGTCACCTATTGAGCTCTGGGTAGATAATTATGATCAGGGAGAAATCTAGTTTTCAAAACGAATTAGATTTTTTAAAAAAATACGACGGGAGGATAAAAAAAACAAAAACTAAACAAAAACATCTATATATAAGGTTGTTACAAAAATAATGGCCGATTCAAGTGCTCGGTTTTGAAATGTCATTTTAACATAGAATTTGTTGTTTATTTCAGGTGAATTTTTGCATATATAATAATTAATCTGTGTTCAAAAATAAAATTTAAATTATTTTCAGATAGAAAGGATTTTTGAAAAATAGGGGCCTTCAAAGATGAACATGCCTAAACATGACCTTCGCCTTCTTATGTTCCATGAGTTCAAGCTAGGGCACAATGCTTCCGAAACTGCTGCCCGTATCAACAAAGCATGGGGAGATAAATCCACAAGTGATCGGACTGTACGAAGGTGGTTCCAGAAATTTCGCAGTGGAGATGAGCGTCTTGAAAATGGAGAAGGTAGAGGACGGACATGCAGTCTTGACAATGAACAATTGCAGGCAGTTGTTGAGTAAAATCCACGACAAAGTGTCAGAGAAATGTCTTAGACACTTGGTGTCAGCATTGCAACAGTTTCCGCCATTTACAGAGTATTGGAAAGGTGAAAAAGCTCGATAAATGGGTTCCTCATGAGCTTAATGAGCACCAAAAACTTAGGCGGTGTGAAGTGTGCTCGATGCTCAGTTTGCGTAAAACCAATGACCCCTTTAATTAGATTTTTAAAAAAATACGATGGGAGGATAAAAAAACAAACAAATAAAAACATCAATATACTAATACGTTTGTTTCTAAATCTTCCGTCCGTTATCATCCTGCAACACCCTCTTGTTAAAAATGAGACCATCCAAATCGACCAAGATCTCGTGTTGCTTAATTGCCCATTTTATTTCACGCAATTTTAAAAATTAAATATTCCAAATGGTCTTGTGTCGCTTAAATGCCCAACATAAGATTAAAATGAATTGAAAATATGTTATGGTAATTTACCACGCAGACATGAAATCTTCAAACTATAAATAGCAGCAGGTACTACTCTTAAGAGAGAGTCAATATTCCAGCGGTATGTGCGGATAGTTGATAGACCGCTTCGCAAGTACCCTTCTCATTTGTATATGTGTGTACTACTGTTTAACTCATTTTCTCTCTTGTGTTCTATTTTTCGATTATATCCCCCTCTGTTTCAAATCTTTTTATCTGCATTCTTATTTAGTTTCAATAGCTTTTCTAATTTAATATAATATCTTATTACATTAAAACTTAAATACATGTACCAGAAGGATGCATATATTTGCTAGTATATATATATATATTTATATTTTTGCTTGAAGGCAATTACAATGCGCATATCGCATAAAATTCGATAATTATAGAAGATAATAATGACAAGTGAATTTCGCAAAGAATAATTCGGTGTGTAGAACATCGTACAGACTGTTTCAACTGTCGGAGGGAAATCCTTAGTATACATCGCTGATGAGACTTAATAAAGTTGAAACAGTCTGTACGATGTTCTACACACCGAATAATTCTTTGCGAAATTCACTTGTCATTATTATCTTCTATAATTATCGAATTTTATGCGATATGCGCATTGTAATTGCCTTCAAGCAAAAATATAAATATTAATATATACTTTATTCAACAATGCTTCTAAAATAAACAAACATCCAAATATATATATATATATATATATATATATATATATATATATATATATCAAGGCCATTGTGCTATTATGTTCATTTTGATTTGATGTCGTCTCGGCCACTTGCTCTAATTTACGCTATGCAACTATATTGATTTTGAAGTTTCTGTGGAATTGAATACTTACAAATGATATATATATAATGTATTATATCGATTGATATTGTATATTTTGTATTATTTATTGATTGTAAAGACAACAGTAGAATTTATATGTAATGAAATCGCAAATCATCATCGTTTCTGGCTCAAATAGCTCCTCTTGATTTTTGTTTCATTTCGTGGAAATCCCATGGGTCCCGCTAATTAAAATCATTTTGGTAAAATTTGCAAAAGCTGAACTGTCTTATACATAAACCAAACCGTTAGCTGCTGAACATTAACACAGGAATAAAGTTGGAAGTTCAATCTAGCGTTCACACTCTCCAATCTCTCTTTAATCTCACAGAGAAAACTAGCATATATTGGGTGTAGTTAATCAAGATATATATAGAGAGGGAGAAAGTGTCTTTCAGAATATGAAGTAAGAGACTGGTGTGTTTTTGACTTAATTGCAAATTACGACTAATTAGAACCAAATAAATATGGGCCGGGTTATCTCAGTCGGTAGAGCGTTCGGCTAGAATCCACAAGGTTCCTAGTTCGATACCGGTCCTCGCCAACTCAGCGTATGAGTAGCACAGAGGTCTGTGCGATAAAGTAAGGAGCTGGTGGTAGGTGTGGCGCTCCATCTCAGATGCTAAAACATTCTCCTTTGTCTAGCGCTATTGAAAAGGAGATAGACTCCCTCGCTGACTGGCTGATGCCGACTTTAGGCCGCCCCGTCGACTTTTAGAACCAAATAAAACGGATTCTTCTTCAAACATACCTCTATCAGAAACGTAAGGAATATTTTAAGATGTGTTTTGTGTTATTAAACTAAATAGGAAAAAAGCCTTTAGCAAACACCCGGCTTTAGTATAATAATAGAACGTTAACGGTACTAGTTCTTAGGAATCGTGTCATGGAACGTTTATCGTCTTAGAAAATGAAATTGACGAAGCAAGTTCAAATCCTGGCTGATTTCACTTTTTGTCAAAGACATGATTTCCCCTTTCGCCCTTCTTTTGGCAGATAAAGATGACTAAAAGATATTTTTCTTCTAACACAGTGTGTCTATAAGGTCCGCGTGCACTTTATTATTATATTATTATAACTAGAAACTGCACACGGTCTTTGTGGAATCCCTGTATCATCTAAAACAGACAAACTAACGAATCATTTCTGGCTTTTACGGCATGTATATATGTTATATATATATATATATATATCTTATTATAATGGAGATTGTGAGTCTGTCTGTAACCGAAACTATATTACTACTCAAGTCACAATTCCCTTAGTTATTGACATCACAATCTCAATGATTTTATTTTTATTTTAACCTCAATTATAAATAAAATTGTTTTTAAATTATTAATTCTGTTAACCATATCTATATACTAATAACATGCAATTATATTTATATATACAACAAAATAGCGGTTTGCAGTGTGAACGGGAAGGCTAATTTGCATATTGATATTAAAAAATCGAATTTAATAAATATGAGCTTAGGATTATTGATTCCTAACTGTTTGGTTTTATTTTAATGAATATAAGCAACAATCTCTTCAATAAATCTTCAATGAAATCCATTAACAAGACAAAAATACCTGTCATTTTATTCTTTACTTCCTCATTTAACTAAATAGTTAAATTAGAAAAAATAACAATGAAAGACAAGAGTGATCGAAGAGTAAGATTCAGTTTTTCTATTTTTTGATTATACCCCCTCTGTTTCAAATCTTTTTATCTGCATTCTTATTTAGTTTCATTAGCCTTTCTAATTTAATATAATATTTTCTTACATTAAAACTTAAATACTTGCACCCGGAGGGTGCATGTATTTGCTAGTATATATAAAGAAAATAGTGCTTTAAATAATTATACCGATATTAGTCCCCCCTCCCCGGTGACTTTACTTACTTACTATTTACCCATCGCTGAAAAGGGAGAATGTCCCGACATTATTGCCCTTATGCTAAACCCCCAACCTTTTTATCATGTATGTGCTAGAAGGCGGTGTCTGGGGGTCTTAGTGTTCTGGGTATGATATTAAACTGCATCTAATGGTGAAGTTCCAATTCTGGATCTCTAGGGAATTTGGAGCACCCCATCATCACCATTACTCCCATGTCCACTTTGACCCGGAGTGGTAGTACAACAACAAAAAAAATGAGTTAACAAATATGTGTTTTAAAAAATTGGACCATATGATCTTTAGGCACCCCTTTTTGATCTCGATTAAGAAAGGACATGTTGGGTTATTTTATGCCGAAGTCATTTTGTTCATTCAGATGCGTATTAAGATTTCTTCTTTTTTTAACGCAATTTTTTAAAACACGTTTTTGTCAACTCATTTTCTTCTATTTTAACCCATTGATGGCCGACTGACACACTTAGTGAAAGCAGGCGTGCTCAGACGCAGGGGTTTAGGTTTCACGTAACTTAGTCAACCAACGTGTCAATATTTTTTGGGTTATTTTAGGCCGAAAGGCGATTTGTTATAGTCATTCTTGATGGGTACTGAACATTTTTTAACTGAATTTTTTGGACCATATTACCTTTAGGCACCCCTTTTGATCTCGATTAAGAAAGTACATGTTTTTCATTTACACCGTCACTATCCGGTTGTTTGTTAGAGGTTAGGGGTTAGGGGTTAGGGGTTAGTTTTATAATTTAAAAAAAATCTAAAAATCGTCTGTTAAAACAACCGGATATTGACGGTGTAAATGAAAAACATGTCCTTTCTTAAGAGAGAGAGAGAGAGAGAGAGAGAGAGAGAGAGAGAGAGAGAGAGAGAGAGAGAGAGAGAGAGAGAGAGAGAATGGTCAAACTATTCTATCGTAGATCATGTTCGGTACTACTATGCGAAACCCATACGGGGGAACTAATTTAATTCTAATTAAAATCTAAATAAATGATTTGGAAATAGTTTATAAGGTTTTTAAAATAGGGAAGGGGGTTACTTTATAATCACCCTGTAGATATTCATACAGCGTATTCTGAGAGGGATTCATTAGTTTATCTATTATTTGTACTAGTACAAAATAAAAAACGCCCTCCGGCCGATGTAAAATTAGATTTTCGAAACATATTGCCTGAAGGGTGGGTGTAAAAAATTCAATGTCAGCGAGTTTGTACCCTAAGTAAGTAAAATCATCAAATTCATTAAAGGATTAAAAAATAAAACAATTTGAAATGTAAACTTTAAATATGTATTAAAATAAAACAAACTATATATAGATATATAATACCAGTCATGTATTTATTAAAACTTGTTTAAAAAAAAACCCAATAAGAACTGTCTAATGTAGCATGTTCAAATTTTGAGTGTATTTATTCTATGTTATGACGATTTTGGGTAATGTGACGTAAGCAGTGAGGTAATTTTTTTTACAGACAAAAACCTGAAGCGAATCTCCATTAATAATAGATATACATTTGTATGCATTAATCTACTTGCAAGAGACAAAAATCTTAGATAGATAGTTAGATAGATGGATAGATAGATATTTATTGAACTTTAAAAGAAACAAAAAAGCTTTGATAGATAAATAGATAGATATTTATTCAACTTTAAAAAGAGATAAAAAACAAACCTTGGATAGTTGTTTATTCAACTTTAAAAAGAGATTAAAAAAAATCTTTGATAGATAGATAGATAGATAGATAGATAAATTTTTATTCAACTTTAAAGAGAGACAAAAAATCTTAGATAGATAGATAGAAAGATAGATAGATAGATAGATATTTACCAACCCCTCCGCACGAGCAGGATGCGACACAAGGTCAATTTCTTAAGCAGAGTTCAACAGGTTTGAATTCAGAGTTTTCCTTCTCCTAGACCGGTTGCCTAACCAAGGTTAAAGAGCCCAGTCTGCCCTACTCTTTACCCATAGCTGGAGGGAGAGTAGGATTCATAACTTTCCCAAGGGTATTAGCACTAAGTGAAATAATTGCCACGTCCAGGATTTGAACTCGGGTCGACGATATATAGATAGATAGATAGATAGATAGATAGATATTCTACTTGATTGGCAGGTTGAGTCTTCTGAGATTGACAAGCACTGGGTTTCTTCTGAATCAACTCAATTTTTTGGATTCTTACGCAGCGGGTATCTTGCCTTTCATTGTTCTAAGTTCTGTTAGCTTGTAATGTACAATGTCGGGGCTATTCACCCCGCCAAATATGCAGCATTGATTTTTGTTGTTGAAACAAAGGCCTTCGTGTTTTGTATCGAGCTTCCTTTATACACACCCAGGTGGATTGTCGTTTTCAGTCCATTTCTCATCACGAGTTAATAACCGAATGGAGAAACGCTTTATTATTTTCGTATCAAAGAATTGACAAGCGTATGGTGATTAATTGTTGTTCCTTTTGTTCACCGGGTTCGCAAAGTACTCTCGTATTAAGACATATTCTAAAGATTAGCTGCTAGTTAATGGTGTGTGCATAGCTTTCTCGTTGCTGAAAATCTCTATGTTAATACGCTTGCTCCTTAATCTTCCGACCGTTATCATCTTACAACACCCTCTGGCAAAAAAATAAATAAATAAAATAAGACTGTCCAAATCGTTCAAGATGAAATACAAAAATGTAAATTCTGATTTTCTGGTGTTGCTTAGCTGCCAACTTTTATTTCTTTTATCACCTCAGATAAATAAGGGACCATTCCGTTTTTATTAGAAAGAAAGAAAGAAAGAAAGGTAAGAAAGAAAGGACATGCTACACAGAAGAAATATGATAAAAAAGAAAGAAAGAAAGAAAGAGAGTAGGGCAAATATAGAGATATGGGATGAGAGCGCGGAAGCGATAACGCGACTCTGTTTCAATTGAACATAATGAAAAGATGAAAAGAAATATATATATATATATATATATTTAAATAAATAACAAAAGACTTATAGATCTTGCATTATAGACTATTTCAGGGAGCTTAGACAAAAATGTCTAATTCTCCCGACTCATCAGATGCAAATGATGAATTCTTTATTTTTAAGGCGTTTGAAAACAAATTCTGTTTAAAAAAAAAAAAAAAAAAAAAAAAAAAAATTCTGAAGTTTGAAAAAAGGAGACGGTTTTGAAATATGACATCAAATATTCCATTCTATCAAATATTCCATTTTAAGGTGTGAGTATGTAGCGCTGTAAGTGTATGCATTGAAAGAAACATTGAGCGTTTATTACGTATATAGTAGTGTGTGTATGTGTATAAATTTCAGCGGAAGTGAAACCTCAAGGTAATGTGTGTGTGTGTGTGGTGTGTGTGTGCGCGTGTGTTTGTGTATATTAGTAAGAGGTAGGGGAGAGGTGTCATGAAAAGAAGTTTTCATGTTTCATAATAAGAGAGATGTAAGTCTGAGAGTGTGTGTGTGGGGGGGGGATTTAAAAAAAAGGAAAGAGAAGATTTAAATATATTTTAATTTGATTATTTATTTATTTATTTATTTATTAGAAAGAGTATTGTAATTTTATAGTTAGTACTGATTATTTGACGATTAATATATATTAATATTATTATTATTATTACAATTACGTATAATTGAATGAATTATAGTATTATTATTATTATTATTATTATTATTATAATTATTATTATTAATATTATTATTATTATTATAGTTAGTTATATTATCATATCTAAATACATTATTAAAATTATACATATATACTTATATTATTATATCTAAATACATTATAAAATTATACACATATATATGTATATATATAATATATATATATATATAAATATATATATATATATATATATATAAATTTATTATAATTAAAAAAAAAATTAAAAAAAAAAAAAAAAAAAAAAAAAAAAAAAAAAAAAAAATAAAATAATAAAATAAAAAAAAAAAAAAAAAATATAAAAAAAATAAAAAAATTTTATAATTTTATTGAAAAGTTGTTATTATTGTTATTGCAATATATTAATATAATTATTGTTATTATAAAATTTTTCTTAATGTTATAATTATTATTTATATTTTTATTATTGTAGTTGTTATTATTATAATTATTAGTATTATTGTTATTATAATTTTTATTATCATTAAATTATTGTTATTATAATTTTTATTATCATTAAATTATTGTTCTTTTTATAATTTTTATTATCATTAAATTATTGTCATTATTCTTTTTATAATTTTTATTATCATTAAATTATTGTCATTACTAATATGTTATTATCATAATTATTCTGATGACAATTGAGTGCTAGTGAATGTTTATGCAAATAGTGTTAGTGTGATTATAATTATGTGAAAATAATTATTGGTAAACAAGGATGTATATTTTTGATTATTATTTTTATCAGTAGTTGTATTGTAATTGTGTCAATGGGGATTGTAAATGTGTTGGGGGTTTAATATATAATATAATAAAATATACTAACATTATATTTTGAATTTCGCCTTAGAGAGAGAGAGAGAGAGAGTTGGATCAAAATTATTATACTTTTCACATATTGAACTATTACTCAATAGCTCTTATGTAAACATATCAAACGTTGTAATAATTGAATTATCATACTGTGATATATCCACAGGTCCTGCTAGTATACTTATAACCTCTTGTAATCTTAATTTTTATTATTATTTTCACTTCAATTGAGTTTTTCATATCAGCGTTAGCTGATGGAATTTCACTGGAGGCTGAGTAACAACAAGTCTCATCAGGTCTCCAGGACTCTTCTGAATATTCTAGCCGATTGCAGCAATGCAGTAGTCTGAATGGTCTCAATTCTTCCTCTGATTTCCAGATCCTCCAGTCTTTTTTCCAAATTTATTGGGACCGTTCCAAGTGCACCAATTACAATTGGTATCAATTTTCTGACAGGTATTTATCCACCTTTTCATTTTCCATCAGCTTCACCCTGTGATCTGCTGGAACCGCAAAGTCCACCAGTTGACACGTTCTTTTTTTTTTGTTAATCAATACTAGGTTTGGTCTCCTGGCTGGGATAGGGTGATCCGTCTTTATCTCAAGATTATTATTATTATTATTATTATTATTATTATTATTATTATTATTGTTATTATTTTAAACCGATAACGTTCTGTACAAAATTTGTACATGAGCAGATTTATGAATCAATTGCTTTTTTAGATCTTTTCGTAGCTACAAATAAATTTCTTATTTTTGGTTTGTTAACTAGAAAAAAAACTTACAATTAACAGCTCTGTATTGACCATGGATGCCATCTAAAGGACTTGCCGAGAGTGATAACCGATTTAGTAGAGTTCTTTTAAGTTTTAAAAACAATATTTATGGCCATGTCAGTATATTCAGCGTCCTTGGTATGACGCTAAACTGCATCTGATGGTGAAGTTCCAATTCTGGAGCTCTGGGGAGTGTGGAGTATATCGTCATCAACATTACTCCCAGATACACCCTGACTCGGAGTGGTAGTACCTACTAGGGCCCCGTTTATCAGTTAAATAAAACAAAATCAGTTAACAAATATGAGTTTAAAAGATTGAGTTCAAAAAAAGAATATTCATTATCCATGAAGACTGAATAGAACAAAACGTCTTCGGCATAAAATAACCCAATAAGAATCGACATGCCGTAAAATCCAGAAATGATTGATCAGTTTGTCTGCTTTAGATGATACAGGGATTTCACAAAGACCGTTTGCAGTTTCTAGTTATAATTTTCTTTAAAGTTGTTAAGTTTTTAAATTCCATCCTTGGCCAGTTGAAAAGAGCTTAAAGTAAGTAAGTCCTGAGTTATGGAATCCTTTGGTAAGTGAATAAGTCTTATCCTGCGTATTGTTAAAGGTCCAGTGATTTAATCCTATGTCCGTCGTCCACGAAGGTTCAAAGTAGTTATGGCCAGTACTGTTAGGTTTAGTATTATATCAGCAGCAGAGTACTGCCAGTGATTGGCCAAGAGAGATCATATGGTTCTCGCCGAGTCTATAAATAGAAGTGGGCTTTTAACACACACATTATAAGAGAAATTTCTGGGCACCTCACGTGGTGTAATGGTTAGCAAGCTCGCTTCGCAAACCATTGTTAGTGAGTTCGATTCTCATTGGCGCCCCCTACTTCTGGCCTTGTGCCATATCTAAGCTATGCTTAGTAAATAACTATAAGAGAAATTTCTGGGCACCTCACGTGGTGTAATGGTTAGCAAGCTCGCTTCGCAAACCATTGTTAGTGAGTTCGATTCTCATTGGGAGCCCCATACTTCTGGCCTTGTGCCATATCTAAGCTAAGCTTAGTAAATAACTATAAGAGAAATTTCTGAGCACCTCACGTGGTGTAATGGTTTGCAAGATCTTAGATAGATAGTTAGATAGATGGATAGATAGATATTTATTGAACTTTAAAAAGAGATAAAAAACAAACCTTGGATAGTTGTTTATTCAACTTTAAAAAGAGATTTAAAAAAAGCTTTGATAGATAGATAGATAGATAGATTTTTATTCAACTTTAAAAAGAGACAAAAAAATCTTAGATAGATAGATAGATAGATATTTACCAACCCCTCCGCACGAGCAGGATGCGACACAAGGTTAATTTCTTAAGCGGAGTTCAACAGGTTTGAATTCAGAGTTTTCCTTCTCCTAGAGAGGTTGCCTAACCAGGGTTAAAGAGCCCAGTCTGCACTACTATTTATCCATAGCTGGAGGGAGAGTAGGATTCATACCTTTCCCAAGGGTGTTAGCGCTAAGTGAAATGCAATTATCACATCCAGGATTTGAACTCGGGGCGACGAGTCCATTTTCCATGACTTTAACCATTACACCACGCGCTTCCATTACTTATTACTTCCATTAAATCGGTATAATATAGATATAGACAACTATTCCCCCCCTCGCTATGGGTAAACAGTAGGAGAGACTGGGCTCTTTAACCTTGGTTAGGAAACCAATCTAGGAGAAGAAAAACTCTGAATTTAA
>CM042150.1:19122287-19127287 GCA_023376005.1 Doryteuthis pealeii | reverse complement strand
TTCGAATAAAAAAAAGTAAATAAAACCCACTTACAGGTGAGAATCGAATAGAAATCTTTTAGAAAAGTTTGGCTGTAAACATTCTGGATGGTTGGTTGGTTGGAT
This sequence comes from Doryteuthis pealeii, assembly GCA_023376005.1. Taxonomy (NCBI): domain Eukaryota; kingdom Metazoa; phylum Mollusca; class Cephalopoda; order Myopsida; family Loliginidae; genus Doryteuthis; species Doryteuthis pealeii. Next base: position 19,127,182 of record CM042150.1, on the reverse strand, counting down.
TTTACTGGCATGTCAACATTTGTTGGGTAATTTTATTCCGAAGACATTTTGTTTTATTCATTTTTGATGGGTAGTCAATTTTTTTAAAACTCAATTTCTTAACACATTTTTAACTATTTTTTCTATTTAATCCATTTGTTCCATTTAACCCATAACAGGTACTACCACTCCAGATCAGAGTGGACCTGGGAGTAATAGTGATGAAGGGGGTACTTCAGATTCTCCAGAGCTTCAGAATTTGTTATTAGCTGTTTGATTGGTTTTTACGGCATGTCAGCCTTTGTTAGGTTATTTTATACCGAAGACGTTTTGTTTTATTCATTCTTGATCGGTACTCAATTTTTTAAACAAATTTTATTAAACTTATTTTTTTCTATTTAACCCATAGATGGGGCCTTAAAAGGTACTACATCTCAGGATCAGAGTGGACCTGGGAGTAATGGTGATGAAGAGGTACTCCACATTCCCCAGAGCTCCAGGATTGGTTGTTGGCTGGTTGCTTAAATTTAACGTCATGCCAACCCTTGTTGGGTCATTTTATACCGAAGACGTTTTGTTTTATTCATTGTTAATGGATACTCAATTTTTTAACTCAAGTTTTTAAAACACATTTTAAAACCTTTTTTCTATTTAACCTATAGATGGGAATCTAACAGGTACTACCAGTTTGGTTCTGAGTGGAACTGGGAGTAATGGTGATGAAGGGGCACTACACATTCCCCAGAGCTCCAGAATTGGAACTTCACCATCAGATAGAGTTTAACGTCATACCCAGAACACTAAGAACCTTAATCACTGGCATCTAGGGTTGGGGCTCACCATAAGTATAATATATAGGTGCTAGGGCTTGACGTGACCAGCTGATTAATCAGAGTGGGCCTCTCCGACCGACCACACTAAAGTGCAATATTGCATGTGATGAACTGCTCAGTCACCAGGTTTCCATCCTTAAGCATCATGGGTCGCAACCAGGTGACCCCATTAGGAGATTTTACTCTCTCCAGAGGTACAGTCGGTGTATTCTACAGCCACAGTCGACAGGGTGACATTTCCATTGGGTTAGATGGGTACAAAATCACCGTCGAGGTCGGTAGTCAGTATCAAATAATTTATCTATTTGGTCGAAACAGTTCTATCAGCAATTACATAACAAACATCATATGTTTTTTCAAAATGTTAAATTTCATATATATATATATATATATATATATATATATATATATATATAGTTGGCATCCTTCCGTCTACTAAAGACAATGGCGTAGTCCACTTTTTTTCTTTTTTTTTTGCAACTGCGTGAGTTGTTGAGCGCTACAATTTTTGAATAGCAATATCTGGAGTCTCTGGTGCAGTGACTGCGAACACTTTGGGTGGCCAGGTTGGATGCCTTCGTTAGGTCCGTCAATGTGGTGCAGTGGCATCCTCTCTCCTGGCACCCCTCCTGTGGCTGGTTGCTCGGAAGCCATACTGTGTCCCTGGATGGGTGCAAGATGCAATGTCTGCTAACGCACCAGTGTAACACACGCAAGACTTGTCAAGCTATGCTGAAGTCGCTCCGATTTTTGTTCCTGTATAATTAGTATCAGATAAGAACCCAAGAGGTTCTACAGTCTCATCCGTCCGTGATTTGACTGGGCTTTCTTGCTAGACTCATGCCTACCTGCTTTTGAATTTAATGTTGTCTTAAACTGGTTACCAACGATGGCAAATATTCATAAAAATATAAAGGATGTCACTAGTAAAGCTGGACCATATGACCTTTAGGCACCCCTTTTGCTTTGCTGATTCATAAGTACATTTTTTCATTTACAACGTCAATATCCGGTTGTTTGTTAGGGGTTAAGGTTAGGAGTTAGGGTTAGGGGTTAGGGTTTAGGGTTAGGGTTAGGGATTAGTTTTATAATTAAAAAAGAACTCTAAAAACCGTCTGTTAACAAACAACCGGATGTTGACCTGTTATTTTCAGCATGCTGATAGACGCAAAAGGAGGCGCTTGTCATGTAATGGTTATCGTCGTAAGAAATGGATTTGGCGAACCAATTTCAAATCCTGGCTGTTTGCATTTTAAAAAGTGCTAATACCCATAGGAAAGGTATTTATCATACTATTCTCACTATAGATAAATCGTAGGACAGGCTGAAACTTTAACCTTGGTATGGGAATCGGTCTAGAAAAAGGAAAACTAAATTCAAATCTATTAAACCCTGCTTAAAAATTGAACAAGCAGTTAAGAACTGAATTCAAAGTTGTGTCATTAGTACAAAAAAAAAAAAAAGGTTTGATAAAAATAAAATCATGTTTCAAAACACTCACAAGTTTAGAGTTACATTTATTAAAATAATATTTTAAGTGTAAACATAAAAATCATAAAATAAACAAACATTGTATACACGAATTCTTCGCGTTCTTAAAAAAAATCTAATAAGGAATTTGCTAAATTATTTTATCTAAGTCACTTTCTTTTCCCTTTCTTTCCCGCTGCCTGGTGTTCCTAAATGCTTTGAGTCCGGTCATGGACAGGCTATTTCTGCTAGTATATATATATATATATACACACACACACACACAACCACATATACTCATACATACACAGCCACGCATACTCGCACACACAAGCACACAACCACATATACTCACACACACATACAACCACATATACTCATACACACAACCATATATACTCACACATACGACCATTTATACTCACACACAAAACCGCATATACTCATATAGCCACATATACTAACACACACACATACGTATATATATATAATGGGCCGGGTTAGCTCAATCGGTAGAGCGTTCGGCTAGAAACCACAAGGTTCCTAGTTCGATACCGGCCCTCGCCAACTCAGCGTATGATTAACACAGGGATCTGTGCGGTAAAGTATGGAGCTGATGGTAGGTGTGGCGCTCCACCTCAGATGCAAAAACTATCTCCTTGGTCTAGCGCAAGTGAAAAGGGGATAGACTCCCTCGCTGTATGGCTCATACCGACATTAGGCCGCCCCGACGACTTATATATATATATATATCTTATTATAATGGAGATTGTGTGGTATTCTGTCTGTAACCGAAACTATATAGCTACACAAATCACAATTCCCTTAGTTATTTACGTAACATTTTCCATGATTTAATTTTTTTTTAAAACTCATTTATTAATAAAATTGTTTTACATTATCAATACGGTTGACCATATCTACATACTAATAACATGCAGTTGTATTTATATATACAACAAAATAGCGGTTTACTGTGTGAACAGGAAGGCTAATTTGCATATTGATTTTAAACATTTGATTTTAATAAATATGTGCTTAGTATTATTGATTTCTAATTGTTTGGTTTTATCTTAATGAATATGAGCAAAGATCTCTTCAATAAATCTTAAAAGAAATTTATTAACAAGAAGAATTAACTGTAATTTTATTCTTTACTTCCTATTTTAACTAAATAGTTAAAATATGAACATTTAACAATGAAAGTCTGGAGTGATTGCAGAGTAAGTTTCACTTGTTCTGTTTTTTTTTATTATAGCCCCCTATGTTTCAAATAGTTTTATCTGCATTCTTATTTAGTTTCATTAGTCTTTCTAATTTAATATAATATTTTATTACATGAAAACTTAAATACGTGCGCCCGGAGGGTGCATATATTAGCTAGTATATATAACTTCCAAAGTGATTAGGCTTCAAGTTGGAATCTGTGCTTAAGATATGTGCTATGAGTGATATCCAGACCGATTGATTTTATGGAAATATCAGACTTGCATAGAGGAGCCTAACCAAAACCCCCACCCACACTCCGAATGTTTTTTTTTTTTTTGGTTGCTTCATTACTGCAATGTCGATATCATAGGAAACTTCAATTCACTTGCGTACATAAATCAAATACACTTGTTTGACAAAAGTTGGTATTAACCCGAATTAAATAAGTCTTCGTATCAAATTGTTTGTTAAAATAATTTTCCACATCCCGTCAGTTCCAGCCCTGCCTGTTACAATCTTATGGGCCATCCTTTAATCTTTAAGCAAGAGCGCTTGTTCGGCGGAAATACTTGGTAATCCTCTGGTTCTCCTAAGTATCGTAAGTTCCTCCTCAATGTTTGCAAATAAACTATGGCAAGTATCAGTGTTTAAGTAATGAATCAGCAACGCATTATGGCTGTTGATTGTCCGGAGGAATAAATCACGTGACCTCTCCCAGTCTATAAATTTAGGTGGGCACACCTCATATAACCAAATATTACGTGTTATAATGGTTAGCCAGGTAGATTTGCAGACCATTGTTAGAGAGTTCGATTCTCATTGGGCGCACAATACTTTTGGCCTTGTGCCAAACCTAAGCTAAGCTTAGTAAATAACTATATCACCAAATATTCCAACACTGCCAATGACAAAAAAGTGTCATTGCCACATACACCTGTTTATAACACCCACTCTGCATACTGATTGGCTCCAGCATTAGGCAATCTGGTGCACAGTAACTGAGGTCTACGTTGGCAAAACTCTATATAAGACAGTTTAGTTGCTAGCGGTGAATCAGATGGGTGACGAATTAGAGGCTGATTGTCCCGATTGGGGTCTAACTGTTGAGGGAGTATTATGTTGAAAGAAACGAAACCTCCCAAGGAACTAGTAATAACATAACTGACGACGCCACCCAAAGCTGTTTAAAAGTACAGGCGTATTTCAAACATTATAATACTCTTTTAAAATGACTTTTCTTTATTATTTACTAGAAGCGGCCACCCGGAATCGCCAGGGTAGAGGGATGATTTTTTAAATGTTAGTCCCGCTGATCCATTAATACTCAATCGTGAGTTGGATCCTCGTCGGATGCCCCATTAAAACCCCCATGTAAAAAAAAGACCTTGCATTGATACAGTCACT
>CM042150.1:19089787-19119787 GCA_023376005.1 Doryteuthis pealeii | reverse complement strand
TTGGATTCATACCTCTCCCAAGGGTATTAGCACCATGTGAAATGCAAACAGCTTCGTCCAGGAATTGAACTCGGGTCGACGAGTCCATTTCATACGACTCTAACTATTACACAACGTGCCTCCTTAATAATAATAATAATAATAATAATAATAATAATAATAATAATAATAAATAAATATAATATATATATGTGTGTGTGTATTTATATCATTAGTATATATATATATATATATATATAATATATATATATATATATATAATGTGTGTGTGTTTAGACACGGTTCCAATGGTGGATGAGTGAGTAGTATTATAGAGTCTTAGTATATTGCAACGTATGGTAAATCCCAAAAGAGGGTGAGTGGCCTTTCGTGAGTTGTATTTCGCGTTACTGCAGTTAATACGACTGATTTGACACAAGAACAATTTTGAAAAAAGGATCTACACGCGAACGTAGGAATTCTTTGTATTTCTCAATTTTGAATCGCTTCAGGCGCCAGACATTAACTCTGAATGTAACCTTTCAAGTGCAATGGACAAGTGCAGCTTGAGGCGGGGCTCTCCATAAGCTAATCGATATCTATTATGTCCCACCCTCCGGCCACAGATGACCGAGGTGCGGTCTGACGCAAGATGCTGGTAATGAGTTTCAATTACAAACATCGTTCTTCCCAACTTTTACAACTGCTAAATAATCAGTAGATATGATTGGTTTGTTTTGGTCTCTTTGTTTAATGGCATGGGTTATTTAATGCCAGTAGAAATAGGGTTCCGACAATGAAGAATTCAGAGACTAAGCATTGATACCAGATTGGAAAAAAATCAAAACTTTTCCTTGGATCTCATGAAAAAGAAAGAGGGGTACATTTAATAAAGCCTAGAGAATGTATTTACCAACATTTTATTGCTAGTGAAGAATCGTGGTGTAATGACTATTGTCGTAAGAAATAGACTCAGAGACCTGAGTTCAAATCCAGGACAATACTTTTCGATTCAGGAATCCAACTATTCTCCCTTCAACTATGGGTAAATAGTAGGGCAGACAGGGCTCTTTGACCTTGGTATGGCTATCATTCTATGAGAAGGAAAACTCTGAATTAAAATCGACCTTGTGTTACATCTTTCTCATATTAAGGGATTGGGTAAAGTGAAGAATAAATATACTGAAGATTCGGATTATTGTATGAATATTATTCATATATATATTTACCAACCCCTCCGCACGAGCAGGATACGACACAAGGTCAATTTCTTAAGCGGAGTTCAACAGGTTTGAATTCAGAGTTTTCCTTCTCCTAGACCGGTTGCCTAACCAAGATTAAAGAGCCAAGTCTGTCCTACTATTTACCCATAGCTGGAGGGAGAGTAGGATTCATACCTTTCCCAAGGGTATTAGCACTAAGTGAAATGCAATTACCACGTCCAGGATATGAACTCGGGGCGACGTGTCCATTTCCCATGACTTTAACCGTTACACCACGCGCTTCCTTTTTTTAAACCCAATGATTTCCATTTCAACGCAATGATTAATGAATAAAAATGTCCATATTTAACTTTAACATTTTTAATTATTACCGTAAATCCTCGAGTATAATCCGCACTTTTCCCCCCAAAATTTAAAGGTCAAAATCCCTAGTGCGTACTATATACAAGGTTAAAAATGAAAAATATTTTTTAAGCAATGTCCTAGTCTCTATTTGCTGTCCAATGAAAACAAAGGCCAAGCTAAAATTTACACCAAGTAAAGGACATATGGTCTACAATAACATATCCAAAATCCTCTCAATTTTGACGAGGAGAAAAAAGCTATTAAGATTTCAAAAAGCTCGATATTTCTCAAATATTTGGCTAAAATGAGGAAAATTTTTCCGCTGAACTTAAGTAAAAAAAGATGAAAATATCATAACAAGATCGCCTAAATAAAAACTAAGTAATGTAAGTAATGAGAATTTCTGTCTGTCTATGCAAATTAGGTTATTTAATGCCAAAGTAATCCCTGTGAAGATTCTATTCTTTCCAAAATCTAACACAAAGGAGAATAAAAAGTAATTGAAAAAAAATTAGTGTTTTGTACTAATTGCTCGGTAGATTGAAGAGTGCGATTTTTTCTTTTAGTTCTTAATTTAATTTCCTGATTTCACTTTAAGTAAAAGGTTTGTTTTGTTGTTTTTTTTACAAAGCCCCTTAAAAAAGGAAAACAAATTTTAAAATGAATAAAAAGTTTTATGAATGGTGTTTATGCTAAATTAAACTAATGTTTAAATTATTAAATATTCGAATACATTTCTAGATTAATTCCTTTAAAAACTAAGCATAACCAAAGGTTGGCGCAAGGTCACAAATATTGGAGTTCTACTGAGGATCAAACCCTTTACTCAAGCTTAGTGACTATTTTTTCATAATGAGCTGAGGATGCATGTGTCGTAGTGGCTAATATGCTGGACTACAACATCGGAGTAAGCGAGTTCGAGCCCCACAATGAGACGTTCATTCTAATCGGATGATATAAATTATTTGTCCAAATCTGATTAAAATTTAGATTTTAATTAACTTAAAACCAGTTAAATCTTGAAATAGAATCAGTCCAGACATGGTTAACACGTTGTCTACGTTTCTTCTAACTGACGTTGTCGCATTTTCCTTTATTGCATCAGTTTTGAAATTATTGATGGTAGACAGTGTGCCAATAATGTACCATACCTCTTTGGTATAATATGATACCAACACTTGTACGGAAGTTATAAATTGTGTGTATTACGTGTCGGTACACATTTAGCACACGTATTTATCTGTGATTTATTTATAATTTGTATCTATTTCATACAATATGATATAATAGCAATATGTAATATAGAATGATTTGTAACAGGTTATATATATATATATATATATATATATATATATATATATATATGGGGGGAAGAAGTGAATCCGACGGTATGAAGTATATTAAGAAAATTGAAAAAACACAGGTTTAAACAAGTTGATTGGTAAGTTTATTGGCCGACGCTGCAGTGTTTCGATCTATTAATTAGATCATCTTCAGGGCATTTGTTGGTATATGGAACGTGATGAAAAAAATTTTATCACCGAATAACGAGAAAAGCAAGTGATAGTCCTTGTTTATCAGTCTGTTCAAAATTTGAAGTCTGAAGAAAAGACGCTGAAAAAAGTGGACGGTTTGAAATATGACGTCAAATATTCTCTTTTACGATGTGAGTATGAGAGTGTGTGTATCGAAAAAATGGCATTGTGCATGTATATATATATATACATATATATATATATATATATATATATAGATAGATAGATAAAAGGGTATGAAAACACACAATGTTGTTAAAATGAATATATTTTTATATAATTTTCATTGCTAATATTGACAAGATTTCGATTTATAAAAAATCATCATCAGAGCATAATCATAATTAGGTCCGTTTTTAGATGTATTTTTTAAAAAATCCGGACTCATCGAGAGAGAAGCAGAAAATAATTTAAATTCTAACCGGAAACATTGTTTTTCACAAAAAGCATATAAGTCATGCGATCGCTTCGTCTTTGTTCATTCACTGCGTTTCGCTGTTTTGCTAACGCCATGCACATTACGCTACATCTTAAGTCATGTATATATATATATATATATATATATATATATATATATATATATGTGTGTGTGTGTGTGTGTGTGTGTGTGTGTGTGTGTGACAATTTATATTTATTTGATTGTGAATGGATTCCTATTTTTGTTTTATATTTACATTATTTATATGCACACAAAAAGACAACCAAATATCTACACCAAAACATATACAGCCATATATAGACACACATACACACATACATATATATGTGTACACCCACATGCAACCATATATATGCATACATATATATATATAAACACACACACACACACACACACATATATATATGTATGTGTGTGTGTGTGTGTGTGTGTGTGTGTTTGTGTGTAGAAAAAACTATCCAGTTAGTTCCCCCCACTTCACCACATCTTGAATATCTTCATGCGTCCTGGAATCTGCGCCAGACTGGTTACTTCCACTTCTTCATATACAACCAGCATTTCTCATGTCATCCACAATCTCACCACATGTCCTGATAAAGACAGCATAAACCGAAACGTTAAACATCGACTTCACTATTCAAGAATAAACTCATCTTTTGGAATACTTCGTATTTTCAAAAAAATTTTCTACATACTGTTGGATTTAATTCCCTATTTTACTCCCATATATACGAACGTATGTAAGTATGTATGCATGTAAACGAGCCAAATATAGAATCTTTAATAACCAAGCATAGATTGAGGTGTAGTGGGCATTTAGTAAGGATGACGATGGGCGACTTCCAAAACAACTGTTCTATGAAGAACTTGCAAACGGAAGGGGGGGTATTTTGCCTCATACCCCACTTGTATGGGCTGGGCACAAGGACTCATTTTAACGTGGGCCCACCCACAAGCCGAAGCTCATTAAAATCGATCCCGCCACGTCATACTATCATTAAATTACAAATTGGATTAGTAATTGCTTTATTCTTTAATATAGAGAATTTTATGGGTATTGCTCTTATACATATCTCGCTACAATGAGCCATTTTTGTAGTAGCGTAATATTCATACAAATATTGTATCATTATAATATAGATTATCTGCGGGACCAGCCTATTCATAATTCCACTACTGGTAGGCGCCCCAAGCAACATCATCTATGAATTATATTTTTTTCTTTTTAAGAAATGGAGTTGTATACAGAGTAAGTCAATAGATATGCTAATCATCTATGGGAACTAAGCATTGGGAATCCCCCCTCATCTCTCTCTCTCTCTATATATATATATATATATATATATATATTATATATATATATCAAACACACACATTCACATGCACACAAGCCCTCTCTCTCTCTCTCTCTCTCTCTCTCTCTCTCTCTCTCTCTCTCTCTCTCTCTCTCTTCTCTCTCTCTCGCTCTCCACCCATTTTTGAGTCACTGAATTGGTTTTGCTTTACGGAACACAGGAATTCAGATTCAGCAAAAAAAATCAAAACAAACAAACAAAAAAAAACAAACAAAAAAACTCCACTACCTTGGTGTACGCGATCTATTTATTAGATTTCTTTTTCTTTGTTTTTTTTTTTTTTATTACATGTTCGTATACGTAGCCATCTTGATTTTACTAAATCTCAGCGAAGTTTTCCACCTTTTTTTTTATTCAAATGTCATTTCAAAGAAAACGATACATTCTTTCTTGCTCTAGATATGTTCAGACATGTTGTACCTTGTGGTATCTCTTTTCTTTGACAGACAGATCTAGAGACATCATTAAATATACATATATACATGATGGCAGCAAACTCGTGTTCGAGTATTGCCATGATAAAAAAGATTAAAAAAAAAACTTCAAAAGTTATTCCAGGTAGCACAGGGTATTCTATTGATCCATTTCGACGATGCACAGTTTGGTGACTCATCAGACCAGTTCTGTTTAGACACAGCCTTCCTCATTGTTCACATAGTAGACCGATTTGAAGCCCTTGGTCGTCTACTGTTTTATTAACGTTCCCCTTGCGAACATCTCATTTTAACCGTTCATGTTGCATACGGTTGGTCTCAAATTTCTTTGTGTTTTCCTGCAAAGTTTTTCTCCACTGCCCACGGTTCAAAGCTTTACTCTCCCAGGTTTTGTCGTCGATGCTACACTTTTTCAAGGTCGACTTCAGGCAATCCTTGTACCTCTTCTTAGGCTTTTGAGCCAAACTCTTTCCGTTTGCAAGTATACTTACCTGTCCCAGACGGGGGGTCCAGTGTGCTTCGGTCACTGGATCAGGTTCAAGTACAAATAATAGCGTCGATCCTAGAGGGCTATCCTCCCAGGCAATACCTGTCCCCTTGGGGTCGGGGCTGGGTTTATTACCCAGCGCATGAGGCTCCCCCTTGAGGGGGAATGCCGAAGGGATCGACGCAATTTTTGTTCTTTCCCACCCATGAGGTTCGGCTTGTGGGTGGGCCCACGTTAAAACGAGGCCTTGTGCCCAGCCCATACAAGAGGGGGGATGAGACAAATACATTCAATATACTAACACACAACTTTTGCATAAATGGACTATTTGATATTTTAAAAAAGTGAAAAATCGACCTGCCCTACTGGTCAGTGGCTACAGAATACATCTGTTTGAAGTAATCTTCAAAATAGGCAAAGATGTTGGTGTGCCAAGAATACCAGAAAAGAAGTCACATTAAGTCAATGTGTAAGTAAAGTAAAGTCATCGGGGCGGCCTTAAGTCGGTATCAGCCAGTCAGTGAGGGAGTCTATCCCCTTTTCACTAGCGCTAGACCAAGGAGATTGTTTTTGGCGTCTGAGGTGGAGCGCCATACCTACCATCAGCTCCTTACTTTACCGCACAGATCCCTGTGCTACTCATACGCTGAGTTAGCGAGGACCGGTATCGAACTAGGAACCTTGTGGTTTCTAGCCGAACGCTCTACCGACTGAGCTGTGTACAACTAAGCAATTCTACAATATTAGAAATGAAAGAAAACTAAACGAACAAAATAGTGTTGAAAACGTTACTTTTCAATTTAAAAAAGGCAGATATACAAAAATACAAAACATTGAAAATAAGAAAAAAACAACAAAAAACAAGATGAAAATGTTTGTAAAAATTAGTACTTTATGTTCGTCGTTGAAAAAAAAAAAAAAAGGATTGTCGTGTGGTTTTGGATTTAATACATTCTTATAATTCAATGTCTGTTTTTTTATATTTCTAATATACAATGGTACTTTGACTTACGAGTTATCTAACTAACGAGTTTTCCAAGTTGTCACTCGGTCAATGTTTTTGCTTTGTGTTGAGAGCTAAAATCTGAGGTTCGAGCGAGCTTCAGATACCGTGTTTCACTGAAAATAAGATCTCCCTGCAAAATAAGACCTAGAGTGATTTAAAAAAATATATAAGCACTGTCCTTAAAATAAGCCCTAGTTGAGAGTGGCATACAGACGAAAGAAATAAGCATACTTCACAATCACATCATGCGACGCAAACACTTGATATTCTCTCCCTCCAAATAAGACCTATTATGATATTTCGGAGTAAAAATTAATATAAGCCCTATCTCATGTTCGGGGAAACACGGTATGTTTATATTAATAAATTCACTAAAAATATTTTATTTTCCAAATTTATTACTCCAAAGAAAAATATTATCTATAAAGAAATAAACATTGCAGCACATAATCCATTACATTCTATGTTACTATGTTTTTATACAGTGACATTTTTCTTATAAAAAAAACGTAACATAAAATGAGGTGTTTGTATTGGATGGAACGGATTAATGGCATTTCAGTTTATTTCAAAGGAGAAAATTGATTTGATATACGAGGAAACTGAGCTAAGAGCGGAAGAAATTAAATTCGTAAGTCAAGGTACCAGTGTATGTTACAATATTATTTTGGTATTTCGTAACATTAGTATTAATATTTGAGATTTGAATGGACATTTTTTTTGTTAATATGTTCCTTTCCTTATTTTTCTTTATTCATTTCCCAAGGTTTCGGCCACCACACCAGCCTTCTTCATATTGATAATTGTTCTGCTAGAGAATCTGTTGTCTGCCATATCTGGTTATCATGGCAGCCCGTTGTATACGTCGTAAATTGTCCACTTGATTCCATCTGGATTTTGTTGAGGATTTTTTTTAACATGTCATCAATTCAACTCTTAAAAAAGAATAATAACTAATTTCCCAAACAAAACTATAAATTTACTGTGCGGAAGGGTTGGTTAGTGTTTAATGGCACATCAACAATGGTGGGTTATTTGGTGCCAAATCTTGTTTTTTTAAAATATATGATTTGTTTAACTTCATGTGTATTAATAAATTGGTAGAAATAATTTTTGATTAAATTCATGTTTATATATATATATATATATATATATATATATATATATATATATATATATATAATTGGTTAAACCTCATGTGTATTAATACACTGGTAGAAATAATGTTTAATTAAATTCATGATTTTTTGGTATATATAATTTGTTCAACCTCATGTGTATTAATAAACTGGTAGAAATAATGTTTAATTAAATTCATGTTTGCTGTATATATATAATTTGTTCAACTTCATGTTTATTAATAAATTGGTATAAATAATTTTTTATATATAATTTGTTCAACCTCATGTGTATTAATAAACTGTTAGAAATAATTATATATATATATATATATATATATATATATATATAATTGGTTTAATCTCATGTGTATTAATAAACTGGTAGAAATGATTTTTAATTAAATTCATGCTTTTTTAAAAATTATATAATTTGTTTAACTTTATATGCATTAATAAATTGGTAGAAATAATTGTAATTAGATGTGTATTAATACATAATTCTATATTAGTTTATTGGTTATTTAGTTTAATGGCATATCAACCTTTTTTATTTGTAGGTTAGGTTTTGTATTTATTTGTATTGATAAGTTAATCGAAATAATTTCTTTGTTAGATTTAGCATTAAATTCATATATATCAGTAAAGTGAAATAATTTACATTAACTTGTAAACAGATATATTTAAACTATAGATTTGACCCTACCGGGTACTACCACTCCGGATCAAAGCGGTCCAGGGAGTAATGTCAATTAAGTGGTACTACGCACTCCCCAGAGCTCCATTGCTGGAACCTCATCACTAGATGCAATTTAGCATCATACCCAGGACACTAAAGCTCTAGATGACTAATAGATGGGACCCTAATAAGTACAACTACTATGCAGAGAGCATGTGGAAGCAATGGCAATGAAAAGGGACTCCGTAATCCCCAGAGCTCCAGTTTAGCGTCATGTCCAAGACACTAAATATGGTAAAAATAATTATCATTGTTTTGATTTTTAATTAATTTCATGTGTATCAACAACTTTGTAGAAATAATTATTTAACTGTGTTACGTGTGTTACGTAATGGGCGTGACGTGGAGACGCGAGTGAGGCCTGATGTGTGGATTAGAACGGAAATGTTTAAGTGCTGATTTTGGCTGTTTTGGTTGGACGAACGAAGGGGAGAAAGAGGGGTTAGAGGCCAGAGTGTAGAAGGAGTCTGAGGGAATGCATTAACTGAGAAATACGTGGAATTTCTTGCTCTCGAATTGTAATTTGTGTGAAATAAAATACTCATGAGTGAAAAGAAGTGTTATTACTAAAAACTATAAATGGCATAAGGAAAGATAACCCTAACTCTCAAGTTGGCGTCCAAACTCCATGACATCATAGAACTGCCAACAACTGAACAGTAGCCCAGGAGAAAGGATTCCACCCTTCTCCAATGCAGTACCGGTACAGAGGTAAGTATATTGAATATTTCTTTATCCACACATCATTCACTCCATGAAGGGTATTTGCCTGCTCATCCCACTTATGAGGGCTGGACATAAGGTCTCGTTTTTACGTGGGCGCATAAAAAATTGCGTCGATCTGGGGGGGATGGCCCCCTGGGATCGACGCTATTAATTGTACTTTAACCGGTCCAGTGGCCGAAGCACACTGGACCCCCAGCCGAGGCCAGGTAGTTCAGAAGAAAGAGTCGTTATTTGGGCAACGCGGGCACATCATCTCTCCATTTGGAAATGAGTGTAAGACGTAACGAAGTGTTGACACGTCATCATCTCAGCCATTCCAACAAGGAGGGAGTAAAGTAAGTAAAAGTAAAGTGGGTCTAAAGTGGCCTATAGTCGGTATCAGCCAATCAGCGAGGGAGTCTATCCCATTTTCCTAGCGCCAGACTAAGGAGATTGTTTTCTGCGTCTGAGTTGGAGTGCCACACCTACCATCAGCTCCTTACTTTACCGCACATATCCCATGCTACTCATAACGCTGAGTTGGCGAGGGGCGGTTTCGAACTAGGAACCTTGTGATTTCTAGCCGAACGCTCTACCGACTGAGCTAACCCAGTAAACAAATGTATTTAACACATCTCTCCAGTCCGACAAGGACAGGGTAGTGTAACAACGTGTATCAATAAATTAGAAGAAGCAACTTCATATGTATTAATAAATACTCGTGATTGACCCACAGCCATTGCCATCTAGAACCCTTATAACAATAAGGATGGATGTTTGACATAAGAGCAATCTAAAGAATATAGTCGGGACAATCATAGAGGTGCAAGGGCTTGACATGACCAGCCTTTTGATTGGATGGGACCTCTCTGACCACCCGTCTAGCCCAATCAAGGGCCAAAGTGAAGTGCTGCGTATCACGGGACCACATAGACCAACAGCAGAGTACAGTTAACTTATTCTGCAATCTCAGCCGACAGCGCGGTCTGCGCAAACAGGCCTATATATTGTAATGTTCTGTTTTTTTTATGTTTATGTAACAGCAAAAAATGGAACATCGTAGTGGGATTTTGATTAACACAATATCATATAAATACCTCTAGAAAATGAAGTCATTTCCAATCAAATTTTGGTATTAATGATACTAGGAGATTACGTTTGCGCTCAACCGAATATAATTTCGCAGGGGAGATAATCATGTGTTTATTTATTCATTTTTGTATTTTTTTTTGTTTCTGTTTGGAACATTTCTATTAATAATGGAGATTGTCTGTATTTCTGTCTGTAACAAAAACTACGTCATAGCTCTACGTCACAACCTACGTCACAATATCCTTATGCTATATACATCTAAAATTTGAGTAAGCAATTTTAATAATTGTTTTTTACTCTAGTCCCTTTTTTTACAGTAAAGAAGTTAACTAAAAAGTTTACAAATAAATAAATACCTACGATTTTGTGGAAAATTGATGTGAAAAATATTCAAAATAATTAATTACATGCATGCAACATTTTATTTGGGAGGGACGGGGCTCAGTTTTCATTTCAAATTGTTTTATTTTTTTACCCCTTTAATAAATATGAGGATTTGTCTTACTTATGATACAAACCCTCAGACATTGAATTTCTAACTGCCACCCTCGCAGGCAATGTCTTTCAAAAATCAATTTTTACGATGCCCGGAGGGTGTTTTCTGTTGCTAGCAACCTTTATTTAATACTTTGTAGAGCATATATTATTCACTTCTAGTAATATTAATTGAATTATTCGTCTCATTTATATCCATTTTAAAAAATTGTAAATTGTTGAATTAAAATTACTTACTATATCGTTATATGTGGGGTCATTCTCTCTACCCAGGCAACAACAAAAAAAAGAAGAAAAAAAAAAGAATTAATCCAAATTTAAATGCGGTCATTTCATTTTGATTTAATTGCTTTATTTATTTCTTTATTTACTTATTTATTCTTATTTGGTATGTTTTTTTATTTGACTAATCGTCTCATTTATATCTTATTTTTTTTATTATATCTTATTAAAAAAATGTAAATTATTGATTAAAATTTGTAACTATATTGTAATATGTGGTGTCATTCTCTCTACCCAGGCAAAAAAAAAAAAATCTTAAAGAAATAATTCTTTAATTTAAAAAAATTTAAATGCGGTCATATTATTTTAATTCAATAGATTTATTTATTTGTATATATTCTTTAGTATTTTTTAATTATTTTGAAACATAATATCAATTGGACAAATCGATCATTTACAAGGTGTGTCAAAAAGTATCGAGATTTTTTGTACTTTTGACACACCTTGTATTCTGAAGAAATTAACGTTCCATTCATTGTTCATTTTTATCTTGGTAAATACAGCTTCAATCTAGATACTTTTATGACACACCTTGCATAAGGTATTTCAAAAATTTAACTTATTAATTAAATTTTCTTACTATATTGTTATATGTGGTGTCATTTCCTCTACCCAACCGAAAAAAATTGACTTCCCACAAGGCCAGATTAAAACAAGTCATTTTACGTGTTTTTTATGGGGCATCCAGCGAGGTGCCAACTCAATAGTAATGGATCTGTTAGACTAGCTTGCTAGCCACTGCAACATGTTTTTTGTTCTGTTTTGTTTTGTTTTTTCCACTCCACCCAGGGGGCGTCGAGTAGCCGCTTCTAGTGTAAAATAAATATTAATAAAAAACAATGAACGCAAAAAGCGTTTGAAAATCTATACAAAAAGGATATTTTTAGTCATGTAATGAATGTAATAAATAATGATGTTAAAGTTCATGTTTCAGTAGAGGTTCCCAACCCGCAGGCCGTGGGACAAATGCAACCTTCGAGGCTTCAACATTTTCTCTTCGACTTTTGACATTAATTTTGAAGAATTACTACAATTACAACTGAAGATGGGACCCAGTGATTTTCAGTGTTCAGAATATTTGAAATCGAGGATTCTTGCTTGCCAGATCCTCGATTTCTATATGAACAACGTACTTTGATCTAGACGATTCCCCGTCCTTATCTCTCACACCCAGAAAGTAGTGAGTATGTTTGGCACTCCACACTGCTGTGGAGAGTTTTTTAAAAAATAAACAGATTTATTTGACCCTAAAACGTAACATCACTTCAGGTCAGAGTTGAGCTGGGAGCAATGGCAAGGAAGGAATACTCCACACTACCCGGATTTCAAGAAACTGGAGCCTCACCATCAGATACAGTTTAGTGTGTGTGTATGGACATACATGTATGTATGTATAGTAAATTCTCAGATTTTATGAAGAATTCAGTACTTTTTATGTACTAGCTGTATCATAGTGTGTAGTAATAACTTTCTAACTTGTTACTTTGTTTGATTTGCTGCTTACAGTAACCACTTTCTAAATAGTCACCCATCTTAGTACTAGGCAAGTTCATTATTGCTTATCTTCTTATTTAATAAGCGTTGCTTAGTCAGGCACACGATGGCACCAAGCTGCTTACAGTACCAGCTGGTACTACGTGTTGTTCTCCAAAATGAAGCACGCTGCGTTTGCAATTATCAAATTATCTTACTTCATAATTTGACGTTTTCTTTTCTTTATATAAAGAATCCGGAGACTTAGTTCTTTGAACGTGTATGGGAATATATGAACACACAATTTTTATACATGTGTATATCTCAACTTCTTAGGACTAACTGATTAAATTTCAAATCTATTTCTCTAAATTTTAGAATCCCTCGGTCACCTGACTGAGATTTTACACTCACAACAAATTTCTCAACTTGATCTCGAGGTCATCACATGTCACTAACACTTAGAGTTCACATTACTTCACTAGATAAGAATTCTAATCTACTTTTTCTGTTGTCAACTGGTGGATTTTGCAGTGCCAGCGGATCACAGGGTGAAGTTAAAGGAAAATGAAAAATTGACAAATATCTGGACCTTGCCAGAGAACTGAAAAAGTTATGGAATATGAAAGTGAAAGTGATACAATTGTAGTTGGTGCCAAAAGCATTAGAAAAAAAGTTTGGATATCAGAGGAAGGATTGAAACCATTCAGAACACTGCACTGCTGCAATCTGCCAGAATACTCAGAAGAGTCCTGGAGACCTGAGGAGACTTGCTGTCACTCAGACTCCAGTGAAATACCATCAGCTAACACTGATGTGAAAACTCAAAAGGAGTAAATAATAATAATAATGATAATGATAATAATAATAATAATAATAATGATAATAATAATAATAATAATAATAATTGTCTGATATGCCTTTTCTCTCAACTTCTTCATTTAATGTATCAAAAATATAATATATTTTTTGTAATTACAAACGACATCAGATGTTAATTGCCTGAATTTTTAGAATTTTCAATAATTGAAAAGGCTAGATGAAATTGTTTTAAAAGTAAAATTACTTAAAAGAAAATTACTTAAAAAAATGAAGATATCGGAAAATAACTGATGCTATTGGATTTTACGCTTTATGTTGTGGTGGAAACGTCATAAACAATATATATATATATTTAATGATTGTGACGCTTCTCGGGTTGCATATCGGACTGATAGTCGGGTAAAAATAACGACGTCATTATTTGAATGAAATCTTTAAAAGTTCTTCGTCTTTTCTAATCAACAGTCAAACTATTCTAGACAATTTTCCATGCTGGATCATTGCTATGCCCAGATGGAGAGGGAACATCTGAAGAAGGCCTGAGGATACAGCGGCCGAAACCTTTTGTTTTTACATACCACCATAAAGATGAGGAAAACAGATCAAAAAATCAAAATAATGACCATCAGATGTCTCTAATAAATTATGTTTGTTACCTTGTAGATTAAAATAGATTAAAAACTATTTTTACAATCACGGCTTGAATTATCATGAGTTTGGCTTTGTGGCCCACGGACTGAAAAGATTGGGAACCCCTATTTTAGTGTTATGTATGAGAATGTGAAATATGTTATGATAATGATAGTGTTTATGTGTTAAGTAGAAATTTGAATGAAATCTGCCGATCCACTGTCTGTTTGTTCTCTATTTGTATCTGAGATAAGCGGCAGCATTCTCTCTGGATTCTGTCCGGTCGTGTCTTGATCTGTGGCCAGGGGAAAAAACGTCGCCGCTGAATGACTTGTTACAGACTCCTGGGTAAGTGATGCTAATGACTGCGGATTCTGAAACTGTGACTGATTCGTGTCCGCAATGAGGGGCGTCTGGTTATTTATATTAGCACACGCATTGTCGGGGAGAATGAAGAGATCGTAAGCGGGTTTCCGGGTCCGACGACAGCAGCTCCGTAAGGCCCTGGACGACGAGCAACCGCACTCTTTGAATAGGCTGTAGCCGCATTTAAAGACGACGGCGAGGGCCGTCACAGCGGTGAGTAAAAGGATGACACTGATGACAATGGGAAGAACCGGAAGCGTATCTCTTTTACCATCTCGTTCCCCGGTCGGAAGACGAGTGACAATGCCGATGCAGTTCAAACCGAGACCCAAAGGATCTTTCGGGTTTGTCGCACATTTGGCCACAGAGTCGGTGCGCGCGCAGAAGTGGTAGAAGACGCCCGACGTCAGATCAGATATTTCGTAGGTTATGTTTTTGATTTCGGGGATCTTGTAGCAGGACGTGTCGCTGTCGTTGCTCCAGTACTGCAGTGTGTACTTGAGGTATTTCTCTTGGAGCCACTGGGACATGTTCTTGTTTTGGACGCTCACCCTCAGTTCCACGCTGAATTCCGTGACACGTCGGGGTTTCAAGATGAGCAGGGCTTCGCATCGGGGTCCAATCCATCGGTCGTGGCACACACATTCGGCATGCTTCGTTTTGTTGCCGTTTTGTTCGGACACAATTGTCGTACACTGGCCCTCATTTTCACACCGGAAACTCTCACACGGATTTTCCATGCCCTCGGTGTTGTCATAACTGACATTACTTGTGATGTTTGGTAAAATATCCACTGAAAAAAAAGAAAAAGAAAATGATTATTTTAAAAGTAGGCATTATGATATTTATAAAATCATCGCAACAGCCATTACACGAGTTGGTTTGATATATATATATATATATATATATATATATATATATATATATGAGAATGAATAAAAAAAGAAAGAACAGAATGGATAATAAAAAATTCTATGAAAAATCAACTAATAGTCAAATTTTCACGAAACTTTCGGTAATTATTCATCTGTAGATGGAAATAAGTTTGAAATAGTTTTTTTTAAAATATATTAGGGGAAATATTTTGACGAGCACCCCTCTATTTTATTTTATGAAATCTAAAAAAAAAAAAAAAAAAAAAAAATGAACAAATAAAAAACGAATTTTTTCTATAAAGATGTCTGAATAATTATATCAGAAGATTTTTTATAAGTTTTTATAGTGTACATTTTTCAGTAAAAAAATCCAAAACAAAACAAACAAACAAAAAAAAAACATTAATTTTAAATTCTGCTAAAAAATGTCAACATTGTTAGACACAATTCTGTAAGTATGTGACTTCCAGCAAATATTGAACTCACTATTTCGTGACCACCTCAATAGATGTTTAACAGGTTTGAATTCAGAGTTTTCCTTCTCCTAGACGGGTTGCCTAACCATGGTTTAAGAGCCCAGTCTGCCCTACTATTTACGCATATCTTGAGCGAGAGTAGTTGGATTCATACCTTTCCCCAAGAGTATTAGTGCTATATGAATTGTAGCTTCGTCCAGGATTTGAACTCGTGTCGACGAGTCCATTTCCCACGACGGTAACCATTACACCATGCGCCTCCCAAAATCTAGCGGATAAATGAGGTTGTTGTCATATATACGTCATCAGCCGGTCGATTTTAGCCAATCGGATCATCTGGTCGGCGTGATTGCCTTCTTTTGTCTCGATCATCGACTGTAACTAGCAAAGGAAAAATCATTAAAAGTTCTGACACTTAGCGTATCCTGTGGCTAATGTTACTTTCTCCGCTTTACATTTACTCTTCAATTAGGACAAACTATGAAGAATCCCAAAAAGAGAACGGCTAATGCGCCTCACATGTCAATTATGTCGGCTGAGAAAATAATGGCCGCTTAGTATCTCAATTAACTTCCAAAGAGACAGACACAGAAGACGAGAGGATTTGTGCGTTGGGCTCCGCGCATGCGCAGCTCACACATCACGAATATTTGACGTGTTCAATATGTATCTAAGTAGTGTCCTTTCTATTTCGGTCAGGACGTCTCAAGCATTTTTGCTTGATGCACTCATGATGTAGCCAAATTTTATTTCCGTTCATCTACAAATAAATTAAATGAACGTTGAGATATTTTTAACTTAGTCTCGCTATATGCCATGTTTAATTTCTCGGTTTCAAGATTGATACATATCTAAATATATATATATACCAACCCCTCCGCATGAGCAGGATGTGACACAAGATCAATTTATTAAGTGGAATTTAAAAGGTTTGAATTCAGAGTTTTCCTTCTCCTAGACCGGTTGCCTAACCAAGGTTAAAGAGCCAAGTCCTCCCAACTATTTACCCATAGCTGGAGGGAGAGTAGAATTCATACCTTTGTTACATAATCTATGCGGTTGCATAAGATTATTGTCGGTCCCCTGTAATTCTGAGGGGATGACCCTTTTCATACCATGGCCGGGTCCTTCAATGGAAAATTACAGAAGCCCGCCAAAATACGTGAAGTCACGTGGGACCTGTTCGGTCCCCAGTTTGCAGTTGGACGTCAGGCAGAGAAGTCGACCATTTTAGGCCCTGCCTAAAACTGGAACTCACGCGCGCTATGTTAGTCAGATATTTAGTTACGTGAAATGTATAGTTAAGGAAATAAAAGTTTGTATAAGTAATATGTTCTTGTGGTTGATGAATGTCTTGGTAACAAGACTAAGAAATGAATCCAGGACGACCAGCCAGCAGGAACATAGCAATAGAAAGTCCAGACCTTAGCAGATCCGAGACGCTTGACCAGACCAAGTCAAGATGCTAGAAGATAGAACCAAAGCCGACCAGAAGAAAATACGACCAGAAGTAAGAAGTAATGAAGAGGGTATACAACACCTTTACCAAGGGTATTAGTGCTAAGTAAAATGCAATTACCACGTCCAGGATTTGAATTCGGGGCGACGAGTCCATTTCCTATGACTTTAACCATTACACCACGTGATTCCTACCATGTATATCAATATATATATACGGAAAAGTTATTATAAACTAGCTTAATAGCCACCCTATTAAGTTAGCTCCTGTTTTGACATTATATAATGCCTACTTTGGTGGCTGAACAGTCCACAACATGCAACAATCCAGTTTGGCTCTTACTTAGGCTAGACAAACGTTCGGAGAGACCCCCACCGATCAATCGGCTGGCCCTGTCAAGCCCTAACACCTATATGTTTGTACCGAACCTATTGTATTTATGACAAACCCCAACCCTTTTTATCATATATGTGCTAGAAAGCGGTGGCTGAGTGTCTTAGTGTCTTGTGTGTGACGTTAAACTGCATCTAGTGGTGAGGTTTCAATTCTGGAGTTCTGGGGAGTGTGGAGTATCCTTTAGAAGTGGCTACCCGGCGTCGCCGTAGTAGAGGGGGGATTTTTTAAAAGTTAGTTTAAATCCATTATTACTTATCGCGAGTGAGATCCTCGCTGGTTGCCCCCCCCAAAAAAAAAAAAAATCCCCACGGAAATATAAAACAATAGAGTAAGAAATTTCCATTCAATGATTTACAATTTAAAAAAAGAAAGATATAAATGATGCAATTAATTCAATCAATCAATATTATATTTCAAAGCGAAAGAAAAAAAAGATAAAAAAAAAGATAAACAAAATAACACGCTAATGACTTTCCCTTCTGTTACTTTTCAAATTTTAATTTTTAAATATCTTTCCAAATATAAATCAATCCTTCATTATTGTTGCTCAAAAACCAAGCCCTGGTGATATTTAATGTGTATATATATTTACTTTCTCATTAATTGTTTTGTTTTCGTAGTTTCCTCCGGAAATACACACAACTGCCCTTTATATATATAAATAGATCGTCAATGATGGTTATATTCTAAAGATGGAACACGTATCTATTTTTCTACTTAATCACCATTTTGGTCGATGCATTTTTGAACGCTTGTGGCAGACTTCATGTGCCCATGTCATATCAGGCCAAAAACAATGAAACTAAAAGGACACTTGGCGTAAAGAAAAATTGCAAATATTTCGATCAAATATGAAAGGAAAAGTAGGGAAAAGTAACTCGGAATAAAAGAATTTCTAGAAACTAAGTCCTACAACAAATATAAATCAATCTTTATAATTTTTGCTCAAAAACCAAGCCCTGGTGATATTTAATATATATATATATTTACTTTGTCGTTAGTTGCTTTATTTTCGAAGTTTCCTCCGGACATACAGATACACACAACTGCCCTTTGTATATTTACTAGCAGCGGCTACCCGGCGTCGCCTGGGTAAAGGGGGATTTTTTAAGTTAGTTCCGCAGATCTATTATTGCTGAAACGTGAGTAAATCTTTTTTCCGTTGCAAATTTTTTTTTTAACGCAGGCCAGTGTTATTAGACATCGAATATTGATCAATATGATAACACCTACACAAACAATTACCCGGAAATACTTTTATTTATTTTACAAGTGAAGGTCCGGTTCTCATATGACAGAGTGGGATGTTTCATTAATAATAAACTATATATCAATACTCGTGTTCCTTAAAAGTATGACCGTTATCATCTTGCAACCCCCCCCCCTGATTAAAAATGACACTCTCCACATCGTCCAAGATGAAATGCAAAAATGTAAATCCTGATTATCTGGTGTTGCTTATTTGCCGAATTCTTATTTCTTATAAGTGTCGTCACCTCAGCTAAATAATTGACTATTCCATTTTTATTATAAAGAAGAAAAAAAAAGGGATGAAAAATATAATAAGAAAGAAAGAAAAAAAAGTGAGATAGGGAAATATAGAGAGAAGTGATGAGCACGCGGAAGCGATAACGCTTATCTGTTTCAATCGAATATGATGAAAAGAAAGAAAAAAGAAAATATGAGTGAGAGAGAGTTAAATCAGATTATTATATTTTTTACATATTGATCTATTGTGCAACATCTCTTAATAAATATATCAAACGTTGTAATAATTAAATTATCATACTGTGATATATCCCCAGGTTTGATAGTCTATTTCTAATTCTATTAATCAAAGATCTCTTACGTTGGATACGAATTAAAATTACCTGTTTTTTTTTAATTTTACTTTTTCATTATTTTCATTTCTATTTTAAATCTATATTTCTTCTTCTAATTGGATCATATAACCTTTAGGCACCCCTTTTGCTTTGCTGATCCATAAGTACATTTTTTTCATTTACACCGTCAACATCCGGTTGTTTGTTGGGGGTTAGGGTTAGGGCTAGGGGTTAGTTTTATAATTTTAAAAACCCTCTAAAAATCGTCTGTTAACAAACAACCGGGTGTTGACAGTGTAAATGAAAAAATGTACTTATGCATCAGCAAAGCAAAAGAGGTGCCTAAAAGTCATATGGTCCTTCTTCTCAAAATATACTATTCTTTCTAAAGGGATCATATAACCTATTATAACCCACGTATATTTCAGAATTCACTATCCTTTTATAATGGAGATTCGGTTTCAATATGTAACCAAAACTACGTCACTGTGTATAATACCCTCAGAAATTGCATATATCATTAATACATAGAAAACATCTTATATTTATTAAGAATGTCTCTATGAAAATCAGACTTTGATTTGCCTCAAAACAGCCAATGTTATTAGTGCGTTGAAAATCCTTGTTTTGGTCTCCAACGAATTAAAAACAATCATATGAATGATTTTGTATAGAAACCAATTAAAATCTAATTAAAACAAGTGTACTCTTTTTATTTGTGTTCTTATTTAATTTCATTAGACTTTCTAGTTTAATATAGTTTATTACATTAAAACTTAAATACTTACGCCCGGGGGGGTATATATTTATATCTGGCATGATTTTATAGAAAGATTTGTTTATATTATAATCGATTCAAATGTTTTCTTTTACTAAGTGACATGCGTCGTTGGTGACGCTGAAAAGACCCGGATGTTTTCGGTCAGAGCCAGATAATTCGTTGATCTTATTGGTTCGTTTTAAAATGGGTCGTATGGAAACGATACACAAAACCCAATCAGATATTCTAATTGAAAACATATTATATATATATATATATATATATATATATGTGTGTGTGTGTGTGTGTGTGTGTGTGTGTGTGTGTGTGCGTGCGTTTTCTTTAATGTTACTTTCTTTCGATAATTTGTAAACAGATGTTGTACACACACACGTCCAATATATATATATATATATATATATATATATATATATGTATATGTATAAGTATTAACTTACCGGTGGTATAAGAACGATCGTTGGAAGCGCACAATATCCAGAGGTTTGAGAAAAAACAAATACAAAGTGCTCAATACAATGTAGAGCATAAATTTATTTAAGAATGGAAATGAGTAACCTACTCGAGTTTCATCGATAGATTCTTCAGGGTTACTTTTAAATTAATCGAGTTTACGATTAATCTTTGGTGTTATAAACATGCCCGTTGGAATGGGACTTAAATTCAGTAGAGGAACGCTTGTTTACATTTCGTAGATCAGGAACGGTTTTTGATTATTGAATTAAAAATTTGAATTAATTTATGGGAATTATTTTTCAATTATTATTAATAAAAGATATGTTATGGGTCGTATTAATAGTTAAAAGTTGAAAATTTAAAATTATTTAATAACTAGTTTAATTTGGTTTGAGAGTATTTAAAAAATACAGGTTGTGTATGTTATGATAATAAAAATAAAAATAAAAAAAAGTGGAAAAAAAAAAAAAAATACATTATATATATATATGAGATAGAGAGAGACAGAGAGAGGGGGAGAGAGAGAGAGAGAGAACCATATTAGGAATATTACTAACTACTTTTCATATATATATATATTTTTTTTTGGGGGGGTACAGAATTTTAAAAAGACCTGAACGATTCATTGTATGGAAAAAAATATTATATTTTTTTTTACAATAGAGGGGCGGGGGTAAATGGAAAATAAAAACGAGTTGCATGCTGACTAGTTTCGATCCTCGCTCAACAGATCTAAATATCGAGGATAATAGAATAACCAGTAAATAGGACGAGTAAGAAAATAAAATAGAAGAAAAGAACAATTTCTTTTCTTTACCTCAAAAGGGGGGGGGGAGAGAAGATCTAAAGATTGATAATATTCAAACCAAGTAAGCCCTCTCTTTGTTTACAAAGAGCAGGCTTATTGGTCAGAATATACAATGTTTCCAAAATCTTGAGGTGATAAAAAGACTGTGACTTGCTCTCAACTGATATATATATATATATATATATATATATATATATATATATATATTAGTCATCCACAGACACCGTGTTTAGACGTATCACGTCTTCTCAGTGTGGCTAGACATTACAGGTTACCTCCAGCTGGGAACGAAACCTGATGGATTTTTCATCAATCAGTCCCTCGGGCATCAGCACCTAAAATCAAGTAGCGGACTTTTATCTTATTAATACATACATAGGTATATATGTCAAGATCAACGGAGAGCTCATATCCGTTAACAGGAGAGCTTTACTTAAGTGAATATAGTGACCGTCAGCTATATTCCCTTCCAAAGAACTCTACCAGGTGGGA
Organism: Doryteuthis pealeii; assembly: GCA_023376005.1. Classification (NCBI taxonomy): domain Eukaryota; kingdom Metazoa; phylum Mollusca; class Cephalopoda; order Myopsida; family Loliginidae; genus Doryteuthis; species Doryteuthis pealeii. The sequence goes on along the minus strand of CM042150.1, from coordinate 19,097,699 downwards.
GTATATCTATCAATCAATCAATCAATCTATCTATAGAAGTATTGGTAATTTTTCCGAGTTGAAATAAAGGAAAATAAAGTGCTCAATTACGAATGTAAGAGCTGTATTTATTAAATATAACTGTTTAGACAGAGGTTTTAGGAAATATTTACCTTAGGTTTCTGGCTAATGTCATCTTCAGAGTGTTGCATCTTTCGTGTTGGTAAACAAATGATTTACGGTTGAATTAAGAACGCTATTTATTTTAAATTAAGGCTCAAAAAGTTCTCTCCCCTTGATTGTCCCCCCCCCCAAAAAAAAAAAGATTTTTTTCCCGCGGAAAACAAATATAAAATATTATATGTCTATGCATATTTTTTTCGTATATACATATTTTTTCATTTTACGTTATTTTCCACGTATTTATCGAGTTCAATCCTTATAGGGGCCTTCACTAGAATTTCTACAATTTTTTTTTTTATTTATTATTTTATTTATTATTTTATTTTCTCTCTCTCTCCCTCTCTCTCTCTCTCTCTCTCTCTCTCTCTCTCATGTATATATATATATATTTTTTGGGGGGGGGGTACATAATTTTATTAATGCTTAAAAAAGACCTAAAAGATTCATTGTATGGAAAAAAAATATTATGTTTCTTTTTTTTTAAATAGAAGGGGCGGAGGTAAAGGGAAAATAAAAACGAGTTGCAATGCTGACTAGTTTCGATCCTCGCTCAACAGAGCTAAATATCGAGGATAATAGAATAACCGGTAAATGGGACGAGTAAGAAAATAAAAAAGAAGAAAAGAACAATTTCTTATCTTTACCTCAAAAGGGGGGGAGGGAGAGAAGATCTAAAGATTGATAATATTCAAACCAAGCAAGCCCTCTCTTTGTTTACAAAGAGCAGGCTTACTGGTCAGAATATACAATGTTTCCAAAATCTTGAGGTGATAAAAAGAGTGAATATATATATATATATAATTTAATATACCAGACGTGTTGGTAGATCCTTGAGGAGAGAAAAAACCCGGCAGAGAGTTTGATTGTAAAAATATACTACCAAACATCAACCAGGAAGAAAAAAATTTTTGAAAAAAAGAAAAGACCAAGATATTCGTACCAACAAAAAATAATCTATTGGTATAGTATTTGGCCAAAAGAAAAAACAATTTATATGTATATATATGTATATAAGATATATATATATTCATATAACCGCTAGGAGAAGCTAATTTGTAAAAAGTGCTCGATACCTAAGTAGAGCCAAGTAATAAGGATAATCTACTGAGTCAGACGAACCTACTATTAGTTTCGCATAAAGCTCTTCAGGGCTAAAAATCTGTCAGATTTTAGCCCTGAAGAGCTTTATGCGAAACTAATAGTAGGTTCGTCTGACTCAATAGATTATCCTTATTATATATATATATATATATATATATATGTATGTATATGTATGTGTGTGTGTGTGTGTGTGTGTGTTTTGTGAGAGAGTGCGTGGGAATTATATGACTTTAAATGCAAGCAGATGTTATACCTGAATTCTGCAACGAACAGTGCACCTTTTTAATAATTGCTTATTGTTTATTTGTATTTGCTTTACCCTTGCACTGTGCATTATCAAGGTGCAGCTGTCCTTTGATCTACAAAAGCAAAACAACACGTCATCCCGTTAAAGTTATAATTTTTTACGCATGACATAAACGCCCACCATTATTATGCTTGCTTTCATTCAGCCCACTCAGATCTTCATTGCATCATCTTACGTCACTAACTCAGCACATGTGTAGCACAGTTTGCTTTGTGTGGTAAAGTGAGGAGCTCCTCACCTCAGACGCAGAAACAATCTCCCTGGTCTAGTGCTAGCGAAAAGTGTATAGGATCCCTCGCTTTCTGAGTGATATTATTTTTCTATGTTGGACACATGGCCTAGTGGATAAGGTAGTTAGGTTAAGACAGTTCGAAGTGACAGTTATCTCTGGATTCCGGGTTAAATCCTGAGCAGCGGCAGTAACATAGAAAAATAAATAACACAACTCCTACCCCAGCTATGGTTAGCGGAATGAAAATAGGATACCCCCGTGGACTGAATAAATGGTTAGATTCAAAGTTCCGTGATGGCTCCCGATTACGACAAGAAGATTCCTGACTACGACAAGAAAGTTCTCGAGTTCGAAAAGAAGGTTCCAGTGTCCGAAAAGAAGGTTCCCGAGTCCGAGAAGGTTTCCCGAGTCTTACAAGAAATATCTGAAAAAGGCCGGAACGTTGTACAAATAACAATAAAGATGGGGACAATAGTCCGAATAACGCTGATAATATCAAAACAAAATGTCTTTGGCATAAAATAATCCAACAAGGGTTGACATGTCGTAAAATCCAACCAACCAACCAACCAACCTTCAATGTAAAAGGTACTGGGTTACATTGAACAATGTCTGACCAGATTGCTTACAAAGGGCGTTCAATGTGCATTAATAGTTGCTACGTAACCATTTTTTATTTGCATTGGAAAACTGAAAACCGGGAGAATAATTGTTTTCTCTACAGTGGGAAAACGTAGAATTAATGGTTGCTAGAGGCAACACACTCATGCTCATACGAAAGGGATAGATGGTGGGTTGATTGAATTTACGACATGTCAACTCTTGTTGAATTAGTTTATGCCAAAGACATTTTGTTTTATTCATTCTTGATGGATACTCAATTTTTAAAACGAAATAAAAAAACACTTTTTTTAAGACGAATTTCTTTTCTTTTTAACCCATAGATGGGATACTACTACCCCGGGTTAAAATGCCTAGTACCTATTTAATGATCTCAACCCTATTGCCCTTATGTCAAGCGCCAGCCATTTTTATCATATATATGTTGGAAGTCGGTGGCTGATGGTCTTAATGTCCTGGGTATGACGTTAAACCATATCTGATGGTGAGGTTCCAATTCTGAAGATCTGGGGAATGTGGAGTACCCCTTCATTACCATTGCCCAAACTATGTAAAATAAACGGAATAAAAGAAGAAGAAAAAACAACAACAATTGAGGTGGTCACTACTAGAATAAGCTCAGTACTAATTAGTGATCATCTTCCACACATTACTACAACAACCAACATTACATTTTTTTTTGTTTTGTGTGACATTGTTTATATTGTGTAATGTGTGAAAATAAACCATGGTCTTCTTTTTCTTCTTACCCCCAGGTCCAATCTGACCCGGAGTAGTGGCGTGGATCCTTTTAGGGTCCCATCTATTGGTTAAATAAAAAATGTGTAAAAATGTTGTTTTTTCAATGAGTACTCATCAATAAGGAATAAAACAAAACGTCCCGGCATAAAATAACCCATCAAGTGTTGACATACCGGAAAATAATCAAGGGTAGATATGCCATTAAATAAAGAAATCAAACCAAATCAAATCAATGAAGTTTCATCCAGAAAGAAGAGTTATAGCTGAACATTTTGTTTGGTTTGGTTTGTTTTACGGCATATCAACCTCATTGGGTCATTTAATACCAACAAAGTTTTGAAATAATTTCATTCTTGATGGATAATCACATTTTGTTTATAAACTCATGTTTTTTTCTATTTAACCCATAGATGGGACCCTAACAGGTACTACCAATCCGGGTCAGAGTGGATCAGGGAGCAATGGTGATGAAGGGGTGCTTCACATTCCCCAGACCTCCAAAAATGAAACCTCACCATCAGATAGAGTTTAACGTCATTCCAAGGACAAGTATACCCTCAGCCACCGCCATCTAGCACTCATATGATGAAAAGGGTTTGGGCTTGCCATAAGCGCAACAGGGTTGGGAAAATAATATAGGTGCTAGGGCTTAACGTGACCAACTGTTTGATCAGAGGAGGTCTCTCCGACCGCCCGTCTAGCCCAAGAAAGGTCCAAAGTGGAGTATTGCAAGTCATAGACTGCTCAACCACCTGGGTTCTATCCTTAAGCATCACGAGTCGCCTCCCACGGCCAACAAGTGGCCCCATTGGGGAGTCTTGCCCCTCTGCAGAGGTGCACTCGGTGCATTCTTACGCCCCAGCCGATAGGGCGGCCATACAGGCGTGTGACAAATTTCAACACAAAATATACGATCGAAAAGCCATAACTTGTCTTCAAAAGAAAATAATGACACCAAAGGAAATAAACGAGGACACGGTACTGAAGATTCCCCTTTCTATTTCCTATCTGGTTGATTGGTTTGATTTTACGGCATGTCAACACTTATTGGGTTATTTTATGCCAAATAACTTTTGTTTTATTATTTCTTAATGGGTATTCATTTTTTTAAAAAGCTCAATTTCTTTAAACACATTTTTTCTATTTAACCCTTAGATGAGGCCATTACAGGTACTACCACTCTGGGTCACAGTGGTCCTACGAGTAATGGTGATGAAGGGGTACTCCAGACCCCCAGGGGTCAAAGATATGTCAACATTAATACCCTTAGGAAAGGTATGAATTCCCTAATCACCCCAGTTATGTGTCAAATAGCACCCCACTGTTCTACAAGGGCGGTTTTGGCATTTGGTAGATATGACATTAAACAAAGGAGCCCCCCCCCAAAAAAAAAAAAGAAATTTCTAAGCCTTACACAGAAAGAAGAGGTATAGCTGAACATTTTGTTGTGGCAACTCACTACTAACACTTATACAACTGTAAAAAAACAACAAACTAATTCAGATTTCTATCTTCATTTCTCTGCAGATGAGACCAATACAAAATATCAGGTGTGTGACTAATTTCAAAATGAATAAAACATATGTTCAAGAATCATAATATGTGTTAAAAAGAGGGTATATCACCCAAGGATATCCAGGTAGACAGGGTATAGATACCGGCTGAGGCAGAAGGGAGTTCAAAGTTTAGGTACAGGACATATATGCCAAGGTCAGGGGTCACCTTGAAAAATTGTCATATTGTAAAAAGTATCTGGTACCTCTAAAAGAAGCGACTTCCTTCCTAAAATGAGGTAACCAAATGAGTACATGGCACTATTAGTACTTTTGTAATTTAACTATTGTAGTTCTTTTATACAATAACAAAATGAATAAAATTATTTTAATATCTCTATTGCAATCTATTAGATTTCCATATGGCACAGTTGAATGAGCTGTATATCTATTGAATTATAACATGACTTCATTAGTTAAGTTTAAAGTTAAAGTTGATAGAAACACTGAGATCGGGACATGCATTTAAAATTATATATATATATATATATATATATATTATTATCATTTAGCTCAGTCGGTAGAGCATTCGGCTCGGAACCATAAGTTCTGGGTTCAATACGGACCCTGGCCATCCCAGCATATGAGTAGTACAGTCTCCCTGGTATAGCGCTTGTGAAAAAGATATAGAGCGGAGTCAAACCTTAGGTACTGTACATGCTAAATAGGCAAATCCCCTAAACAAAATGGTGATATTGTAAATAAGTATCTGGTATCTCTAAAGGAGGCGACTTCATTCCTGAAATGAGGTAACCCAGCAAGTACATTGTACTTCAGTATTTTTGTAATTTAACCATTGTAGTTCTTTTAGACAATAACAAAATAAATAAAATTATTCTAATCAATTATTATTCTTATAACTCTATTTCAATCTATTAGATTTCCACATGCCACTGTTGAATTAGCAGTGTATCTTTATTAAATTATAAAATGAGTTGATTAATTAAGTTAAAAGTTAAAGTTGATAGGAATAACAACATCGTGACATGCATTAAAAAGTGAAATATTTAATTATAAATTATTTTAATTTATTTTCTAGACAAGTTTAGAAAATCTTGAGATTTTGTTTCTAAATAATTTTCTCGCAAAAATCTCTACGTTAGATAACTTTGAATGTATATCAAAATAAAACAAACTATATATAAATAAATGATACCGGGCATGTATTTATGAAAACTTGTTTTAAAAAATACAGTAGACGATTCTTTGTTGCATACTACTACAGAGCATATATATACTATACAGCGTTCTCTTTGTTTAATGTAGTAATAATTTTGACTATGAATTAAATACTCATTGATAAAGTTACGTAATTCCTGGAATCACTGTAACATAAGCAGTGATATAGTTTTTTTTGGGGGGGGTTTGTTTTACGGCATATCAACCTCAGTGGGTCATTTAATGCCGATAAAGTTTTGAAATAAATCAATTCTTAATGGATAATACAATTTTTTTATAAATACATTTTTCTATTTAACCCATAGATGAGACCCTAACAGGTACTACCACTCCGGGTCAGAGTGGATCAGGGAGCAATGGTGATGAAGGGGTGCTCCACATTCCCCAAACCTCCAAAACTGGAACCTCACCATAGATAGAGTTTAACGTCATTCCCAGGACATGTAGACCCGCAGCCACCGCCTTCTAGCACCCATATGATTAAGAGGGGTTGGGGTTTGTCATAAGGGCAATAGGGTTGGGAAAATCATATAGGTGCTAGGGCTTGACGTGACCAGCCGATTGATCGGAGGGGGCCTCTCCGACCGCCCGTCTAGCCCAAGATAGGGCCAATGTGGAGTATTGCATATCATGAACTGCTCATCCACCTGGGCTCTATCCTTAAGCATCACGGGTCGCCACCCACGGCCAACAGGTGGCCCCATTGGGGGAGTCTTATCTCTCTGCAGAGGTGCAGTCGGTGCATTCTAACGCCCCAGCCGACAGGGCGGGATATAGTTTTGGTTATTGACTAATAAAGATTGAATCTCCATTATATGTAAATATATAAATGAATTATTTGTATTACTGTTACGTAATGGTCGTGATGTGGAGCCATGAGAGTAACCGGATAAGTAAATTAGCACGGAAAGTTTTTAAGCAATGTATTTTTAATACATTAAAACTTGAATGCTTGCACTCGGAGGGTGCATATATTTGCTAGTCTAGATAATAAATTTTATGCTTAAATAATAGGTACCAAATACTTTTCACAATAACACACCTTTTCATTAAAGACCCTTTCAGCAGGGGGGGGGGCTTTCAGCATACCTGTCCGGTACCCAAACTTTGACCCTCCTGGCTGAGGACTCCCCGTTCTATGCAACTATGTAGAAGTGGACTACTGGATTCAAAGTAGGGTAGCCAAAAACCGGTTGAGACTTGAACAAATTATTGTCTCTTAGATTTACTTTTTCTTGTTTACAAGGTAAACTAAATTCTAGGTAATGTTGCTAAGTCGATTTACATACACCATTGATTCAAAAAGCAAACAAATGCCTGACTGATATTATCTCTTTTAATAGAAAAGTCGCATTATTAACCTAAAATATTTCCACCAATAAGAAAAGGTAAGTTTCAAAATTACATACGCTGAGTTGAAAGTTGTAAACAGACAAGAAAAACCAGGCTGCACAAAGGACGGGCCACTCCTTTCTTCTGCAACATTCTGTTTTACGTAGATATAACCTGAAAAACAAAAAAATACATTTTACGTTTAAACTTTTTCTACATACATATTTTCTATTGAAATCTTTTAAAAACATCCATCACAAAATATATATTTTTCTTTTCTATTATATTGTCCCGAGGAAGTTTTTATATAGATCGAAACGTTAAAACGTCGACATCAACATCAAAATAAATTCATCTCTTTTAAAACATTTTGTTTTTCTAATTTCTATATATTTGACATCTGGTAAGCAATTCCAGAAATTCAAAATATAGTTTAATTTTCGGATCATATTACCTTTAGGCACCCCTTATCGATCTCGATTAAGAAAGGATATGTTTTTTATTTACACAGTCAATATCCGGCTGGTTGTTTAGGGTTAGGGTTAGGGGTTAGGGTTAGGGGTTAGTTTTATAATTAAAAAAAAATTGTGACTCGTGTAGTAATATAGTTTCGGTTACAGATAGACAAACACACATTGACTAATATTTTTATATGTAAATGGAAAACATGTCCTTTCTTAATTG
>CM042150.1:19032287-19082287 GCA_023376005.1 Doryteuthis pealeii | reverse complement strand
CGTTTTTATTATAAACAAAAAAGGGAAGAAAAAGTACATGTTACACAGAAACAATATAATAAGAAAGAAGAAAGAAAGAAAGGAAAAGAGAGGAGGAATATATAGAGAGGGTGTGAAGGCGCGGACGTGATAACTCTAATCTGTTTCATTCAGACGTAATGAAAAAAAAGAAAGAAAGAAAAGAGAGACAAAGAATATATATATATATATATATATATATATATATTAGAGAGAGAGAGAGAGAGAGTTAAATCAAGATTATTATACATCTTACATATTGAACTATTTAGCAATACCTCTTAAGTAAATATATCAAATATTGTAATAATTACATTATCGTACTGTGGTATATCCACAGGTCCTGCTAATAATTGTATCGTTTCTAGTAATTAGTTTTGTGCAATAACTAACGTGCTGGACTGCAACATCGTAATAAGCGAGTTCGAACCCCAGTCGCGCTATTACGTTAATTTTCGGACTAATACCAAAACTATTTCCCAGAAACAGAAACTTTTCATATAAACTCTTTAAATAAAAAAGGCACAACTTTAATGACCGCCACCGGTGTCCTTTAAGAAGATATATGAGCCGAATCCATTTTCATTATCTTTCAGGAAGAACCAAGTCGCTTAGAAGCCTTACTTCAATAGATTTACAACGGAAGCCGGTACTTTTATCAAGAACTCGTAGATTAATGCGTAAAAATTTCCAGCCAGCGAGGCGTCACCGTACTGTTGACCTTAGAGGCTATATTTCCTGCAAAGCCACTAGAAGTTCTCAGATGAAAAAGACTGAGAAAAAGACAAGATGACCAAGGATCAAGCAGGCTACTTATCGGCCACCATACAGGAAAATATCGGCTGTGGTCATGACGTGTTAATGGAAAGCTAAGTATTCTGTTCATAACTAGCGACTTGTCAAAGTATTTCGTCTTTAGAAAGAGCTTGAAATATTCAGAGCCGGCCAGTTATGGCCAATAACAAAAGAGTCGGCGCATCAGGTGCCTCAGAGTTAACAAAACAAATCAGAAATAAGGATTCTCTTGTCGTATAATTACTTCCATCTTTTCTGATGTGGACATTGCAGAATTAAATTTAACGATTGGAAAGTCGTGAAGGAAATTCGGCTCGATTAAAAAAAAACAAAAAAACAAACGCTAAAAGCAATTTAAATAGAGGTTGGTTGGTTAGTGGGATTTTAAGGCATGTCAATCCTTGCTGGGTGATTTTATGCCGAAACGTTTTGTTGTACTCATTCTTGGTAGGAATCAATTTCTTTTAACTCAATTTTTAAAAATACATATTCTAAAACTCATTTTTTCTATTTAACCCATAGTTTGGACTCTAACAGATACAACCACTCCGGGTTGTATTCCTTCTTGACTAGCAGGGCATGTGAATATACAACAGTATGATAATTTAATTATTAAAACGTTTAAGACTTAAAAGCTATTACAAATTAGTTCAATATGTAAAAAGGATAATAATCTTGATTTAACCCTCTCTTTCATTTTTCTTCTTTCTTTTCGTCTTTTCATTATGTTCGGTTGAAACAGACTAGCTTTATAGCCGCTGCGCACTCAACCCCCTCTCTATCTTCCTCCTACTCTCTTTCTTTCTTTCTTTCATTCTTTCTTTCTTTCTTCTTTTTTTCTGTTTAGTTCATATTTCTTCCCTTTCTTTCTTTCTAATAAAAAACCGAATGGTTTAGTATTAGCTGAGGTGACGACACTCATAAGATATAAGAATTCGGTGTATAAGCAACATCAGATAATCAGCCTTATTGCATTTCATCTTGGGCAATTTGGACGGTCTCATTTTTAACCAGAGGGTGTTGCAAGATGATAATGGCCGGAAGATTAAGGAACAAGTGTATTTTACTTCTATCTTTTCTGATGTGGACTTCGGACAATTTAATTGGAAAATCGTGAAGGAAATTTCATTCTACCAAAAAGAATAAATACCAAGTATTAAGACGCTGGTTTATCTCAGTCGGTAGAGCACCTGCCTAGCGTACTGAAACGTTCTGGCTTTGATACCGGTCCCATCCAACTCAGTGCATAGATTGGGTAATCTGATCTGTGTGGTAAAGGGGGGGGAGCTGACGGTAGGTGTGGCGCTCAACCTCAGCAAAAAACAATTTCCCTGGTCAAGCGCTAGCTAGAAATGAATAGACTCTCTCGCTTTCCGGCTGATACTGACAATAGGTCACTCCCACAACATTTTTTTTTCTAAAGAAGCAATTAAGATAAAGACCATTCACAAACTTTATTCCATCACTGGGGAAAAAGTCTCCTGAAATTAGAATGTAAGACGAACAAGACACGCTGGGCCCATGCTGGAGAAGTAAGGACGAACTCATATGTAAAGATCTCCAGTGGAGATGATGATGATGATGATGATGATGATGATGAATTCTTCCAAACAGTGCCAGTCGCCCTCCCTGTCGGCTGGGGCTGTAGAATACACTGATTGCACATCTGCAGAGGGGTAAAATTCCCCCACCCCAATAGAGCAACCTGTTGAGTCATCAAACCATAGATGGTACCCTAACAGTTACTACCACACCGGGTCAGAGTAATGAAGGGGTACTCCACATTCCTCAGAGCTCAAGAATTGGAGCCTTACCGCTAGATGCAGTTTAAAGTAATACCAAGGACACTAAGACCCTTGGCCACCGCCTTCTAGCACATATAATAATAAAAAGGGTCGGGGGTTGTCATCAGAGCAATGTGGTCTGAACAATCATATAGTTGATATGGCTTGATGTGACCAACCGATTGATCGGAGAGGGCTTCATCGACCGCCCGTCTTGCCCAAGTAAAGGCAAATATAAAATATTGCATATCATGGACTGCTCAACTACCAGAATTCCATCCTTAAGCATCAGGGGTCACCACTGATGGCCAGCAGTGTGTCTATTAGTGGTTAGGGGGGGGGGGCTTACCCCTCTTCAGTGTCGACAACGCGATATCCGATTGGAATAAGTTAATTTATACTAGCAAAAATTTAAAAAAAGCCCCGCGGGCGATGTAAAAATAATTTTTTGAAAGATATTGCCTGAGAGGGTGGGAGTTAAAAATTCAATGTCAGAGAGTTTGTACCCTAAGTAAGTAAAATCATCGAATTCATTAAAGGAGTAAAAAATAAAACAATTTGAAATGTAAACTTTGAATATGTATTAAAATAAAACAAACTATATATAGATAGATAATACTAGACATGTATTTATCAAAACTTGTTTTAAAAAACAATGAGAACTGTCTAATGTTGCATGCTGAAATTTTGAGTGTATTTATTCTATGTTATGACGATTTTGGCTAATGGAACGTAAGCAGTGACGTAGTTTTTGTTACAGACAAATAAATAGGGAATGTCTATTATTAATAGATAAGATCGATTTAAAAGAAAGAAAAAGTTCTTTTAACCATCCCAGTTGGTTAGTTGATTGGATTTTAAGGCATGTCAACACTTGTTGGGTTATTTTATACCGAAGATGTTTTCTTTTATTCAGTCTTGATGGGTATTCAACATTTTTATCAAACTCAATTTTTTAAACATATTTTTAAACTATTTTTTCTATTTCACCCATAGATAGGACACTGACATATACTGCAACAACTTACTATTCCGGTGGCAAACGTTTCTGAACTGGGGTGGTCGTCACGAACCAGAGATATTTAAAAAAAAAACCCAGAAAAGTGGAGACTCTTGCTATGATAAAGGTGCCTTACATTCGAACATGAAGAACTCTTTACTCTGACTGTTTATGTCACACAAAAGCCTCTAGGTATCATTGGAATATTAACTTGGTTCAATCGTCTGGAGATCAAGTTGGAAATATTTGAAGCTGAGAGAGTTTCAAGAAGTAAGATATTCTATTCTCAAATACGGATCTATTTAGCATAACCGACTTAACTTGCTGGTAGAGCTGAGGTGTTATAGAATAGGACTGCAAATTGATAGATTTCTTCGTTTGATAAGAGATCGACTCTTGATGGGTATTGACATTATTTTTTTAAAACTCAATATTTCAAACACATTTTTGTTAACTAATTAGTTAACAAAAATGTGTTTAAAATATTGAGTTCTATTTAACACATAAATCTGTTAGGGTAGCCTTTATGTGTTAAATAAAAAAAAGTTTTTTGTTTTGTTTTGTTTTGTTTTACGGCATATCAACCTCAGTGGGTTATTTAATGCCGATAAAGTATTGAAATAAATCAATTCTTAATGGATATCACATTTTTTTATAAACACATTTTTCTATTTAACCCATAGATGGGACCCTAACAGGTACTATCACTCCGGGCCAGAGTGGACCAGGAAGCAATGGTGATGAAGGGGTGCTCCACATTCCCCAAACCTCTAAAACTAGAACCTCACTATCAGATAGAGTTTAACGTCATTCCCAGGACATGTAGACCCGCAGCCACCGCCTTCTAGCACCCATATGATAAAGAGGGGTTGGGGCTTGCCATAAGGGCAATAGGGTTGGGAAAATCATATAAGTGCTAGGGCTTGACGCGACCAGCCGATTGATCTGAGGGGGCCTCTCCGACCGCCCGTCTAGCCCAAGATAGGGTCAAAGTGGAGTATTGCAAGTAATGAACTGCTCATCCACATGGGTTCTATCCTTAAGCATCACGGGTCGCCACCCACGGCCAACAGGTGGCCCCATTGGGGAGTCTTACCCCTCTTAGAGGTGCAGTCGGTGCATTCTAACGCCCCAGACGACAGGGCGGTAAAAGAAAAGTGTTCAAAAATTGAGTTAAAAATATTTTATTAACCGACAAAGAGTCGATCTTTTTGTTTGATGTGTTTTCTCCCCCCAGATGTGAGTTGAATACTACCAGTATCGTTCTTCTATAAGAAGGGATTTGGCATTAAATAACCCACTAGGGTTGGTATGCAATTAAACAAAGAAACCAAATAAAATCTTTGGGTCAGCGTGCACCTTGGAGTTATGACGATGAAGGGGTACTCCATAATACCAAGAGCCCCAGAATTGGAACTTTACCACTAAATGCAGTTTAACGTCCTACAAGGACACCACCTTCTCGCGTAAATATGATAAAAAGGGTTGGGGGTTGCAATAAGGGTCAGAATAATCATATAGGTGCTAGGGCTTGATATCACGAACCATTTGGTCGGAGAGGGCCTCTTCAACCGCCTGTCTATCCAACGTAAGAGCCAAGGAGTGTTGCATGTTATGGACTGCTCAGCCACCAGGATTCCGTCCTTAAGCATCACGATTCGCCACTCACGGCTAACAGCTTACTCCTCTGCAGTTGGTGTATTCTATAGCACCAGTCGACAGGGCGTTTCTTCTTCGTTTAACAACATATCAACATTCGTATTTTGTCAGCTATGAAAACTTATAAGGTTTCTTTGGTTTGTTTGGGTTCTAATGGCATATCAACCTTTCTGGGTTATTTAATGCCAAAGTTGTCCTTGTTGAAGAACAGTAGTGGTACTATTTAACAATAAAAGAAAAAAGAAGAAATAAAAGAAAGATTTGATTTGGTTTCTTTGTTTAATTGTATATCAACCTTAGTGGGTTATTTAACGCCAAAGTCATTCTTGTAGAAGAACAGTAGTACTCACATCTGGTTGGTGAGGTGGTTTATACCTTTCCCAAGAGTATTAGTCTGAATATGTCAGGGAGACATTATCCCCCACCAGATTGGGTTGAAGAAAACTCTATCTCTTACGCTCCCACCGACGAATAGGAAGAGAGGGGCCAACACGGGATTACATTTGTGTCAATCAAAATTCCTGTATTTTCCTGACCGGTAGTTTCAATTCGAATAAATACACCACATTAACCATGCATAATTAGTAGGATACCCATGAATTATGCAACAAATTGACCATGTTTCACGTCGTATTCATACGGAGAGGCTGATATTATATATATATATATATATATATATATAGACAAGTTAAAGAGACAAATTCCAAGCCGTTGTCGTGTCAGTGTTGCTGTACGGCTGCACCACCTGGAGCCAACGAAGCTCCTAGAGAATGAATAGAGGAGAGCTGCACAAGAATGCTGCGTGCAGTCCTAAACAAAACTTGGAAACAATATTCCACTAGAACACAGCTGTGGCCACCTGCCCCATATCACTCAAGCAATCCGAGCAAGACTGGCAATACACCAGGACACTGCTGGAGAAACAAAGACGAGCTCATAAGTGACGTCCTCCTGTGGAAGCCAATTCATGGGCATGCCAGTGTGGACCGGCCAGCAAAGACGTACATTGATCAGCTCTGTGTGGATACTGGTTGCTGCTTAAAGGACCTCCAGAGTGTTGGAATATTTTGGTTATATAGTTATTTACTAAGCTTAGATGTGGCACAAGGCCAGATTAGGGATATATTTTGGTTATATAAGGTGTGCTGCAATACACTACTTAAATTTATAGACTAAGCGAGGTCACGTGGTTTAAACCCCGACCAATCAACAGCCCGAATAAGTAGCTGGTTAACTACTTAATTGCTGATACTGAAAGACATCCATTTGCAATCATTGACGAAGGAGCTGCAAGACTGAGGAGCACCAGGGAACAACCAAAGGATTCTTTACTAAGGATTGCACTCTGCTTAACACAAAGGATCTCCGCTGGACAAGCGCCCTTGCTTGAAGCCTAAAAGATGGCCACTAAAATCGTAAAATGCTTAGAGGACCTACCGAGAACAATGGGTGATAGGGATGGCTGAGAGAGATTTTTAGCGTGATTATGAAGGTCCACCGGAGTTTGATAGTGGTAATAAAGCTGTGGCGGACTGCTATAGAAAGAGAGGAAGACGTAATAAGAGAAAGTAAGAGTGGACACACAACGGGTTGCCGGTAATTTGACCGAAGAATGCCGGAAGAGGAATTGAAAGCTGACCGGAAGTGACAAGGAACGAGAAAGAAGAAATCGCCCTCTTTTTGCCTTTCGGCGGCGTAGGTTTCGGACAGGGCTGCTGGTCCCTAGTGTTGGGACAGCGATATAGTTGGTACTATGTTAAAAGGTACAGTAATTTAACAGTGCCTTCCCTCTCTTTCTCTCTGTCTTTCCTTCTCTCCGAAACAGAGCCCAAGACACGAGCCTGAAATAAATGCTAAGCCTTGTGATCATGTACCTCACGTGTCTGTTGTGCCTTCTTTATCGACAATGACGACCGCTACTTAAACTTGAGTTGGCTACGTATATCGTTACGGAGTTTGCCAAAAAGATACCTTTGTACTTATTATACAACCACTACATTTTTAGTGCCGTGAATTTTGAGGCACGGTGACAAGCCTGTCATGTAACAAATCCCTTTTTGGTACCGCGACCATATTGTTATATTACAGATTGTCATGGATATCCGTGCTAATAGCGCGACATGATGATGATGATGATATATATAATAAAGACGTCTTTGTAAAATAAATCAGACATCCAAGCCCAGAAGAACAAAGCCTGTATCGAAAAGATGAAGAAAGCAACTCATAAGAAGATGGCCAGTGAAGAAATAGACCAACTTACGGGTTAAATCCTACTTAACCGACATAAATTCCACCATCATATGTCAACCGCCGAAAGAAAAAATACTAAAAATCAGAGAATTAACCAAATTTAATGAAATTTTCAGTGTTCATACATTAATGAATAAAAGATATAATGCACCAGTTATTGTATTTGAAACTTTTACATTTTTTCAGGTCAATTAACTTTGAAGCTCGTATGTTTGTGAATCTGTGTTATGCCTCAAAGATACGTGGTTCAAAGTTAACTGACCTGAAAAAATGTAAGGGTTTTCAAATAAAATAACTGGTGCATTATATTGTTTATAATTAATTAATATTTCAAACTGAAATTTTCATTAAATTTGGTTAATTCCTTG
The DNA here is from genome assembly GCA_023376005.1 of Doryteuthis pealeii. Lineage (NCBI taxonomy): Eukaryota > Metazoa > Mollusca > Cephalopoda > Myopsida > Loliginidae > Doryteuthis > Doryteuthis pealeii. The sequence continues at coordinate 19,074,410 of CM042150.1, read as the reverse complement.
ACTTTTATTTTTTAAATTTTTTTATTTCGGCGGGATGACATATGATTGTGAAATTTATATATTTCTCTATAAAAGTAACAATAACAAAGAATGATGCCCATTTTAAAAAAAGACAGACTGTATTTATTAAATGCCACAGGACATGATGCAACTTAATGTACCTCCAAAAAACATACTCGATAAAAAAAAAAAAACATTGAGCGACAAAACATCCTCAGGACAAAAACCCCACTCATACCATAAAATTATTAGGGGGAAAAATAATATCCAAACTTCTTGATTCTTTTTCTTATTCTTTCTACTTTATTTTTCCATTGTCTAAGAATTATATAATTCATTATATAATAAGATTGCAATGTATACTGAATTTTGATTATGTTTTTGGTGTTTTGTAAGAAAATGTTTCGATAAAAACATTGAGCGACAAAATATCCTCAGGACAAAAACACACTCATACCATAAAATTATCAGGGGGAAAAATAATATATAAACTTTTTGATATTTTTTTCTTATTCTTTCGACTTTATTTGTTCATTGTCTAAAAATTATATAATTCATTATGTGATAAGATTGCAATGTATACTGGATTTTAATCCTATTTTTGGTGTTTTGTAAGAACATGTTTCGGAAATATTTTCAAATCAATCTTTATCTATTTCATCATTGGCAAAAGCAAGAATATGCGATCTCCGGGCGTAGTATTTAAGTTTTAATGTAATGAAATATATTAAAATTAGAAAGACTAACGAATTAAATAAGAACGTATATAAAAAGATTACACTTATTTTAATTATATTATAATTGGTTTATATATGACTCTCATTCATAGGATAGATTTTAATACGTTGAAGAATAAAACAATAATATTAGAGACCAATAAATGTAAGTATTTCTTAATCACGGTTTTGTTAAAACCAGTATGCAAATTAACCATACAATCTATTATGTAAACCTTTATTTCTTAGTGATATATAAAACACATTGCAGGATTTTGAACGCACTAATAACATGGGCTGTTTTGAGGCAAATCCAACTTGGATTTTCATAGAGACATTGTTAATCAATAAGATTTGTTCTATGTACTCATTATTTTGACTATAAAATAAATATTCATTAATAAACTTTCTTTATAATAAAAACCAAAGGGTGCTTTATTTAGATGAGGCGGAGACACTCATGAGAACCAAGAATTCGGCAGATAAGCAACACTAGATAATCATCATTTATGTTGCGTTGCGCCTTCTTTACCGGCACTAAATCGTATATGTTATATACTGGCATCAAATTCTATATATGTTATATAGCGGCTTCTTCAAACTCACGCTGCTAAATCGGCGTACGTATCGTAGCGGGTATCGTCCTAACCCTAGACGATATATGTAGTGGTCGCTTAATGAAATCACTAGGCATGCTGTATGTAGTAGGAGATTGAACATTTTATTTCTTTTCATTCCCTCGTGGTGCGTGTGGGTAATGAGCTTGACAATGGGAACTACAAATGTTGCAGGCTGGCGATCAGGAGGTGAAAGGGGTGGGTACGCCTCACTGCCCGCTGGCGGCGATTGACCGCAAGCGTCGGTCACTCCGTTCGCCGTCTCCTCCTCACTGGGGTCTGTTCACTACTGACCGCTGACTCTTTTTTATATATCTCAAACGCCTACGCATTTTCTTTGTTCGCTGCCACCAAGAAGAAGTCCTTTCTCACCTTTGTCGTCCCCCCTCTGTTTAATTCAACCGGAAATTTCTATTTCCGTTTGTACAATATACAACATTTACAGCTTTGTATTTAATATTGGAAGAATTTAACGGTTTCATGATTAAGCAGAGGGTGTGGCAATATGATAATGGTTGTACTTTTAAAGAACACGAGTATTAATATGTAGATTAACCAAGCCTTTCGTGCGAGCAGAATGTGACTCAACTTTTTAAGTGGAGTTTAACAGGTTTGAATTCAAAAGTTTTCCTTCTCTTAGACTGGTTGCCTAGCCAAGGTTAAAGAGTGCAGTCAGCACTGCTTTTTACCCATAGAGATAATAGTTGGATGTATACCTTTTTCAAGTGTATCAGCCTTATGTCAAATGCAAACAGCCTCGTAAAGGATTTGAACCCTGGGCACCGAGTCTATTTCACACAGCAATAAGCATTACACAACGCGTACCTACACACATTTTCATTTAACTCAAATACATGGTTCATTTAACTTAAACACATAATCGATTAGTTTTAACGGAATGTCATCTTGTCTTGGGTTATTTTATGCATAGAGGTTAGGGAATAGTGTTCATTGTAAAGTTATGTTTACATTTTTGTGTAGTTGTTCCTTAAGTGATTTTGGCGCACAGTCATATGATACCAAGTATTCTTATCTAATACAAATAATTTGCATTGTTTAATGATATAATTTTGTAATTTGAACTAATTGATAATAATCTTTACCAAACAATTATAAGCCCTGTCGAATGGGGCTGTAAAATATACCAAATGCACCTATGCAGAGGGTTAAGGACCCCCAATGAGGTCACCTGTGTCTGTGGGTGGTGACTAGTGATTCTTAAGGATGAAATGCAACATTCCACTTTGGTCGTTACTAAGGCTAGACGGGCGGTCGAAGAGGCTCCTTCGATCAATCGACTGGTCCTGTCAAGCCCTATCACCTATACGATTCTCCTGACTTTATTGCTTTCGTGACAAATCCCCACCTATTTTTATCATATATGTGCTACAAGGCGGTGACTGTGGGCCTTGTTTCCTGGATATGATGTTAAACTGCATCTAGTAGTGAAGTTCCAATACTGGAGCCCTGGGGTGTGACGTTTGTCCCGACCCTATTGCTCTCATGGCAAACCTCCACTCCTGTTTGCTGTCCAGCTACATCTACAAACCAAAAAAACTGCAAATAGAAGCCAACCAGTCTAAGTCACAACGGTACAGTTGCTATAGTAACACGAGTTGTGGTCGGTCACGAATGATGCCTTTTGCGACCATGCCAACAGATATCTCAATACCCTGTTGTGAAACCAGCTCACGTGACCGACATGTCACGTGTTGTTTTGAATATAAGTCGACATTTTGCAGCCTTTTTTAATGATTGTTTCTCCTACATCAAAAGGAAAGAACATTCCATGAAAGTGCTTGTAAATTACTTAGCCTCTTTTTATAAGTGTTTTTATTTATTTATCTATAGAAACCGCACCCCGCTAAGTATTGCAAAACAATTTACTAATGTTGCAGCTGATAAAGTAATCAGAAACTTGACATTGTTTTTTTTTTTCTGATGGTATATTTCATTAGTCATATTTTCAAAATTGCATGCATGTGACACTATTTGTTGATTTCACTCTTGTGCGACACTATTAGCTGTTTTCCCTCTTGTGCAAATTAATTAAAAAACCAACAACAACAATAAACAAACAAATAATTCCGTTATAATCATATAGACATGCCAGTGTGTTCGTGCAGCTGTACAATTCTCGTACGCTTCTTTGGAATACTGTCCATCGCAGACAATAGTCGTAGGACAACTAATTGACAGTCGTGACAATAGTGTCTGGGCGTGATAAAAATATGATGGAGTCACGGATGATCCAGTATTTATCAAGTTCAAACAAACTACATCATATACCCCGAAAAAGATTCATATTACTGCACCCCATTACACATTATTTGATCCGAGGAAAAATAGAAATCGATTACAGCCTGTCAATTCAGAGGGTCTAAAACTGAACGTATGGTGAATGAAAGGAAACTAAAGCGGTTGTCAATGTTTCTGCTATATCAAAAGGAAAGAACATTCCATGAAAATGCTTGTAAATTACTTAGCCTGGTCTTATGAGTGTTTTCTTTTTATAGAAACCGCACCCCGCTAAGTATTGCAAAACAATTTACTAATGTTTCAGCTGATAAAGTAATCAGAAACTTGACATTGTTTTTGTTTTTTTTCTGATGCATATCTCACTAGTCACTTTTTAAAATGGTTTTCCCGTGACACTAAAAGCTTTCATGGTCCTGAGTGCACATATTTTAGTGGAATATGAGGGTAAGGACAAAAGTGGGGTGTTGCGTGTCATGGATTGCTCAAACACCAGGATTCCATTCTGAAGCATCACAGATCGCAACCCACGGTCAAAAGGTGTTTCCATTGGGGGTCTTACCCCTCTGCAGATGTACAGTCGGCGGATTCATCTAGCTCAGGCAACAGGGCGAGCCGGTGAATATAGGCATAAGTAGTGTATATATATGTCTATACATGGATGTGTGTGTGTCTGTGTGTGTGTGTGTGTATTAACTTGCTCTTTCCGCACGAATAGGATGTAACACAAGGTCAGTTTTTTAAGCGGAATTTGACTGGTTTGTATTCAGAATTTTCCTTCTCCTAGACTGGTTGCCAAACCAATGTTTAAGATGTCAGTCCACCTTACTATCTATTGTTGGAGGGAAAACAGCCATCATCATGGCCATGATGTCGCGCACGCAGCACGGATATCCATGACGATCTCTCGCCAACCTTCCCTATCACTTATTGCCTCTGGGAGTTCTTCTGCGCAGCAACCTGCACCCTCACATAGTTGATCAATGTAGGTCCTTGCTGGGCGGCCCACGTTAGCATGCCCATATGTTGGTTTCCACAAGGAAAATGTCTCTTATGAGCTCGTCCTTGCGTTGTCCTGCATGTCTAGTCCGTCTCACTCGGATGGTTTGCGAGATGGGGGCAGGTTGCCATACAGCTGCTTCCTGGTGGGGAGCTGTTTCCACGACTTGTTCAAGACTGCACGCAGCATTCTTGTGCAGCTCCCATCTAGCTTATTCTCAAGGTGCTTTGTTAGGGTCCAAGTAGTGCAGCCATACAGCAGTACTAATATAACCAAAGCCTGGAAGAATTGTCGTTTAAGTTTGTCAATGAGATCGGATTTCCATATGACTGATAATTTGTTTGTGGTCAACCATGCTTTTCATAATCGTGTATTAATATCACTCTTTGTGCATGAGATGTACCTTACTTATATATATATATATATATATATATATATATATATATATATATACCAACTCCTCAGCACGACCAGGGTGTGACCCAAGGTCAATTTCTTTAGCAGAGTTTAACAGGTTTCAATTCAGAGTTTTCCTTCTTCTAGACTGGTTGCCTGACCAGGTTTAAAGAGCTCGTTCAGTTCTACTATTTACCATAGCTGTTACGGGACCACTTAGTATCCGGTTGACGGACCGCTCAAGCACAATTCTTTCCTCGTGTATTACGGTTGCCACCCTCGACCAACAGATAGTTCTATTAAGAAGGTGTTTTTTTAGCCCTCTACAGGAGGTGGGGTCGGCCTATACTACAACCAAAGCAGACACGAGAGACATCTTAGATTAGTCTGAAATATCAGCTTAAGATTTCATACCGTACCTGTTGTTCTTCAGTGGTCACCCATTTAAGTATAGCAATGGATAACCATTGCTTAACTTCGATGATGTACCGGAATAAAAGGTGCTTCAAGTCTATACCGATTAATATCTCACTCTCAACAGTTGTAATTATATAATATTAAACTCCTTTAATCCTAATATTGTTTAATCATTTGTATAATCGTTTAATCCTAACTTAATCCAAAATTCTATTTTTTTTGTTTAGTGAATGGCCGTAAATAGAAGATGATGACTCATAAATATATTTCTATTTCCTTGATCCTGCTTGTTTGTAGGGGTTAGTTGAATATGCACCTTCCATCTCGCAAACCATCTAAATACGACGAGCAAGAAATACTGGGAATTACTGGAGAAATCATAAGTAGCATTCTTCTATGGACTAATACACATGGACACACTAGTAAAACTTACATTCTTCAGCTCTGTGCGGATATTGGGTGTCATCTAGATGACTTGCCGAGGGCGATGGTCGATGCGGACGGATGAGAGAGAGAGAGAGAGAGAGAGAGAGAGAGAGAGAGAGAGAGAGAGAGAGAGAGAGCTGTATGATCTTTAACATAAGAACACGTTGTTGTATCAGTGCTACTGTATGACTGCACCTCTTGGACCCTAACGAAGCACCTAGAGAATTAACTAGGTGAGAGCTGTACAAAGCACTGCACAGTGTTTTTATTCAAAGCATTTATTTACTCAGAGAGAGAGAGAGAGAGAGAGAGAGAGAGAGAGGAGAGAGAGAGAGAGAGAGGGGGGGGAGGATCCGTGCTGTCGGTACGCCTTAATGGTGATTTTTGAGACATACCTTAAAAAACAAACCCCCTCCCCAACCCCCCAAAAAACAAAAAACAAAACAGAGTCATGTTCATTATTAGTTTACCAGCTGAGAGTGAAGGATAAGTTTTTTTCTCAAGGCATGACGACACAAATAAGTAGTTGCAGTTCAGTTGAGAGAAAACACAAGGAATTTCCCTCCCCCCCCAAAAAAAAAAAACAAAATAAAACGTAAACAAACAAACAACAACAACAACAACATCATCATCAGCAGCAGCAACATGGGCCAAGGGTTGTCGAAACAAACACTTATGAAGCTAAGTACTTTACAAGCATTTTCGGAAGATGTGGTTTTCACCTTATACCAACAGAAACATCAACGAAAAAAATAAATAAAAGAAGACTTGTACGTAATCAAACGTTAGAATACAACATTTAGAATAAAAGACGACCGCCCTGTCAGCTGGGGCGTTAGAATGCACCGACTGCACCTCTGCAGAGGGGTAAGACTCCCCCAATGGGGCCACCTGTTGGCCGTGGGTGGCGACCCGTGATGTTTAAGGATAGAGCCCAGGGGGATGAGCAGTTCATGACTTGCAATACTCCACTTTGGCCCTATCTTGGGCTATACAGGTGGTCGGAGAGGCCCCCTAAGATCAATCGACTGGTCACGTCAAGCCCTAGCACCTATATGATTTTCCCAACCCTATTACCTTTATGGCAAGCCCCAACCCCTTTTTATCATATGGGTGCTAGAAGGCGGTGGCTGCGGGTCTACATGTCTTGGGAATGACGTTAAACTCTATCTGATGGTGAGGTTCCAGTTTTGGAGGTTTGGGGAATGTGGAGAACCACTTCATCACCATTGCTCCCTGGTCCACCCTGACCCGGAGTGGTAGTACCTGTTAGGGTCCCATCTATGGGTTAAATAGAAAAATGTATTTAAAAAAAATTGTATTATCCATTAAGAATTGATTTATTTCAAAACTTTATCGGCATTAAATGACCCACTGAGGTTGATATGCCGTAAAACAAAACAAACCAAACCAAACCAAATAAAAGACGATTCGCTACGATTTCAGTAGTCCCTTGATGATGCTGATGCACCTAGTATTATTTGTATTATTCGGACTATTGTGGTCATCTCATTGTGATCTGTACAACGTTTCGGCTGATGTGCCCTCCGGCCTTCTTCAGGTATTTCTTGAAGACTCGGAAAATTTCTCGAACTCGGCAAGAAGGCCGGTGGGCACATCGGCCGAAACGTTGTATTGAGAACAATGAAGATGAGGACAATAGTCCGAATAATCCAAATAATTTTAATTATCAAACCCCATCTAAAAAAAAAAAAATCCGAGAAAATGATGCATCTATTTAAAAAAAAGGTGAATTAATCCAATGAACATATCATAGTTATATTGCCTTGCAAAAATATGCGCCCTCCGGGAGTAAAAAAGTTTTAATGTAATTAAATATATTAAATAAGATAGAGTAATGAAATTAGATAAGAACGCATATAAAAAGATTACATTTATTTTAATCATATCTTAATTGGTTTCTATATAAAACCTTTCATAGGATTGATTTAAAAACATTGTTGTATGAAACAATTATTTTAGATATCAACAGCACCAACTAATTATTGATTAAACCCTGTTTTATTAATACCAGTATGCAAATTTACCTCACTATTAAATAAGAACACATATAAAAAGATTACATGTATTTTAATCATATCTTAATTGGTTTCTATATAAATTCTTTCATAGGGTTGATTTAAATACATTGTTGTATAAAACAATAATCTTAGATATCAACAGCACCAACTAATTATTGATTAAACCCTGTTTTATTAATACCAGTATGCAAATTTACCTCACCATATATTATGTAAACCTTTATTTTTTAGTGACATATAAGACACATTACAGGATTTTAAACGTACTACTAACATGGGCTGTTTTCAGGTAAACTCAAATTTTCTTAGAGACATCGTTTATGAATAAAATTTATTCTATGCATTAACGATTTTGACTATGAATCAAATAGTTATTGATAATAGATTAAAATATAAACCGTCTTGTTATGTGTTCAAGTTGATACATTTATCACATCTATGGTATAAGGATTGGTTTCTTTGTTTAATGGCATATCAACCTTCCTGTGTTATTTAATACCAAAAGAACAGTAGTTATACTATTTAACCCATAGCTTGTGTAATTAGGGTGTTCATCCGAAACTAAAAATAATAGCGTGAGGGCAGTTTGAACTCGTTTACTACGATGTGGACGGTCTCATTTTTAATGAGAGGATGTTACAACATGATAACGGTTTGACAATTAAGGAACAAGAGCATTGATATATTGATGAAACCTTGCCTGTTGTGCGAATTTCTATATGCGATTGATTGCTGGATCTGCGAATATGAAACGTTTCGTTTAATTTGCATTTACAGTAAATAACATATTACTTTGGTTAAGAGTTAGCTCAGTCGGTAGAGTGTTTGGCTAGAAACAACAAGGTTCATAGTTCGATTCCGGCCCTCGCCAACTCAGCGTTATGAGTAGCACAGGGATATTTGCGGTAAAGTAAGGAGCCGATGGTAGGTGTGGCGCTCCACCTCAGATGCAAAAACAATCTCCTTGGTCTAGCGCTAGTGAAAAGGGGATAGAGTCCCTCGCTGATTGGCTGATACCGACATTAGGCCGCCCGACGACTTGGTTAAGAAAGGTCAAAGGTCAGATCTAATCTTATTATCAGTAATTAATAAGTGAAATGAAATCATTGGTATGTTTATCAAATTTCTTCTTATACCTGCTAGAAGGCGGCGACTGTGGGTCTTCATGTCCTGGGAATGACGTTAAACTCTATCTGATGGTGAGGTTCCAATTCTGGAGGTCTGGGGAATGTGGAGCACCCCTTCATCTGCGTTTCTTCCTGCTCCACTCTGCCCTGGAGTGGTAGTACCTGTTAGGGTCCCATCTATAGGTTAAATAGACATTTTTGTTTTACAAAAATATTGAGTTAAACATTTTCTTTCAAACTATCGCTACGAATCTTTAAAAACTTTGCCGGCATTAAATGACCTACAGGGTTAATATGCCGTAAAACAAAACAATACAAAACAAACTCAAAAAACTAGATCCTATCTCGAAGTTCTCGTTCTACTAAAATACGATAACAAAACTACAACTTCAACTGTTAAAATCATTAAAAATCCTTGAAAAAGACATAACCGTCCCTCACAACCTACCGCATGGCATAGAATAACCCTGGATGGGTTGATATGCCGTTAAAATCAATCAATCAATCAATCAATCAATCAATCACTCAGTCAAATTTTCTTCTCTCACAGTCGGTGCTTTTTATGGTAAGTAAAATTAGACATTTCAAAGTGTGGAATCTGAAGGTCTGTACTAAAATTCATACACCCTGTCGGCTGGGACAGAAGAATAATCCCACTGCACCTCTACAGGGGGTAAAATCCCGCCTGGGGCCAACTGTTTGGCTAGACGGGTGATCTGAGACCCCTCTGATAAATCGGCTAATCACCTCAAGTGCCTGCACCTATATGGTTGTCTTGACTATATATATATATAATATAAGGAGCTGATGATAGGTGTGACGCTCCACCTCAGATGCTAAAAACAATCTCCTTGGTCTAGCGCTATTGAAAAGGGGATAGACTCCCTCGCTGAATGGCTGATACCGACTTTAGGCCGCCCTGTCGACTTTACTTTATATATATATATATATATATATATATATATATATACTAGAAGCTGGTGGCTGAGGGCCCTAGTGTCATGGGTATGACGTTAAAGTCTATCTAATAATGAGGTTCCAATTCTGTAGCTCTGGGGAGTATGAAGTACACCTTCATTGCAATTACTCCCAGTCCGACTCTGGTATTGCCTGTTAGGTTAAATACAACAAAATGAGTTTAAAACTTGAAAATAATTGAATACCCATCAAGAATGAATAAAAATGTCTTCAGCATAAAATAACCCAACATGGGTGGAAATGCCGTAAAAACTAGCCAACCAACCAACCAACCAGCCAGGACAGTGCTTGTTTTCTTTTGCTGGGGTACCTCTATACAGGGGAGAGTCTGGACATTTTAAGACACACTTACAGAGTTCTAATGTGTTCATAAAAAAATAAATAAATACTGCACTCGAAAACGAAACCATTCATTCGTGTGACGCGGATGTAGCTAAGATCTACAGTATCTTATTATAACAGAGATTTGGTATTTGTAACCGAAACTACGCCACTGCTTAAGTCGCAGTACCCTCAGGAATTGCATAAGTTTATCAATGAATATTGAATTTAAGGTAAAATCTGTAATACATAGATTCATAAATTTTCATTCATTAACGATGTCTCTACGAAAATCTGAGTTAGCTTTGTTATTAGGGTATTTGCCTCTCATCCCACTTATGAGCGCTGGACACAAGGTCACATTTTGCGTCGATCCCGTCGGCATCCCCCTCAAGGTGGCGCCCAGGCGCTGGGCAATAAACCCAGCCCAGTCCCTTTAAATCAAAGGGGCATGTGTTGCCTGGGGGGATAGCCCCCTGGCATCAACGCTCTTAATTTACATTAACAAACACAGGACCCGAAAGGCTCGTGTTATTAGTGCATTTAAAATCCTGCTATGTATCTTATACATCACTAAGAAACAAAAATCCCATAATATATGGAGTGGTTAATTTGCATACTGGTCCTAACAAAACCGGGTTTGATAAATAATTACTTGGCATTATTGATCTAATATTATTGTTTTACTCTCGAACATGGTGTCTTCATATGTTCTAATACGTTCCTAAAAACAAAATAATAAATACTGAACTCGAAACAAAGCTATTCATTCGTGTATAATGTGAAGTGGATATCGCTAATATGTACAGTATCTCATTAATAACTTATCTGTCTGGATTACGGATGTTAAATGTACTTTACAAACATTAGAAATATACTCGACCACTATTGCATACGAGAACATGAGGCACAATATGATATTTCAAATTAGGAATTATACACTGGTAATTCAAGTGCAGAAACTGTATTGGCCACTAATCTTTCACTAAAGGCGGGAAAACGAACATATTTACAAGATTAGAGTTGATTGGGTTTTCCGGCATGTCAACCTATTGACTCATTTCATGCCGAAGATGTTTTCGTTCTATTAATTCTTAATGAATTAATACACTTGTTCCTTAATCTCCCAACCGTTATCATCTTACAACACCCTCCTGGTTAGAAAATAAGACAGTCCAAATCCTCCAAGATAAAATGCAAAAATGTAAATTCTGATTATCTGGTGTTGCTTATCCGCCGAATACTTATTTCCCATGAGTGTCATCACATCAGCTAATAATAGAACATTCTGTTTTTATTATAAGGAAATAGAAGAAAAAGGGCATGCTACACAGAAAAAATATAAAAAGAAAGAAAGAAAGAAAGAAAGTAGAGGAAAGATGAAGAAAGTAGGTAATCGCACGGAAACGATAACGCTAATCTGTTTCAATCTAACATAATGAAAAGAAGGAAAGAAAGAAATTCATTTTTTCTATAACTCATAGATGGGATCCTAACAGGTACTACGACCCCAGGTCCGAGTGGACCTGGAAGCAATGGTGATTAAGAGATGCTCCACATTCCCTAGATCTCTAGAACTGAAACCTTACCATCAGATAGAGTTTAACGTTATATCCGGACATGAAGACACTCTGTGGTATATCCACAGGTCCTGCTAGTTATGAATAATACACTGACAATTCAATTTAAGTCAGCTGCAGAAAACGCCTTGGCCACAAATGTTTCACTTTCAAATGCGAAAAAACGAGCCTATTCACCATATAAGAGATTAGATCAACTTACTTTATGTTCTGATTCATATCTTTGACTTGTTAGCAGTGGCTTAGATCCTATTTAAAACTAAATAAAGCTGATTGTTTAAGCTTTTTGAACCAGCAAGCTCGTCGATATGTCCGGCTCAGAAGTATCACGTCATATATATGAGAGCTAAAAGGCTTAAGATATCAACCATTCACAGCCGTTCTTTTTATGGAATGATGTGATGGATTTAAACGGATATGGTTGAACCCATCAGCGTTGTTTGTATGTGTTTGGCGATGACTTCTTTTTTGTGTGATTCTTTTTTTAGCCAAATGTGGTTTCAAAAATTCCATGATTTAATGATTTCGTGACCAAGCATCAGGGTTTTAAAGATGTACGAAACCATCTTTTTTATTCTAGATTATTACATATACTAGCAACAGAAAACGCCCTCTGGGCGTCGTAAAAATTAATTTTTGAAAGACATCGCCTGAGAGGGTGGGAGTTAAAAATTCAATGTCAGAGGGTTTGTGTCATAAGTAAGACAAATCCTCATATTTATCAAAGGAGTAAAAAAAAAAAAAAAAATAAAACAATTTGAAATGAAAACTGAGCCCCGTCCCTCTCAAATAAAATGTTGCGTGCAAGTAATAATCAAACAATTATTTTGAATATTTTCCACATCAATTTTCCACAAAATCGTAGGTATTTATTTATTTGTAAACTTTTTAGTTAACTTCTTGTTACTGTAAAAAAAACCCAAAAAAAAAAAAAAAAAACTACGAGAGTAAAAAACAATTTTTAAAATTGTTTCCTTAAATTTTGGGTGTATATAGCATAAGAATATTGTGACGTAAGCTGTGACGCAGAGCTATGGCGTAGTTTTTGTTACATACATAAATACAGACAATCGCCATTATTAATAGAGACGGCTAAATTTATAAAACTACGTTGGACCAGAGAATTGATTTCTTAGCTGAAGAAGCAAATACAGAAAGGGGATGTTACACACACACACACACACACACACACACACACACACACACACAGGGTGTGTCAAAAACGTATCAAGATTTTTGGTACTTTTTGACACACCTTGTATTCTGCAAGAAAATAACGCTCCATTTATTCTTCATTTCTATCTTGATAAATACAGTTTTAAACTTAGTGCTCTTTTGACACACCTTGTATTCTGAAAGAAATTAATAAATGGAACGTTATTTTTTTCAGAAACAAGGTGTGTCAAAAAGTACAAAAAATCTCGATACTTTTTTGACACACCTTGTATGTATATATATATATATATATATTAATCCTATTTTTGTCAATAAGTCTGTTGGCATTTTATGCAACTACGAACGCATTGCTGAGTGGTAACGATTTTAAGCTCCGAAACCACGACTGAACACAGATTATCGTCTGATAATCACTTTAGTCTAAGGTAAATAATAAACACTTGAATAAGGTCCGAGGATACAGTGACATGAATATTGTTTTTATACATACCACAATAAAGATATGGACAACAGTCCGAAACATCAAAATTATTTAAATCTTACCACTTGAAAAATTCTGACTGCACCACACAAATGGATATCCAATATTTCACTGTTTTATCAATTCCGTCATTGTCACGAATGTCTGAAAGAAAAATCAAAGAACGGTAAAAGTTAACTCATTCTTGTAAAATCTGGAAAAAAAGGTTTATTACTTTTTGTACAGGAATATAAATAATAGAGTCAACACGCAGTTCTCCAACAGTATGACTAGCTACTCTATTAGTAGTGACTCCAATACAAATACTACTACGTAACTCGACTACGAATAACCTCGCATATTCGTATCTTTATACGTGTTCCGTTGGCTGAGTCCAACTATCTTGAGGGGAGAATATCTCCCCTTACAACTCTTATCTATCAACATATAGTAATATTTAGACCATAGACCATTTGGCACCCATTTTTGGTCTCGATTAAGAAAGGACATGTTTTTCATTTACACCGTCAATATCCGATTGTTTTAACCGACGGTTTTTAGATTAAAAACAAAATGTATAAAACTAACCCCTTACCCTAAACCTAACCCTAACAAACAACCGGTTATTGACGGTGTAAATGAAAAACATGTTCTTTCTTAATCGAGATCAAAAAGGGGTGCCTAAAGGTAATGTGGTTCTAATATTTTGTAACTTCTTGTCTATATTGGCCACGCTAAAGTTTAGTTTATTTGCTTAATGGCATATTAAACTTCATGGATTATTTAATGCCAAAGTCACCGGTGTAGAAGAATAGAAGTGATACTATTTAACCTATAGCTGAGGGGAATGAGCGGGTTCATACCTTTCCTAATGGTATTAGTCCAAAAGTGAAAATTAGTGTTTCTAGTGTTTTATTCTAAAACACTTTTGTATCATTAAGATTTTGTATTGAAAGAAAGTAAAATTATTGATCCAATATAACCCATAATTGTTTAGATGTGGCTACCTGGCCCTGGTTGTCAATCCATCTAGGACAAGGAAGAGTTTGATACAAAACTTTATATGATCCCGAGGAAAGCTAGGGGAGTAAACCCTGAAAACAAATCCGGAGCTGGAGTCCCTAAGATGGAATAACGCTGAACTTCAGCGCAACTCAGCAACTTCTGCGACGCTGCCGTTGCCAAACTGCATTGGTTTCGTACCTTTCCTTTGGAACACAGCGGCCGTGTGGAGAGGAGAGATATGCTGCTTGGGCAACGGCACATCCTCCATATTAACCCGCCAAGGCTACGTAGTTAAAAAAATCCATTTGGACACTACACCATCTTTCTTTGCAGAAGGAAGGATGCCAACAATAACATTAAGATACAAAATATTTTAGATTTGAACCGAAGAATCTTCTGGTGTGGTATCTTTTTTGTAATGGTATATCAACATTTGTGGGTAATTTAATACTAAAGCCATTCTTGTAGAAGAACAGTGATACTACTATTTATCCCATAGCTTATAGGGGAGGAAATCCATACCTTTCCCAACAGTATTAGTCTGAAAGTAAATGTAATAGCACGACTGGAGTTCGAACTCGCTTACTACAACGTCGTAGTCCAGTACGTTAGACACTACCTCAAAGAGGACTACCCATGAATATCTTACATTATAAAATAGGTTGCATAAAAATGATATATATCTTCTTGTCATAGAGGTGCTTTATTTTTGCTTGGATAAATTTGACAAAAAAAGGCTTGAAATATTGATTTTATTTCACATAATTGCATTAAAATATAGAAGAAAGTAATTTTATGGATAAATAAAAATTCTGTATCTGCAGACAAACATTTTGAAATTGGACAAATAAAGACACACATTATTTAACTAAGTACAGCCTATCGTTGGTATCAGCCAAACAATGAAGGAGTCTATCCTTTTCTAGACCAGGAAGATGTTTTTCGCTGAGGTGGAGTGCAACACTTAACCACACAGATCAGATTACCCAAGCTGTGCTATTCCTGCATTCAGCTAGAGGCGACCTGTATCGAACCCGGACCCTTGAGATTCTCAAGCGAATAGTTAACATTATTTTAAGGGTTTACTAATTTTAGTGTTTAAAGTAATATACTGAAATCATGCTCTTCGTGCTCATTGTTAAAAGATTTTATTTCATTAAATAATACCATGAGAATGAGTTTATTGTTTATCATTAAGTTTGGGTTAGAATTTCTTAATAGCAATCCGAAAATGAGACTTCAGTTATAAACTAAATTTATTAGTAATACAAAAAATACGAGAGATATTTCTTTTTTTTATTATTATTTTCTGTCAGCTTTATTGTTTTTTTAATTGCTTTTTTCATCAGAATCCACTCAGGTTACTAAGTTACAACAATGAGAAACAGAGCAGATAGGAAATAGGTTATTCCATGTCAAGTGGACCAATCAAGTCATACAAATAGCATTGATTCTCTTGACTCTCTCTCTCTCCCCATCCGTCCCTATTGGCTATTACTCTTGGCAGGCCCTCTACACGGCATCCCATGTCTGCACAGAGCTGAGGAAAGTAAGTTTTTGCTGGTTGGCCGACACTGGTGTGTCCATGTGTAGGAGTCCACTGAAGAACGTCACTTATGAATTTTTTCTCTAAATCCAGAAAGCAGCACACAACAGCTATATGTACATCTACCTTCCATCTCGCAAGCCATTAATGAATTGGTAAGGATGCTTGATGTCATGTAATAGTTAATAAGGTATCCCAACAGCAGACCCCACAATGGGGCTACCTGTTAGCCATGGGTGGCGGCCCGTGATGCTTAATGACTGAATCCTGGAGGCTGAGCAATCCATGACATGCAACACTCCACTTAGACCCTTACTTGGGCTAGACGGGCGGTCGAAGAGGCCGCCTCCGATCAATCGGCTGGCCACGCCCGGCCCTAGCTCCTATGTGATTTCCCTGACACTATTGCCCTTATGGCAAGCCCCAGCCCCAGCCCTTTTTATTATATGGGTACTAGTAGGTTATGACTGAGGGTCTTCATATCCTGGGTATGAATTTATACTCTAACTGATATGGTGAGGTTCCAGTTCTGGAGGTCTGGGAAATATGGAGCACCCCTTCATCACTATTTCTCCCAAGTCAACACTGACCCGGAGTAGTAGTACCTGTTATGGCCGCATCTATGGGTTAAATAGACAATTTGTTTACAAAAAAAAAAATTGAGTTCAAAAAAATTTCTTCCAAACTATCGCTACAAATCTTAAAAATTTTTCCCGGCATTAAATGACCCAATGTGTTTGATAAGCCGTAAAACAAAACAAACAAAAAACCAACAGCAGGCCGTTGATAGTCAGTTTGATTAGGGCCTTTCTAACTTTTTATTATATATGTGCTAGAGGGCGATAGCTGAGTGTCTTGGTGTCTTGGGTATGCTGCATCTAATGGTGAGGTTCCAATTCTGGAGCTTTGGGGTATGTAGAATTCTCTATCGTTACCATTACTCCCAGGTTCACTCTGACCCGGAGTAGTAGTATATTTTAGGGTCCCATCTATAGGTTAAATACAAAAAAGAGTTAAAATTGAGTTAAAAAATTGAATACCCATTAAGAATGAATAAAACAAAAACGACTTCGGTATAGATAACCCAACAATAGTTGATATGCCGTAAAATCCAAACCAACCAACCAACCAACCAACCAGCAGTTTTTACATAATAGTAAAATCAACCAACTTTCGAAAAGATAAAAGATTATATAAAATCTTGAAGGTCTCCAAGGAATAGAAAGAAAATTATATTTAGAAACAGTATTGCTGTTTACCGTAAGTTGTATGAACACAAGTTGAATTTTTAAAATAAAAACTATATCAGTCGAAACCCCAGATGTTTTGAACTAAAAAGAAAGCTGGAAGCTGCTACTCTTTTACTATCTGTTTTGTTTTTGTTTTTTACTGAAAGAAAAAAATATCTAGTGTACTTGGTATATTCGTGAATATTCTATAAACGTGCCATTCAAAATAGAAGCTAAGGAGTTGATTTTTTGATATTAGATTCGCTACTAAATATCATAAGCAATGGTTTTCGCTTGTGTGTTCTGATCACGTCGGGGTCACCAGTTATAAGAAATAGCAAAAATAAAAAAAATATATAAAAACGCCCCCCAGGCGGTGTAAAAATTAATCATTGCCTCACTCTTTTCTGACAGAAAGAAAGACATCGAATCGGGGTTTAAGAAAAGAAATTAGCAACAACAAGCGAACACGCACCAACGACGATCAAAATCCCCAAACCCATATAAGGGTAATTCCATGTCACATGATCCAGACCATGTCACCCACTCCTTCAATTTTTATGAAATTTTGTCCAGGTGTAGATTATGTTAAAAGTTAGGCAATCCTCAAAATTTGAGCTTCCAATTCCCAAAAAATAGTTATGTCGATTTTTAGCTCTCCAAATTTGGCGGGTTTCGTGAATAATGGCGACGTTTTGTAAGCTATTTTTGTCCGTAAAATGAGTTCTAGAGCTTCCCTACTACTAAAAATTAGTTATATAAAATCATTTTTCTCAAAGAAACCAAAAATGTTTTTATAAACTAATTCGTCGTGGTAGGGAAGCTCTAGAACTCATTTTACAGCCAAAAATAGATTATAAAATGTTGCCAATTTTCGCGAACCCCACCAAATTTGGAGAGCTAAAAGTCGACATAACTCTGTCAATTTTTGGAATTGGAAACTTTTGGGGATTGTCTATCCTTATGATAGTTCACATCTGCAAAACAAATAAGAAGAATTGGGGTTGGGTGACAATTTTACTTTTTTCTGGATTATTTGACATAGAATTACGCATAAACCAAGACTTCACCTCGTATATTCCACTGGCGGGAATCTATTTTAAATCTACCATAGAAAATTAAAAATAAGACCGTCCAAATCTTCCAAGATAAAATGCAAAAATGTAAATCCTGTTTATGTGCTTTTGCTTATCCGCCGAATTCTTATTTTTTCATAAGTGTCGTCACCTCAGGAAAATAATGGACAATTCTGTTTTATTATAAAGAAAGAAAGCGGAGAAAAACGACATGCTACACAAAAAGTATAAGAATGAAAGAAAGTAGGGGAAAGATAGAGAGTGGATAAGAGCGTGGAAGTGATAACGCTAATGCGTTCAACCGAACTTAATGAAAAAATGAAAAGAAGGAAAGAAAGGAAAAAAGGATATGACAGTTAAATCTAGATTGTTATACTTTTCACATATTGAAGTAATTGCAATAGCTCTTAAATAAACATATCAAACGTTGTAATAATTAAGTTATCATATTGTGGTATATCCACAGGTTCTGCTAGTCTATATATGTTACTCGTGTTCCTTAATTGTACGGCCGTTATCATCTTGAAAAACCCTAATGTTAAAAATGAGATAAAACATGTAGTATATGCTCAGTAGTGTGTCGGTCGATTTTTCACTTTTAATTAATATCAAATTGTCCATTTCATACATTTTCAATTTGAATTCTATTCATAATACTTTATTCGTTTCATTTTGATAAAATAAAATAAAAAGTTTTATAATTTGCTTGAAGCATTGTGTTTGTATTGGTTTGTTGGTTGGTTTTGAAGGCTATCACAATGCAAGTGTAAAGAAAAAAAGAAGGTAATTATGGTGTTGTTTGTTAACCTGTTATTTATTCTTAATATTTCAGGATAAAAATCCCTTCTACAGAAGATCACCAAACTAAAGTTGTTGCTAGTGGCTGTTCATTTGTTCTGTATCCAAATTCTGTGTGTGTGTGTGTGTGGGGGTGCTTGTTTATGTGTGTGCTTGTGTTTGTCTGTGTGTGTGTTTGTCCTTCATTTTTTTCTTCTCTTTTTACTCTATTTTTTTATTATTATTCCAGATCTGGCTCGCCTGAATTTTTTTGTTTGCTAACAGGACCATCTGATCCCTTTTTTTTTCTTTTAATATGTGTCTGTGATTAACATTACAGATTTGGTTGGTTATTTATGGGTGTGAGTGTGTAAATTTCATGTCTGTCGAAATGACATATTGTGTGTGTGTGTGTGTGTGTGTGTGTGTGCGGGTTCCTGTTCTTAAGTCCCAACACCATGTGTGTGTGTGTGCGCGCACGTGTGTGTGAGTTATTTGTATGTGTGTGTGTATTTGTTGGGTGGGTGTGTTCTGTTTGTGTGTGTGTCTTGTTCATATACATTTGTATGTGTATGTGTGTGTTGGATTTAGAAGCTTAGAATGAAATTAATTTTATCAAAAATTGTAATTATTTTATATTTTTATTTAATTATTTTAAAAAATTTTATTTTTATTTAATGTTTTAAAGTTCTTATTTGTCTTGCCTATATTAATGTATATCTAGTGTGTGTGTTGGATTTTAAAAGGTTAGAATAAAACCAAAATAAAATAACATTTTCTAATTTAAATATTGAAAATAGTACATTTATTAACCAATTTTTAGGCCAAAGGTTGTAAAAACAAGGACATTTTGTGAATTTTAGCAGACGATTTTGAAATATTTCCTTAAACAGTGGTGCAAGTAAAAGATATAATTTTTGGTATCAGAATTTAGTGTACTAACAGACAAATTTTGTGTCCCTGGAGAATTTGATATTTAAAAAAGTGGAAAATCGACCTAGCCTAATGCACAAGTCCTGCGTGTTAAAAATATTACACCGTCGGGAATCTATTTTAAATCTACCATAGACAATTCCCCAAATTAAAAAAAATACATCTATCTAGACTTAGACAAAGATATTACATACGTCACCGTTTAGTATTGATTCTCTCTCTCTCTTTTTTTTTTTTGCTGCAAGTATCATGTAGAAGTTATGAGAGAGCGACCTGCATGACAATGGAAAAGTTTAACGAGTTTGGTCAGTCTAAGAAGATACGATTCTTTCGAGCAAACGAAAGCAGAAGAAAATTATAAGGAAGACGTTAAAAAAAAAAGTGCAACTGATGAACGCTTTTCTAAATAAGGTGAAAGCATAAACCACCTTTAGCTTTTTATCCTCGTTCTGCATGGCCAAAACACGAGAGGACAGTATTTATTTAGCATATTCCTCTACCTAAATCTTTTCATATCTAACTTTATCCAAAGCTATTAATTACAGAGGCGAACACTCAACGCCTACTTCGCCAAAAATAGCGTGCTCTAATTATAATTATAAACAATAGGAGGCGCTGTTTCGTTCGTTATCAACTTCTTTTGTTGTTGTTATTGTCTCTACTGAAATGAAATAATAATAATAAAAAAAAAAGAGAAGTAAACCTTGGTCAATTTCCTTATTGTCCTTTCTCTTAGCGGAAACAATGATAATAATAATAACAAAGTCTATAAAACTAATCTGGTTTTAGAGAATATAATTGGAAGGCAAGCACGTTACGATTACCGAGAGAAAAAGAATTGTTGCGAAACTAAAGCGAAAACAAACGCCAGTGTTTTGTTTATTCATCTACTTTTGTCTTTCGTAGAAACACTGCGTACAGTAATTACATTAGTAGCATGCAATCTGCGCCTTAGGAGAAAAAAAAACTACGAAAAAGAAAAAAACACACACACACAAAACAACAACAACAACAAAAAAAAACAAAAAAAAAAAAACAGTCCAGATCTTTAATCAGCGAGTGTCATTCAAGTTTGAGCTATCGTAGCGAATGTCACAGAGCGTTGTCTAACAAGCCAGTCTAGCAGATCATTGGGAATGTCGAGAAGCTAATTCTAATTGGACTAATAATGGTTGGTCGTGCGCATGCGAATGGTAAGAATTGAAAGCCTATAGTAGGGCAAAGGTCAACGGGCTTTATGCAACCTGTGCGCCACGGATAGGATGTGACACAAGGTCGCATATACGGGACATCCAACGAAAATCGAACTCTTATTTCTCTGAATTAGTATTATTTGTACTATTTGGACTGTTGTCCTCATCTTAA
The DNA here is from genome assembly GCA_023376005.1 of Doryteuthis pealeii. Taxonomy (NCBI): domain Eukaryota; kingdom Metazoa; phylum Mollusca; class Cephalopoda; order Myopsida; family Loliginidae; genus Doryteuthis; species Doryteuthis pealeii. The sequence continues at coordinate 19,052,967 of CM042150.1, read as the reverse complement.
TTGTTATCTGTAAATATTTCGGCCGATGTATCCTCCAGCCTTCTTCCTTGTCGAACTCGGGAACCTTCTCGACTCCATTCTTGTCGTAATCTGGAGCCATCACGGAACTTTGAACCTAAACCTTTATTCAGTCCACGGGGGTATCCTGTTCTCATTCCGCTAAACATAGCTGGGGTACAGGAGTTAAGCTGTGTTAATTATTATTCTATGTTACTGGTGCCCCTGACCAGGATTGAACCCGCAGTCTAGAGATAACTGTCACTTAGAACTGTTTTAACCTAACTCCTTATCCACTAAGCTATGCATTTGAAACGTTGTACAGATAGCAATGAAGATCAGGCCAATAGTCCGAATAATACAAATAATACTAATCGAAATCGCTATTCAGTAGTAATGGATCTGCGAGAGTAGTTTGCAAAATATTATAGCACGATAGTACATCCTATTTAAACAATCAATTCGCCACGGGTAGGATGTGACACAAGGTCGCAAGTATGGGACATCCAGTTAGGATTGAACCCGTTATCCAGTATTAATAGATTGGCAAGAGCAGCTTGCTAGCCATAATACCACATAACACCTTCTAGCACATATATGATAAAAGAAGTTGTGTGCGTGTCATGTGCAATAGAGTCGGGACAATCATATAGGTGCTAGGGCTTGACCTGATCAGCTGATTGATCGGATGGGGTCTCACCGACCGCCCATTTAGCCGTAGTAAGGGTCAAAGTGGAATGTTGCAAGTCATGGACTGCTCAGCCACCAGGGTTCCATCATTAGCATAACGGTTCCTGGTTCGATATCGGCCCCCACCAACTCAGCACACATTAAATATTCTGATATGTGCGATAAAGTGGGGAGCTGACGGTAGGTGTGGCGCTCCACACCAGCAAAACAATCTTCTTGGTCTAGCGCTAGCGAAAAGGAGATAGACTCCCTCAGTGTCCGGCTGATACCAAAAAATAGGCCACTCCGTCTACTTTACTTACTTGTCTCTATAATTGTTTACCAGTGATTATTTTCATTTGTTACTTGAAACCATATGATTAAGCGCCTAAAAAACAACAACGAATTCAAATTGAGATTGTCTATAGCAGCTGATTGTCACTCTTCTTTGTATGACCTCCACTCTCAACATTAGACTCTATATATTATATATAAGATGTTATCAGAGTTTTGTATATTTTTAAAACAACATTGGCCTGCATCCAGCCAATCATCATAATTATTTCCCTAAGAATTTAAATCGGATTAAATGATAGCATTACAAGTAAAGCTGTAAAATGTTTTCCTGTAACTGTAATCTTTTACTCTTTTTATTACTTTTGTCACTCTTCTTTGTATTCCTTCCCCTCTCAATATTGTTACTTGAAACCATATGATTAAGCGCCTAAAAAACAACAACGAATTCAAATTGAGATTGTCTATAGTAGGACAATAGTCAACAGGATAGTGTTACTGGATAATTCGTTATTGTAAGCATATACCAGACTCCCCAGCCTGTACTCTCTACTGAGACAACGTCGTCTCCGATGGTTGGGTCATGTACGTCGGATGGATGATGGACGAATCCCGAAAGACATCCTGTATGGAGAGCTAACATCTGGTAAAAGACAGATTGGTCGCCCCCTACTGCGATTCAAGGATGTCTGCAAAAATGATCTCAGGTGCTTTGGCATTGTCCCTTCCAGCTGGGAGAATCTGGCTCAAGACCGCCCTCGTTGGCGGCAGAATCTCCATAGAGGACTGTACATGTCAGAAGTTACCCTGATACAACATCATGAAGCTAAGAGGTCCATAAGAAAGCAACGCCAACAAAGCATCGGAACATCATCATCTACAGGGACAACCTACAAATGCAAAATCTGTGGTCGAGAATATTTCTCAAACATAGGACTTCATAGTCACAGGAAGCGCTGCCACCTCAGGGGCACACAAAAACTTTTATCATAGTCTTTCGAGACTGAATTGCCAATGATACCAGACTAAGTGAAATTTGACAATTATTAGCTCTGAATAGGACATTAAATTGCACCGGAACTTTGACGATCTACTATCAATATTACACTTGGTATATTCTATATGAGATCTTGTCAGAGTTTTGCATATTTCTAAATGAACATTTGCCTCCATCCAGCCAATCATTCATTATTATTTCTCTAATAAGTTAAATCGGATAAAACAAGAGAATTACAAGTAAAATTGTACCAGACAAATGTTTTCCTGTAACTGTAATCTTTTACTCTTTTTATTACTTTTGTCACTCTTCTTTGTATGACCCCCACTCTCAACATTAGACTCTATATATATATATAAGATCTTATTAGAGTTTTGTATATTTTTAAAACAACATTGGTCCAGCCAATCATTCATAGTTATTTCCCTAAGAATTTAAATCGGATTAAATGATAGCATTACAAGTAAAGCTGTAAAATATTTTCCTGTAACTGTAATCTTTTACTCTTTTATTACTTTTGTCACTCTTCTTTGTATGACCCCCACTCTCAACATTAGACTCTATATGTTATATATAAGATGTTATCAGAGTTTTGTATATTTTTAAAACAACATTGGCCTGCATCCAGCCAATCATCATAATTATTTCCCTAAGAATTTAAATCGGATTAAATGAACATTACAAGTAAAGCTGTAAAATGTTTTCCTGTAACTGTAATCTTTTACTCTTTTTATTACTTTTGTCACTCTTCTTTGTATTCCTTCCCCTCTCAATATTACAGTCTACATATTCTATATGAGATCTTTTGTAAATTTTAAATCAAAATTCGTCTCTTTTGAGATAACATTTCTGCCCATCAAGCAAATCATTCATAATTATTTTCACGAAGACTTCAAATTGGATTAAATGAGAACATTACAAGTAAAACTGTGCCAGACAAATGGTTTTCGGAAACCGAAGAAAGCGTCAATAAACCATAACAGTTTCGGTAATAAGATCAGTATATAATGACCAATTAAGAATAAGGCGTCAAGAGCTGTTAGATAAAAGGATTACGTTGCAGACTCTAGACTGTAGTTAGATTAATTCACATTCAAAGAAATTCTGTCTGGTCTTAAAATGACGGCTTCATCATTAAAACAAAGATAGAAAGCGTGGTGTCTAATGATTAGGATATTTTGAAGATTATTATTTGCGAGAATCCGAGTTTTCACACAGCAGATACGATTTATACCAGAACAGTTCCTTTCAGAAACGTCGGGGTCGTTTGGTTTCTTTGCTTAATGGCATATAAACCTTTATGGATTATTTAATGCCCAAGCCATCCTTATAAAACAGGGGTTTCCGATCAGAGTTACTCGCACCCCCTGTGAGTGCGAGCATCATTCCAGGGGGTGCGAGAAACGTCCGTTCAAGTTTAGATTAATTTTATTTTTCTTTTGTAATCAATATCAATAGTACAAAATAAAAACACCCTCCGGGCGATGTAAAAATATATTTTTGAAACATATTGCCTTAGGGGTGGGAGTAAAAAATTCAATGTCAGCGAGTTTGTACCCTAAGGAACTAAAATTATCAAATTCATTGAAGGATTAAAAAATAAAACAATTTGAAATGTAAACTTTAAATATGTACTCCGCTTAAGAAATTGACCTTGTGTCACATCCTGCTCGTGCGGAGGGGTTGGTAAATATATATAATGTGTTAGTAGGTGGTGGCTGAGGGTCTTAGTGTCCTGCATTAAACTGCATCTAGTGGTGAAGTTCTTATCCTGGGGCTCTGAGGAGTGTGGAGTACCCAGTCCTTCCCATGACTCCCAGATCCACCATGACCCGGAGTGGTAGTACCCGTTAGGTTAGATAGAAAAATGAGTTTAAAAATGTGTTTCCAAAGTTTAAAAAACTTTGAATTCCCATCAATAATGAATAAAACAAAATGTTTTTGCAATAAATGTTTTATTTTTCTTGCACCCGTTATTTTACAATACTAAATATATTTTTTTTTATTTATTTTAATATTCACTTCAATGTGTACATTCTAAAAGTTTTTATTTAGTGAGAATGGTTAGTTTTTGTTGCTCTTATTTCTTTTCTTTTTTGGGGCTTTGATACCCTAAAATAAAAACGTCAGATTTTAATCATCGTCGACGAAAAAACAAAATTACGGTCATAAAAAGAGGATCCAATTCATGGCTAAATTGTAAAACGAGCCCCCACTTTAAAACTAACTATTCTCACAAAATAAAAACTTTTAGAATATACACATTGAAGTGAATATCAAAATAAATTTAAAAATTATATTTAGTATTGTAAAATAACGGGTGCAAGAAAAATAAAACATTTATTGCAAAAACACGGACATAAAATGAGGGTTCAGTTTATTTTATGGTAGGAATTTACGAGGAAATAGTTAAGGATTACCAAATGTTTTTGGTATAAAATAACTCAACAAGTGTTGACATGCTGTAAAATCTGACTAATCAACTAACCAACCTTTCAGAAACGACGGGTAGATTTAAACATGGATCGTTTGGTTTCTTTGTTTAATGGTATATCAACCCTTGTATAGGAAGCACGTGGTGTAATGGTTAAAGTCATGGGAAATGGACTCGTCGACCCGAGTTCAAATCCTGGACGTGGCGATTATTTCACTTAGCGCTAATACCCTTGGGAAAGGTATGAATCATACTCTCCCTCCAGCTATGGGTAAATAGTAGGGCGGACTGGGCTCTTTAACCTTGTTTAGGCAGCCGGTCTATGAGAATGAAAACTCTGAATTCAAACCTGTTGAACTCCGCTTAAGAAATTGAGACATTGCTTCTAAAAACAAACATCCAAAAATCTTATTCACTTCGCCGAAGAGCTTAACGGCCGGGTTTGTTTACTAAATAAACGTCTACTTGCCTGCTATGGCAGGGGCGTGTAATTGTTTCCTTGACAAGGTTAATTTCGCAGGATTGTTCGCTATGTACCGGCGGCCGAACGGATATGGTCTCTGACTATGCCTGTGAATTTCGATTCCTGTCGGAGGGGAGTCGTTAGTATACATCGCTGAAGAGACTTAATAAAGTCGAAACAGTCTGTACGGTGTTCTGCATGGCGAGCCATCCTTTGCGGGATTTACTTGTCAAGTTTATTTTCTATAATTATCGAATTTTATACGATATATATATATATATATATATATATATATATATATATATATATAACCTTCATGGGATATTTAATGCCAAAGCCATCCTTGTAAAAGAATAGTAAGTAGGCAGAATGTTTAAAGAATAGAGTATGAAAAAAAAATATAGCAAACTAGAATAAATGAAACAAAACGTATTTGGCATAAAATAACCCAAGGGTTGACATGCCGTAAAATCCAACCAACCAAAATGAATAAATAAACCAAAACGGTTTCGGCATAAAATAACCCAAGGGTTGACATGCCGTAAAATCCAGCCAACCAACCATATTATATACAACGCTGCTGGGTGTCATATATTATTCAGTACATTTCACCGTACCCATTCGTGTCCACGTACCACGCGCAAGTGGATGTGAACTGGGCAACTAAGGTCTCATTTGTTGATCACAATAGTTTAAGTCTCTTCAAAGCACGACGCATCTTTTCATTTGTATTGACATAATAACTGAATAGTAAATGTAGATGAATAAAAACACGAACAAAGAATCTAAATTGTTTGTGTATAGAAAACAGAGTTTATGCTTCGTTGCACAATGTTTCACAATGTTGCACAGTGTTGCACTCCATTTCAAGGTAAAACTGTTTTTATATTTTTCTGAGAAGCATTCCCTTAAGCTAAACAAACACACAAAACGAACAAACAAACAAACAGATAGACATACTTTTACGCAAGGATATAATTGCTTTCAGTTTTGTTCAAATTACCTCATATATTGACGTAATAAAACGTATATAATTACTTAGCAGCAGTAAACAATAAAAAAAGACCTGACAAAGAAGGAAATTGCCTCAAGGCTGTTCAAAGAAAGGAATATGCCTGTATATTATATATACTAGCAAATATATGCACCCTCCGGGTGCAAGTATTTAAGTTTTAATGTAATAAAATATTATATTAAATTAGAACGGCTAATGAAACTAAATAAGAATGCAGATAAAAAGATTTGAAACAGAAGGTAGGTATAATTGATAAATAGAACAACTGAAACTTACTCTTCCATCACTCTCGTCTTTCATTGTTATTTTTTCAAATTTAAGTATTTAGTTAAAATAGGAAGTAAAGAATAAAATGACAGTTATTTTTTCTTGTTAATGGATTTCATTTAAGATTCATTGAAGAGATTTTTGCTCATATTCATTAAGAGAAAACCAAACAATTAGAAATCAATAATACTAAGCACATATTTATTAAAATCAAATTTTTAATATCAATATGCAAATTAGCCTTCCCGTTCACATTGTAAAACACTATTTTGTTGTATATATAAATATAATTGCATGTTGTGAGTATGTTTATATGGTTAACAGTATTAATAATGTAAAACAATTTTATTAATAATTGAGGTTTAAATTAAAATAAAATCATTGAGAAAGGGACATTAATAACTAAGGGAATTGTGACTTGAGTAGTAATATAGTTTCGGTTACAGAGAGAAAAACACACAATCTCCATTATAATAAGACTAGCAAATATATGCACCCTCCGGGTGCAAGTATTTAAGTTTCAATGTAATGAAATATTATATTAAATTAGAAAGTCTAATAAGAATGCAGATAAAAAGATTTGAAACAGAGTGGGGGTATAATAGAAAAATAGAAATGAAACTTACTCTTCCATCACTGCCGTCTTTCATTGCTGAATTTTACTTATTTAACTATTTAGTTAAATTAGGAAATAAAGAATAAAATTACACTTATTTTTTGTTGTTAATGGATTTCATTTAAGATTCATTGGAGAGATTTTTGCTTATATTAATTAAAATAAAACCAAACAGTTAAAAATCAATAATATTAAGCACATATTTAATAAAATCACATTTTTAATATCAATATGCAAATTAACCTTCCCGTTCACACTGCAAACCGCTATTTTTTGTATATATAAATACAATAGTATGTTATTCGTATGTAGATATGGACAACACTAATAAAAAAGTAAAGCAATTTTATTAATAATTAAGGTTTAAATATAAATAAAATCATGAAGAATGTGATTAAAATAACTATGTTAATTGTGACTCGATTAGTAATATAGTTTCGGTTACAGACAGAAAAACACACAATCTCCATTATAATAAGAAGATATATATATATATATATATATATATATATATATATGGGAGAATATGTGCTTAATTGAAGTCGTTCCTAATTTTGAAAGTTAATTAATTAATGATTAATTAATTAGGCGGGAATACCTATTCAAATGTAAGGTTAAACAAATCGAGAAAAATCAATCTCTGTATGTACATTTCGGCCTATTAGGCCTCATCAGCAGAGCTATAGATAGGAAGACCGCCTTGTGCGTGATTCGAACCCTGGCTGTCAAGCTGAAAGGCGAGGACCGTAACCCCTACACCAACCGGACTTTCCCAGATTTTTCGTTTTGTTTAGAAGTAGATTATATTCCTCTTATAGTGACTTTTTCTAGATTGTTTAGCCTTACATTTGAATGTATTTCCGCCTAATTAATTAATTATTAATTAATTAACTTTCAAAATAAGGTACGACTTCAATTAAGCCATATCAAAACACATCGTTTGTGTATTTACTTCTCATATATATATATATATATATAAGTTGAAATGGAAGCGAATCCGACGGTATGTTGAAATGAAAAATAAAGGAAAGAAAATGTTGAATGGATAAAATAGGATTTATTTTATTTTACTGACACGTGTTTCGGCCAGGAGTTTATCCATGCATACATGTATTCTCTCTATTATTATTTTAAATACAAAATAAAATAAAATAACAATAATAGAAAAAACTACAGAGATGTTTAGTATACAAAGAAATAACGGCCTTCGTCAGAGTAAATCCTTATTGTTTTAAATGAAATCGCTTGATTCCGAGATGTTCGAAAAAAGTTCCTTATATTCTCCAGCCATCTACTCTCCTTTTCAAAATCCGTCGCATGCGACGATGACGTCAACATAACCGTTTTCTCCATCGCATTAGAACACTTTCTTCATGCGATTTCAAAAAAGTTCTTTTTCGAAATCTCGGAAATTCACCATATTTCAAGCGATTTCATTTAAAACAATAAGGATTTACTCTATTTCTGTAGTTTTTTCTATTATTGTTATTTTATTTTAATAACGGCCTTCGTCAGTATAAATCCTTATTGTTTTAAATAAAATCGCTTGAAATACGGAGAATCTCCAAGATGTTCGCTATACCGACTGAACTAAACCAGCCATATATTATTAGAGATAAAAAAAAGTCGGGGTGGCTTAAAGTCGCGATCAGCCTACAGCGAGGGGGTCTATCCCCTTTTCATAAATGCTAGACCAAGGAGATTGTTTTGGCGTCTGAGGCGGATCGACACACCCACCATCCTCCTCACTTAACCGCACAGGTCACTGTGCTACTCATACGCTGAGTTGGCAAGGGCCTGTATCGAACCCGGAAACTTGTGGTTCCGGGTTGGATGCTTTACCGACTGAGCTAACTTGTCAATTAATGGATTTGCGAGACTAGTACATTAATCATTGCGCTAGGTAATCAGACTCTTTTCTACGCGGTGTTAAGTGTTTAAAGAACAATTGCTGCAGTCACGATACATTTTCTTTCGTTTATTATTACAGCGTCAGTTGATCACAAAGCCTCACTGCAGTACGTGATGAATATGAATGATTTCTGTCACAGTGCTAGTTCTATGCATCATAAAACGAAAAAGAACAGTTACCTTCTGTGCTAACAAAATTATTATAATGAGAAAAAATGACTAACAAAAATAATAGGAACCCAGTTCTTTTTTGAAGGGAACGGGGGAAGTACGGACAAACCCTTTTAAGAAAAAATAATAAATCGTTTGATTTGGTTTCTTTGTTTAATGGCATATCAACCTTCGTGGGATATTTAATATCAAAGCCATCCTTGTAGAAAAAACAATACTGATACAAGGGTAATTCCATGTCAAATAATTTAAAAAAAAAAAAAAAAAAAAGAAGGAAAATTGTCACCTCCTTCAATTTTTCTGATTTTTTTTCTATGAATGTATTATGTTAACGTTAGACAATCCCCAAAATTAGAGCTTCCAATTAAACAAAATTGGCGGAGTTATGTCGATTTTTAGCTCTTCAAATTTGGTGGGGTTCGCAAAAAATGGTGACATTTTGTAATCTATTTTCGTATGTAAAATGAGAACTAGAGCTTCCCTACTACTAAAAATTGGTTTATAAAAGAATTTTTGCCCAAGGAATCCAAAAATGCCATAAAAATACCAAAGTTAACAAATTTTAAGTTATTGAAGATTTCTGTTTTTTTTTCATAGCAAAATCAATATCCCGATGTGTGTGTGTGTGTGTGTGTGTGTGTGTGCGCGTATGAGCGTGTGTGTGAGTGTGTGTGAGAGTGTGTGAGAGAGTGTGTGTGAGTGAGAGAGAGTTAATATTTCTAAACGTAAGGATTGATAAAGACAAACGATATTTTGAGGACTGATCCAAGTTATTTCTACATAGAGAATCAAAATACTTAAAACCCCTTGCCAGATCCATCGCTGTATTTACAAACTGACGGTGGGGTCAGTGAGGAGTAAGCCGGAGTAAGCAATGTTTACATTGAAACAGTCGCTTGACGCGATAACAAGGCGTCAGATTGTCTCAACAAAAGTGGATACAAAAGGACGAGCACTTGAACAAGTCAAGGACAACATCTCTGTAATCTTTCTTTGTTTGTTTAACGGCATATCAACTTCTTATGGGTTATTTAATTGCTAAAATTTCATACTTTAGGTTAAATGTTTGATTGTAATCATAACGATATAACGAATGGTCCATTGTATTTCTTTAATTGCTCTTTATTGTTTATAATCATTTGTTTGCACTCAGTTGTAAGATATCAAGTATGTTTCCAAATATTCCTATCTAATACAAATAATTTGCACATAGTTTTATGGTTTCAAGTATTCCTATCTAATATAGATAATTAACACAGTTGTATGGTTTCAAGCATTCCTTTCTAATACAAATAATTTGCACATAGTTGTATGGTTTCAAATATTCCTATCTAATACAAATAATTTGCACATAGTTGTATGGTTTCAAATATTCCTATCTAATACAATAATTTGCACAATACAAATAATTTGCACATAATTGTATGGTTTCAAATATTCCTATCCTATCTAATACAAATGATTTGCACATAGTTGTATGGTTTCAAGTATTCCTATCTAATACAAATGATTTGCACACAGTTGTATAGGTTTCAAATATCCCTATCTTATACAAATAATTTGCATATAGTTGTATCGGTTTATGTATTCCTATCTAATATAAATAATTTCCACATGTTTGTACGGTTTAAAATATTCCTATCTAATACAAATGATTTTATTCACCATACTTCTTAATGTAAGTAAAGTAAAGTCGACGGGGCGGCCTAAAGTCGGTATCAGCCAGTCAGCGAGTGAGTCTATCCCCTTTTCAATAGGACTAGACCAAGGAGATTGTTTTTTAGCATCTGAGGTGGAGCACCACACCTACCATCAGCTCCTTACTTTACCGCACAGATCCCTGTGCTACTCATACGCTGAGTTGGCGGGGACCGGTATCGAACTAGGAACCGTGTGGTTTCTAGCCGAACGCTCTACCGACTGAGCAATGTAATAGGAGATATTTTTTTATGTCAAAAACGCCTGACCTATTCGGTGATTGAGTTACATAATAAAAAATTGACGCTTTATTTTTGTGAGATAATATCTCCTTCCTTCAACAAATACATAAATCAAATATAATGTTCTCATGTACTATGAAGTTAACTTGTTAAATTTCCCAACAACTGTTCTATTATTTTATCATATTTTTCTTTAATAGAAAAAAATGGGCTAGCCTTGAAAATCAGTCGGAAATTAGGGTGACCCAGAAAAAACAGAACCCACAAATTTTGTAATAAAACTGTTAATTTTAACTAGGGGGTTAGGGATAGGGTTTAGGGTTAGGGTTAGGGTTGGGGTTTAGGGTTAGTTTAATGGGAAAATAAATACATAATTTGGGTTCTGTTTTTTGCTGGGTCAAAATGTAGGAAACAGAACCCACAAATTTTGTAATAAAACTGTTAATTTTAACTAGGGTTAGGGTTAGGGTTGGAGTTGGAGTTGGGGTCAAGGGTTAGTTTAATGGGAAAATAACTGCATAATTTGGGTTCTGTTTTTTCTGGGTCACTATGTATACAGTGAGACCCAGAAAGAAACAGAACCCACAACTTTTGTAATAAAACTGTTAATCTTAACTGGGGGGGGTAGGGTAAGGGGGGTTAGGGTTAGTTTAATGAGAAAATAAATAAATAATTTGGGTTCTGTTTTTTTCCGACCGATTTGCAAGATCAGCAAAAAATAATGATAAATAAAAGAAGAAAAACTTAGTTAAGATTATTCCAATTCGGTTAAAAAAGAAGTTCCCAGTTCCAGTAAATGTATATGAGGCGAACAATTCAGATGTTTACAAACTTACTGTTCCGATGGACCGCTTTAGTTCGGTCGGTAGAACATTCGCCCGGCTTCTTAACAACTCAGCGCAGGAGTTGCAAAAAAAAAAAAAATTCCCTTGTCTGGCGCTAGTGAAAAGGGGATAGACTCAATCATTCTTCGGCCGATGAATTGGCCATTATGTCGACGTTATACTATATATATACATATCCCCGTATATATATATATATATATATATATATATATGCATGGTACATGTCTGCTATCATTGGTTTCATGCTATGTTAGCTTGATTGTTTAAGCGGAGTAATCGTCGGGCAGCGAAAGATTTTTCGCTGCCCGACGATTGCTCCCACGCAGATAAATATATACTAAAATATTTATTTAATTATTAACGCTCTATCACAGATATTGAGCACTCTACTAAAAATACTGTATGTTAAATCACTACTGCTTCTCAAAGTGTAATTGTGCCAAACTTACACATTGATATATTTATATATACACACACACATATATATATATATATATATATATATATATATATATATATATATATACATATATATATATATATATATATATATATATATATAGGTATCATTTTAACTTTTAATTTGATTGAAACCATGACAGACCCTTTATTTTCCATCGAACAATATATTTATTAGTATTATCTCTCTCTCTCTTCTCTGTATATATATATATATATATATATATATACATCTATTTATCTATCTATCTATCTATCTCTATCCATCTATATATCTATCTATATATCTATCAATCTACATATATATACATCTATCTATCAATCTACATATATATACATCTATCTATCAATCTATCTACATATATATACATCTATCTATCTACATATATATACATCTATCTATCTATCTATTATCTCTACACACACACACATATATATATATATACATCTATCTATCTCTATACATATATACATATATAATATATATATATATATATATATATACATACATATATATACATATATATACATCTATCTAAATATCTATCTATATACATATCTATCTATCTACATATATATATACATCTCTCTATTTATCTATATATACATCTATATAATATATATATATACATCTATCTATATATACATCTATCTATCTACATATATATATATATACATCTATCTATCTATCTATACATCTATCTATCTACACATATATATATATATCTATCTATCTATACATCTATCTATCTACACATATATATATATACATCTACCTATCTATCTATACATCTATCTACACATATATATATATATACATCTATCTACACATATATATATATATCTACATATATATACATCTATCTACATATATATATATATATAATATCCACACACACACACACACACACACACACACATATATGTGTGTGTGTGTGTGTGTGTGTGTGTGTGTGTGTGTGTGTAACCTGCGCACAAATTATTGATCTTCGTAAACTATTATTTTTCTCTAAAAACATTGAATTTTAGCATGGATAATTTTAAACAAGAGTACATTGAAAAAAAAAAGCAGACATAGTCAGAAATATTCATTGATCATATTCATCGTAGTTTGTTATTGCTGTAAAACACTTGGCTGTCAGTAATAGGTGACCTAAAAAAAGGTCTGTGCGAGACACAACAGTAATAACTGAGTGATTAGATCGTTGGTCTCGGGTTGAGGGTGGAGGTTGCATGAGTCAGATGAATGACTGACTGACAGGTTGTCGTTGACCAGCTCTGACCTACCTGGCGGGGGGGGGGACAACAAGATAACCTAGTTGTCCAGGAAACTGTTTGATTCATTGGTTTTGTCGGTTATTTTCTGCTATGGATCACCATAAAGGAAACAATAATTTATCGGAAATAGGAGACAAATATCTCTTTTTGGTACTCATCGTGGAGTTCCGTCCCGGCCACCTGCCTCAAAAACCGCTAGCTGGTGGCTGCTTGAAAAACAACACCAGCTACGATTGAAGTCCGTAGCCGAAGCGATGTCACTTGAAAAAAAAAAAAAAAAAAATAACCCACTTAGGGCATTTTTTTGCCGAAAACCCAACCCCAACACCAACCCCAACCAAAACCCTAGCCCTAAAACCTAACCTTAAACCCCTCTAATTAAAATTAACAGTTTTATTACAAAATTTGTGGGTTCTATTTTTTCTTGGTCACTATGTATACAGGATGACCCTGAAAAAAACAGCCCAAATTATTTATTTATTTTCCCATTAAACTAACCCTAAACCCCAACCCCAACCCCAACCCTAAACCTATTTTTTTTAAGTGACACCGCTTCGGATACGGACTTCAATCGTAGCTAGTGTTTTTTTCAGCAACCACCGGCTAACGGTTTTTGAGGCAGGAGGCCTTTCTATCAACAAAGGTTGCATTGACTCGTCAGTATTGACAATACTCCTTTTTTTTATATTTCAATGCACAACAGGCTGAGTTTATTTGGTTGTTGGCTGCAACCGACCCTTTCATAAAATCTGCCACCGGCATTTATTTACAAAAAGGATAGCTAGACTGGTGCGGTAATTTTCACCTTTAGTTGACTAAATTCCTAGCAAATAAGGCAATTAGAGTAACCTCCCTTGACTTTCACTTTGAAACAAGCCGGTAGCTATTTTGAAAGTCTCTGTGCGAAATAAACAAATCTTAGAAACTTTTTCGAAAACAATACAACTGCATACTTTAACACAAAAATATCATAAAATGTTTTCTTAATAACAATTAAGTTCATTTCAGATAATTTTAAGCTAGGAATTTAGCCAACTGACTTTCACTTTGAAACAAGCCGGTAGCCATTTTGAAAGTGTCCGTGCGAAATAAACAAATCTTAGAAACTTTTTCGAAAACAATACGACCGCATGCTTTAACACAAAAATATCATAACATGTGTTCTTAATAACAATTAAGTTCATTTCAGATAATGCGCACGTACAATTTTATGCTAGGAATTTAGCCAACTAAAGGTGAAAATTACCGACTGGTGCAACCGCGAAAATCGTGCACAAGGCACAAAGAGGCAAAAAAATGCTGATTGAGTACTGAAAATTGCCGAAAAAAAACTGTTTGGTTTAGTTTTTTGTTTAATGGATTGCAGAATTCCAAACTCGTTAATAACATGGGCTGTTATATATCACGAAGAAATACGTGTGTTATATATCACGAAGAAATAAAAGTTTACATAGTATAAGGTATGGATAATTTTCGTATCGGGTTTAAGAAAATCAGATTTAATAAATTATTACTTGGTGATATTAATTTATGATATTAGCGTTTTATTCTCAAATGTATAAAATCAATCCTATGTATAATTCCATATAGAGATTAATTAAAATAAAATAAAATTAAGTGTAATCTTTTTATATGCATTCATATTTAGTTTCTTCAGTCTTTTTGATGTAATATCTTATTATATTAAAACTTAATTGCCTGCACCGAGAGGGTGCATGTTTTTGCTATCCCCAATAATTTACCAGCACTAGCAGTACCTGTGGATATACCACAGTATTATAATTTAATTATTACGGCGTTTGATATGTTTACTGAAGAGCTATTGCTAATAGTTCAATATGTAAAAAAGTATAATAATCTTGATTTAACTCTCTCTCGTCTGCTCTTTCTTAAAATGGGGGCTGCAAGTTATTTACATGGATTTGCCGATAAAAAATTGGGGGGGTGTATGTTTAAAATATCTACATTAGTTTGCCGATAAAAAAACAAAAAACAAAAACATGACTCAGAAAATATCTAAGCCGGATATTCGCCAGACACTGACTCACTAAAACATAGCATACATTAAGACTGGGGTCTGGGACAACATAAGATCAAAAATTACCAAAATATATTCCGTAATTCACAATTTCAATATTACAAATAAAACAAAAATGTAACTTCTTTATTTTTTCAATTTCTAATTTTGGCATTTAAAAGGCGCAAGTCTATTTGGAATGTGTCATTTTTTAAATTGGGTGAAATAAAATGGGACAAAGCAGAAATCTGCAATTAAGCAACACCAGATAATCTGGATTTACATTTTTGCATTGCATCTTCAACAATTTGGACGGTCTCATCTTTAACCAGAGGTTGTTGCAGGATCTTACCGGACAGAAGATTTAGGAACACCAGTATTGATATATAGTAGTAAGTCGTCAGGATGGTCTAAAGCCGGTATCAACAAGACAGCAAGGGAGTCTATCCCCTTTTCACTAGCAGTTGACCAAGTCAAGATTGTTTTGGCATCTTAGGTGGAGCACCACACCTACCATCAGCTCCTTACTTTACCGCACAGATCTCTGTGCTACTCATACGCTGAGTTAGCGAGGACCGGTATCGAACCAGGAACCTTGTAGTTCCTAGGCTGACGTTCTACCAACTGAGATAAACCGGTCCTAAATTGATATATACAGAGTGTCCACAAAGTCTGGGTATATTAACACATACTTTTAAAACAAAACAATTTTAGAATATAAAAAAGGAAAATTATTATTTTTTTATATTTAATTGTTTACGTTATGATTTTATTTACTGCTAAATGACTATATCTGCCTTCTCGGAAAAATAACTGAAATAAATACAATAGTGAAATCTCCATGTACCCATACTTTGTGGACACCCTGTAGATTGGGTTAAAAACCGGCCTCAATGGTGTCGCCAACTATCAGTCCATAACTTGAGTGGGCAGTGTTGTAATTGTGTGTTTCTGAAAAGCATTCATGCGAAGAGGATGCTAAACAGGAATTCGAATTCCATTCTCAGATTTCACATTCCGCTCTTTAATAGAAATATTTTGTTAATTAAAAAATTGACAAGAATTCCTCCCTCGGTCATGAGGATGAACCAGGATGGTAGTCTTCCACAAATCCTTAGTAATGTCGAACTAGTTTCCCCTCTCGACGATTACCCAACGCAGTGTTCTAGGGTAGTGTTTCTCAAAACAAGAAGAAGAAGAAGAAGAAGAAGAAGAAGATAATGGTTTATTTTCACCCATTACTCAATATAAACGATGTCACCCAAAACAAAAAAAATGTAATGCTGGTTGTTGTAGTAATGTGTGGAGGATGATCACTAATTAAGACTGAGCCTATTCTAGTAGTGACCACCTTAGTTTTAAAAACATTTTTTTTACATAGTTTGAAAATTTGAAGTTGCGGACCGGTTGACATTTTTAGATCGGACCATATGACCTTTAGGCATCCCTTTTTGATCTCGATTAAGAAAGGATATGTTTTTCATTTACACCATCAATATCCGGTTGTTTTAACAGACGATTTTTAGATTTGTTTAAATTATAAAACTAACCCTAACCCTAACCCCTAATCCTAACCTGTAACCCTAATCCGTAACCCTAACCCTAATAAACAACCAGATATTGACGGTGTAAATGGAAAAACATGTCCTTTCTTAATCGAGATCGAAAAAGGGTGCCTAAAGGTAATATGGTCCTTTAGATCAATGCATGGATTAAAGAATTTCTTAAACTTCGAAAAAAAGTATTTATGCAGGCATGTTAAAATTAGATTTACTTTAATACAAAACTCTCTCATTAATATAAACAAAACCCCATTGTAAAGTCAATGGGAAAAGTGAGACTGCTTCTTATTTGTCAATTGGTCAAGTCTTAGCTTGAAGAAAGTGTCAAGTATGTTAAGTTTGTTTCACTAAGTTGTGAGGACTTGCATTCAATAGCTGCCCTTCTCATTGGAGACAAACGTCGTAGTGCTGACATTTACAAAAAGGAAATTAGGTTTCTTTAAAATAACGTAGGCAAAAAGATAATAAAATATCCGGACCATATGACCTTTAGGCACCCCTTTTTGATCTCGATTAAGAAAGGACATGTTTTTCATTTACACCGTCAATATCCAGTTGTTTTAACAGACAATTTTTAGATCTTTTTTAAAATTATAAAACTAACCCCTAACCCTAACCCTAACCCTAACCCTAACTAACAAACAACCGGATATTGACGGTGTAAATGAAAAACATGTCCTTAATCGAGATCAAAAAGGGGTGCCTAAAGGTAATATGGTCCAAATATCCATCGTGGTAAACGGCAGAAAATGACGAAGTTGATATTTTTAGAAATATATTTCCAATTTTAACTTATATGTACGGATGTCATACTTCAAAACTAAACAAATTTTAAAAAATCAAGTGTGTCACCTGTGGACAGGAGGTAGTACTCCACCGACTAAGAGAAGCACTGCAGTAGCGGATCCAAATCAGAACACATTGAAATTTCGTATTATTTGGATTATTCGGACTATTGTACTCATATTATTATCTCCACAACGTTTCGGTCGATGCGCTCCCAGTCTTCTTCAGCTATTTCTTGTCGGACTCGGGAACATTCTACTCGAACTTGGGAACCTTCTCGGTAATCCTAAACTTTATTCCGCGTAAATTCCTACCATAAAATAAACTGAACCCTCATTTGATGTCCGTGTTTTTCCAATAAATGTTTTATTTTTCTTGCACCAGTTATTTTACAATACTAGATATATTTTCTTTATTTGTTAAAGAATAAAGAAAATATATTTAGTATTGTAAAATAACTGGTGCAAGAAAAATAAAACATTTATTGCAAAAACACGGACATAAAAGGAGGGTTCAGTTTATTTTATGGTTGGAATTTACGAGGAAAAAGTTAAGGATTACCACTATTCGAACTCGGGAGCCTTTATGTCGAACTCGGGAGCCTTCGTGTCGTAATCCGGAGCTTTCACCGAACTTCGAACCGAACCCTTTATTCAATCCATGGGGGTAGACTGTTCTCATTACGTTAACCATGACTGGGTATAAGTGTTGAGGTGTGTTAATCATTCTATGTTAGTGTCGCCTTTGACCATGATTGAACCTGCTGCCTAGAGATAACTGTCACTTAGAACTGTATTAACTCAACGCCTCTATACACTACGCTATGTGTCCAATTGGACAATTCAGGAGAAATATTGAAAATTATCGACCAGGCACTACTTCGTAATATGTTTCGCGCAGGAAAAGATGTACGGCCTCTTATGAGCCAGAGGAGTCCTCATGGTGGAGTGGCTAACGTCCAAACAGGTACTACCAACCCGAGTCATAGTGGGCTTGGGAGTAATGTCAATGAAGGTGTACTCTATAATAGCAAGAGTTTCAGAACTGGAACCTCACCACTAGATGCAGTTTAAAGTTATATCCAGGAAACGTGTAGTGGTTAACGAGCCGGACAGTTACATCGTAGTAATCAAGTCACGCTATTATGTCCACTTCCGTACTAATACCCTTGGTATAAGAACAACCATTAACCCCTCTGCTAGTAATATCTCATCCACAGAAAGCAAGAACTGCTATAGACAGATTATCAATCATATTAAAATCAGATATTACTGACAGGTTAAAGCGACAATTCTTCCAAGCCGTAATTGTGTCAGTGCTACTGTACGGTTGCACCCCTTGGTCCCTTAAAAAGCACCTATGAAATAACTTTGATGTGAGTTGTACAAGTAAGGCCAGACGCATAAGTGAGGTTTTCCTGTAGACACTAAACATGGACACACTATACGACCAGTAAATACAATTATCAATTCTGTGCGGATTCTGGATGCGTAGGGAGGGCTTGCCAGGAGCAATGACCGATAGGAACGGGTAGCGAGAAAGAACCATGGAAATCCGTGCTGTCAGTGGGACACGATGATAATGATGATGGCAATGATGATGATGATTAATATATAGATTCTAAGTATAAGATTTGATCAATAACAAAGTGTTATGATAGGAATTTTCATTGTATAATGTTCGTGTTGGTTGTCTTTAGATATAAGATGTACGCCAAATTCCCACTCATATTTATGAACTTTGCCAACATCAGCAGCATTCATTTCCGGTAAAAACTAGCCAATAAGAAACTATATTGTAAGCATTAAAGATCGTTGGTATTTGTCCTGAAATTGCAAATTGAACTTTCTAAGATCAAGACCAACAGAAAATGATTTCAAGGAATGCTATAGACTTTCTTCTACAAAGAGTATCAAATGAAACCACACTCTTTTGTTTTACCTAGGATTTCAAAGAATACAACAGACTTTCTCATACACAGTCTATCTACTGATACTACACTCTTTTCTACGTAGGATTTCAAGGAATACTATATACATTCAGCTACTAGGAGAATCTACTAAAAACTACACAGTTTTTTACCCGGATTTCAAGAATACTACAGACTTTCTGTCACAAGGAACTTAACAGTGATTAATGGACCATGTGACCTTTAGGCACCCCTTTTGCTTTGCTGATTCATAAGTACATTTTTTTCGTTTACACCATCAACATCCGGTTGTTTGTCAGACGATTTTTAGAGGTTTTTATTTATTATAAAACTAACCCCTAACCCTAACCCCTAACCCTAACCCATAATCCTAACCCATAACAAACAACCGGGTGTTGACGGAATAAATGAAAAAAATGTACAAGAATCAGCAAAGCAAAGGGGGTCCTAAAGGTCATGTGGTCCGGATTAATCAACTGAACTCAATACTGACTTGGATCTACCAACAAGAGACTAAACGCCTAAAATTAGGACCATAATTCTAACAGTCTTCCCATTTAATATTCACCATTGAATTAAGTGTATTGAAAAGAAAAGAGATTATGTTGAAAATTATATTTAGTATATTTGGATTATTCGGACTATTGTCCTCATCTTTATTGTTATCTGTACAACATTTCGGCCAATATGCTCTCTGGCCTTCTTCGAGTATTTATTGTCGGACTCGGATCCTTCTTGTCGAACTCGGGTGCCTTCTCAAACTCAAAAACCTTCTTTTCGATCTCGGGAACCTTGACGTAATCGGGAGCCATCACGGAACTTTGAACCCAACCCTTTATTCAATCCTCTGGGGTATTTTGTTCTCATTCCGCTAACTATAGCTGGGGTCAGGTGTTAAGCTGTGTTAATTATTATTCAATGTTACAGTCGCCCTTGACCAGGATTGAACCTGCAGCCTAGAGATAAGTGTCACTTGGAACTGTCTAAATCCAATGCCTTTTTCCACTACGCTATGTGTTCAAAATAATA
>CM042150.1:19019787-19027287 GCA_023376005.1 Doryteuthis pealeii | reverse complement strand
TATATTATAATGCAGTATAGTGGTTCGAAATGTAATTAGGGATAGATATGTAACTTGTTCAGAAAACCCCTAAGGACAACAGGCAAAAATATAAAACAAACAAAATATAAAACAAACAAAATAAAAAAAAAACCAAAAACAGGAAATAAACGAAATTTATTATATATATATATATATATATATATATATATATATATATATATTATATATTTTAACAATTCTATACAAACACAATATAAATAATAATGATATAAACTATTAACATATTAAACAAAACAATACAAAAAACAACAAACTAAACAAAAACAGGAAGTAAATGATAATAATATATATATATATATATATATATATATATATGTATATATATATAATATAATATAATATATATATATATATATATATATATATAACAGTTCCATACGTGCACAATGTAAACAATAAGAGAAATAATCTATTTGGGACAACATGCTGTATAGCTTAATAAGACATTTTTCTTTACACAGGAACAAAAGGTGTTAATCTTACCCCCAAAGAAGCACAAAGATTTAAAAAAAGTGAACCTACACAGGTGCCCCACTCATAGCAGGTATTGTTATCGCAAGTAATGCAAAATGAAATGTAATAAATAATTCAAAACACGCCAAAATAAAAACAAAACAAAAAACACACAAAATAAAACTAAAAAAAAACAAAACAAAACAAATAAAAAAAAAACTTATTTAATTTAAATAGAGAATGATAACATTAAAAAACTTACTGACAAGACACGTTGAAAGTGCCCGTTCCGCAAGATCACCGAAGTTAAGCAACGACAATCTGTTCAACTTAGATGGTGTCATTTAAGCAACATCAGATACTGTAAAACGACGGATATCAAAATGATTCGGCATTAAGTAAGTAAAGTCGACGGGGCAGCCTAAAGTCGGTATCAGCCAGTCAACGAGGAGTCTATCCCCTTTTCAATAGCGCTAGACCAAGGAGATTTTTAGCATCTGAGGTGGAGCGCACACCTACCATCAGCTCCTTACTTTACCGCACAGATCCCTGTGCTACTCATACGCTGAGTTGGCGGGGACCGGTATCGAACTAGGAACCGTGTGGTTTCTAGCCGAATGGCATTACATGACCCAAATAGCGTTGATATGTCATAAAACAAAGACAACCTAACTACCAGCGATCTATCTTAGTATGCGGCATACTTATGTATCTATGTAAAGATGACCATCAATTTTGCAGATTAGCATAAAAGGGTTGATATGCCGTAAAAATACAAAACAAGCACAAAAGATAATATTATAGCACGAATTAACTTCCATAGGAAAAAATATAAACGAAAAGATAACTGTTGAGTAGTTTTTTAGGTCAGTTAGATTAGAGTTACAAAAACAACATAGGTGGTATTAAAAAGCATTTTTACTTACCTGTAGTTTACGGAAATAAACAAACAAACATATACACTTCCTTTGTTAGACTTTGAAAAAATAAATAAACGGCTCTAATGAACAAGTTGCGGTTGTGTATAAACAAAACCCAAATGTTTACAACCTGTATCCCATTTTTAAAAGATCGAGATAAAGTGTACTGCCTATACGATACATCGATTTCGTGTTTGCAAGTCAAACGACTAGTTTTTGTTTGTTTTTGTTTTACAAAAAAACAAAAACAGTATTCGCCGTTTGTTTACAAACTTTGTTTCGTGTTTTGTGTTTTTTGTTTTAAGCATTAAAAAACATTGCTCAGGTAAGCGCTGAACAAAAAGTCGGGGTATGCATAATTCATATCATACAGGTGTGGTAAAATATTGCAAGTAATTAGTCCAGCCATTGAATAAAGGTGAAGTGGATATCCCAGCATGCAGTAGCGTCAAGTAGGCAGGTGCTTGCTCCTCGGCACCTTTCTCTCTTTTTATTATTATTATTATATAGTACAGTATTACCTGATCCCTGAAGGATATAACTTATATAAGGATTAAGGCTAAAAGCCAGTATATTATTTACTCTAGAGCCTATAAGTAATGGAAATGTAGTATTCTTAAGAAATTTTTAAAAAATAGTTTCAGGTGCAATATATATATTTTTCCTTCCATGACTTTCAGATATGCATTTGAATTCGAAAAGTAATATCTAAAAAAAATAATATAAAAAAAAAAAAAAAATATAAATAAATAAATAAATAAAAACTTGCTGAAAAACCGCCTATGCCAGCTATTAAATATGTGACTTTAAAAATGTTAAGTCCGTGGGTGCACATATTTAGACTGGCTGGCTGGCTTGTTGGATTTTACGCCATGCCAACCATTGTTGGGTTATTTTATGCCAAAGACATTTTGTTTTCTTCATTCTTCATGGGTACTCATTTTTTTAAATCAATTTTTAAACACATTTCTAAAACTCATTTTTTCTATTTAACCCACCGATAGGACCCTAACAGGTACTACCACTCCAGGTCAGAGTGGACCTGGGAGTAATGGCGATGAAGAGGTACTCCGAACTTCCCAGAGATCCACGACTGTAAATTCACCATTAGATACACTTTAACGTCCTACCCTGGACATAAAATGCATTTGAATTATGAAAGTAATGCCTAAAAAAAACTGTCTTAAAACTGCCTATGCAAGCTATTAAATATGTGACACTTAAAATCCTCTGTCTGTGGGTGCACATATTTAATTGCAATAACGTATAAATATATTCACCAACTTCTCGCACGAGTAGGATGTGACACAAGGTCAATTTTCCTAAGCGAAGTTTAACAGGTTTGAATTCAGATTTCCTTCTTCTAGACTGGTTGTCATACCGAAGCTAAAAAGCCCTACTATTTACCTATAGATGGAGGGAGAATAGTTGGATTCATACCTTTCCCACGGCTATTAGCAGTACGAGCATTAGTTGCAATAATAGACGTATGGGTGTGGGCATGTCTAAATCAGTATGTTTGTGTTTAGACATAGCATACATGTAAGGTTAAAGAGCCATGCCTTCCCTACTACTTACCCATAGCTGGAGGGAGAATAGTTGGATGCATACCTCCCCCAAGAGTATTAGCGCTATGCGCAATGCAAACCCCCTCGTCCAGAAATTGAACTCGTTTCGCCGTGTTCATTTCCAATGACGATAACCATCCCACCATACGCCTCCACACCTATAAAGTCGTCGGGGTGGCCTAATGTTGGTATCAGCCAGACAGCGAAGGAGCCTAACCCCTTTTCACTAACGCTAGACTAAGGAGATTATTTTTGCATCCGAAGTGGAGCGCTACACCTAATATTAGCTCCTTACTTTACTACACAGATCCCTGTGCTACTCATACGCTGAGTTGTGTGGGCCGGTATCGAACCAGGAATTTTGTGGTTCCTAGACGGACGCTCCAGCGACTGAGTTCATCCGGCCTTTACCCCTGAAAAAAATATAACAATCAGGATGAACTTAACTTCAAACAATCGTTGACTTAATAATTACTTTACTCTCAAAGTTAGATATATTTATTATATAAACTAGCATAAGTATGCACCCTATGGGCGAAAGTACTTAAGTTTTAATGTAATTAAATATTATATTAAATTAGAAAGACTAATGAAACTAAATAAGAACGAATATAAAAATATCACCCTTATTCTAATGTTATTTTATTTTATTTTATTTATATATTAAATTAAAGGATCCCGACTTTGCAAGTTTGTCATCATTGCAGATTCCTGTTGCTGGACTTGTTATATTTTTTAAACTTTCATTTCTAACCGGAACATTTTCGTGAACTTTTTGATATTCATATACACTTTTACTGCAAACTCTTTTGAGCTTTTTTATGATAAAAATGCTTATAATTTTAAAAATAAAATTTATTTTATTTTTAACATTAAATGCGCATTTAAAAATTTTTTTTTGAAAATTCCGGTACTGATCGAGAGCGTTCTGTGCCTCTTAATTAATGATATATTTATTTCATTTTTCCGCTTACAATGTTGCTTTGATAAAGACATCTAACATTTCTACAAAACTTTCTACACATATTGTCGGATTCAATATCCATTTTTACCTTTCATATTAAATTATATAGAATTAATAATCTTCATACAATGACTGCTATTTACACAGTAGGATTGCAACCAACAAAGCCTTCATCAGATGATGACTTTGGGTTCAGGCATGGTTTCGGGGCCGAAGTATCATTACCACTAACCCTGAGCGCCCCAGCAGTATCTCATGATACCACCAGACTTTGTCGGTTTGATGTCACAATGTAGGATTGCCATATCAACGATGCAGTTAGAACTTTCTCCTGGATCTTTTTTTATGTATTTCCTATAGAATTGCTTTGAATATTTTCGACAATAACATGATAGTTTTAGAAATCATTAACAACAAATAACTATTTATGAAACCAAGTTTTTGTCAATTCATTATGCAAATTATTCCCAGCATATTCTATGTAAATCTTTATTTCTTAGAG
Source organism: Doryteuthis pealeii (assembly GCA_023376005.1). NCBI lineage: Eukaryota > Metazoa > Mollusca > Cephalopoda > Myopsida > Loliginidae > Doryteuthis > Doryteuthis pealeii. The sequence continues at coordinate 19,022,838 of CM042150.1, read as the reverse complement.
ATATATAACACACATTTCTGTGTTTTAAATGCATTAATAATATGAACAGTTTTGTGGCAAATCTAACTCAGCCAGATTTTAATAGAGACATGGTTGAAAAATAAGATAAGATGCTAATTAAGATTAAATGATGACTATTTCATAATCATTGAGAATATAACTTAAATAACTAAGGACATTGTGACGTCGGTGGTGATTTAGACAACAAGTTATATAATCTCCATTATAATAAGATTTGAGCTATTATTCAGTGGTGTTGGTTCGTTGGTGGGTTGGTTTTTACGGTATGTTAAGCCTTGGGTTATTTTATTCCAAAGACATTTTGGTTTATTTTTTCTTGGTGGGCATTAGATTTTTATAAAACGCATTTTTTTTAAAGCATACTCTTTTAAAAACTCATATTAGAATCTATTCAACTCAGCAACAATTCTTCCAGGCTGTGGTTATATCAGTACTGATGTATGTCTGCACCACCTGGACCCTAACAAAGCGCCTAGAGAATAAGCTAGATGGGAGCTGCACAAGAATGCTGCGTACAGTCTTGAACAAGTCGTGGAAACAGCACCACACAAGGAAGCAACTATATGGTCACTTGCCCCCATCTCACAAACCATCCGGATGAGACAGACTAGGCATGCAGGACACTGCTGGAGAAACGAGGACGAGCTCATAAGCGATGTTCTCCTGTGGAAGCCAACAGATGGACATGCTGACATAGGACACCCACTAAGGACCTACATTGACCAACTATGCGAGGATTTTGGATGCTGCTCAGGGGCAATGAGTGATAGGGAATGTTGGCGAGAGATTGTCATGCATATACGTGCTACTTGCGCGACATGATGGGGATGAACCAATCGATGGGACTCTAACAGGTACTGTAACTTCTGATCCAAGTAGATCTGAGGGTAATGGGGATTAAGGCGTTCTCCAAACTGCCCAGGGCTCAAGAATTGGAACCTCACCACTAGATGCAGTTTAGCGGCACACACAGGACACTAAAACCCTCAGCCAGAACCTTCTAGCACATATATAATAAAATTAATTGGGAGATTTGCTCTCAAGCAATGGGGTCGGAATAATCATATAGGTACGAGGGCTTGACATGACCAGCCAATTGATCCGACGGGGCCTCTCCGACCAACTAATTAGGTGCCAAAGTAGAGTGTTGGATATTATGGACTTCTCTGCCACACTTAAGCCAACAGGTGGCCCAATTGGAGGGGAGTTTTACCTTTCCACAGAGGTACAGTCGGCGTATTCTACAGACCTAGTTGACAAGGTGTTTTTTTATGTGTTACAGGAACAAGGAGTTATCCGAAAATTAGATGATTATGTTCCATACGCTCACCCCCTCTGTCTATCTTTCCCCTTCTTCTCTTTCTTTCTTTCTCATGATATTTTTTCTGTGTATCATGTCCCCTTTCTTCTCATTATAATAAAAACGGTATGGTCCATTATTTAGCTGAGGTGACGACACTAATAAGAAATAAGAATTCGACGGATAAACAACACCAGATAATCAGGATTTACGTTTTTGCTTTTCCTCTTGGATGATTTGGACGGTCTTATTTTTAACCAAAGGGTGTTGCAAGATGATAACAATTGTACTTTTAAGGAACACGAGTATTAATGTATAGATTTATAGTGAAAGAAAAGGTATGAATCCAACTACTCTCACTCCATCTATGGGTAAATAGTAGGGCAGACTGGACTTTTTAAACCTTGGTTATACAACCAGTCTAGAAGAAGGAAAACTCTGAATTCAGACCTGTTAGGCTCCGCTTAAGAAATTGATCTTGTGTCACATCCTGCTCGTGCGGAGGTGTTGGGAAAATATATTTATATAGATTCTGCTCAATAGTAAACTTACAGTTCTCGCTCTGTAATTTCGGGTTTACTGTATTGTAAAGAGTTAATCGATTATTCATAGCTGTCAGCGTTCAGTGTGAGTATCGCCTTCCAACTTCTGCCCAAAACGTGTTTACTCACTTGTTGCGTAAAGTATTCTTCTCTTCTTCCCGTGGAAAATTTATGATTTTTATTTTGGCAGACCAATAACGTGTTTCTCACCATATAATACTTACTTTTCTACTAGATAATATTTCAAAATAATTTTCGAGTTCCATACCGCAAAGTTTACGGTTTTATTCAGGCAAATTAATTGAAGTAACTGATACCCTCATCATTCTCTTTGCTAGAGTGATTCCTAGACTTCTGAATGTGACGCTCAGTACGGCTAAATCTAAGGTGTGTTGTCATTTAATTATAACTTATGGTCAATAGAAATAGATCTATCATATCTGATGTTTAAACACCAAGGACTTCATTTTTACCCTAACAAAATACCCATAAAAATGACTGGTTTATCTACTTATAAACAGACACTTACGTCCTGGAGCAGAGTGACAAAACTAATAAGAAGAGTAAAAGATTACAGTTGCAGGGAAAATGAGAAATAAGAAAGAGATGAGATCTAATTGGATCTTTCAGAATCATTTTCAGAATATTTTCTTACTTGGTAGAATATGCACCCTCCAGGTGTAAGTATTCAATTTTTAATGTAATGAAATATATTAAATAAGAAAGACTAACGAATTGAATAAGTGGAATCTTTTTATAAAAAGATTCCACTTAATTGATTTCTATATATAATGTTCATATGATTGATTTTAATACGTTGAAGAATAAAACAATGATATTAAAAATCAATAACACCAAGTAATTATTTATGAAACCCGTTTTTTTAAAACAAGTATGCAAATAAACCACACCATATTTTATGTAGAACTGTATTTCTTAGTGATATATGAGGCGTAAGCAGTGATAGTTTCGGTTATAGACAGAAAGCAGAATGATACAGAATCAATATTATAATAAGATAGTTGACATTTCTTAATATCTTTCTCAACACACACACACACACACACACACACACACACCACACACACTCATATATATATATATATATATATATATAAATTATATATATATATATTACCCCCCGCATGAGCACGATGTGACACAAGGTCAATTTCTTAAGCGGAGTTT
>CM042150.1:19002287-19017287 GCA_023376005.1 Doryteuthis pealeii | reverse complement strand
ATTCACGATGTTGTCACTTGATCCCGTACCAGTAGCATAGCTAGAGATTGTGCAGTGGTGCACCCTCTCCCACTTGGGCCTCTACTGACCAGAAGCAAAATAAGCATTGCCCTTCAGAATGTTGCTGCTTTGCTTTCTGTTAGTTTACTAGCTGGGCTGAAATATTCATAGGCTGAAAAGTTGATGTGATGACGTCATATCATGTGATGACGTCATATCTGATGTTGACTTTTTATGAACGGGGTCCAACATCGCTAAAACAAGTTGGTTTTGTTTTACGGTATATCTATATATATATATATATATATATATTTTGAAGGCGAAATAATGCACATTTATGTTTAAAAACATATTTAATTTTTTTCTTTTTTTTTTCTTTTTTTTTTGGTCCCTTAATATTTCAGGCTATACCTATCTTCAGAGGGTTGAAACATTTTTTTGTTGTTTCATAACAGGGTTCCACTTATGATATATATATATATATATATATATATATATATATATATATATATATATATATAAGTAGTTTTGTTGCTTTTAAAATCCAAATTGTTAGTGGTCGCACAATATATATATATGCTTTCTATATGGGCACCTCACGTGGTGTAATGGTTAGCAATCTAGATTTGCAGGCCATTGTTAGTGAGTTCGATTCTCATTGGGCGCCCCCTACTTCTGGCCTTGTGCCACATCTAAGCTACGCTTAGTAAATAATTATATGCTTTATATATATATATATATATATATATATATATATATATATATATCTTTCTATATATATATAGAAATATATATATATATATATTATATATATACATATGTGTGTATGTATCTGTGAGGGGTATATGTGTGTATGTGTGTGAATAAAGAGATAGATAGATAGATAGAGAGAGAGAGAGAGAGAGAGAGAGAGAGAGAGAGAGAGAGAGAGAGAGGGGGCATTTGTTACTTGACTCTTGAGGCATACATCCACACAGATTAATAAACATTACTCTAAAAATGAATCCCCACTTTCTTTCGTTTTTAATATTGTTTTTTGACTACATATATCATATATATTTTGACTACTCATATCGATAGAGCGTCCGGCTGGGAACGTCAAGGATCCTGGTTCGATATCGGCCCTCACCAACTCAACCAAGCATATGAGTAGCTCTAGAATCTGTGCGGTAAATTGCGGAGCTGATGTTAGCTGTGGTACTTTGCCTCAAACGCTAAAAAACAATCTCCTTGGACTAGACGACTCTGACGACTTTACTTTACTTACTTATAATGATTCTATACATTTCAGAGTATTTGTGGTCACAACGAATTAATGGAATTAATTTGACGACGGTGGATTTTTCAACTGGATGAATATTTGTGAAAACCGCACTGTCGGCTGGGCGTTAGAACACACCGACTGCACCTCGCATAAGGGTAAAACTCCCCCAATAGGGCCACCTTTTGGCCGTTGCTGGTGACCCGTGATGCTTAAGGATGGAATCCAGGTGGTTGAGCAGTCCATTATATGCAACACTCCACTTTGGCCCTTATTTAGGTAGACGGGCCGTCGGGGAGGCCCCCTCTGATCAACCGGCTGGTCCCGTCAAGCCTAGCACCTATATGATTGTCCCAAATCTATTGTCCTTATGATAAGCCCCAACCCTTTTCATCATATGGGTGCTAGAAAGCGGTGGCTGAGGATCTTCATATCCTGGGAATGACGATAAACTCTATCTGATGGTGAGGCTCCAGATCTGGAGCACCCCTTCATCACCATTGCTCCCTGGTCCACTCTGACCCGGAGTGGTAGTACCTGTTAGGGTCCCATCTATGGGTTGAATAGAAAAAATGTGTTTATAAAAGAAATTGAGTATCCATGAATAATGAATTTATTTCAAAACTATGTCGGCATTAAATGACTCACTGAGTGGGCATTTAATGCCGTAAAACAAAACAAAACAAAACAAGCAAAAAAAATTGTGAAAGAGGGTTGATCAAAATATATAGCACTTTATATTTAGTATGTATATAATCCTTATTTTTAGAATTATATGCATATGCATGAAAATAAATAAACTCAAGTGCGTGAGAAAGAGACAAAAAAGGTAATAAAAGAAAGATATAAGGCTAATGTACTTTATCTACTTCATAAACGCCTATTAATAACTGTCTATGTAGAACCAGTTAGACCTGACATCAACAATCCGATGATGAGAAAATATTACACTCATGTTAAGCAGAGATGAATGTGACTGACTAAATGGATTTCAATAAAGATTAATAAATGAACCGCTGAGAAAACAGCTAGTGATAATTCCACACAAAAAATAGATCTGCTAAAAAAACAGATAGCAAAATTTGCTATTGACAATCCAGTATATATATATATATATATATATATATATATATATATATATATATATATATATATATGATAAGTTGTAAACACGGTATGTTTGGAATGGCTTTTCTCGATTTGTTTAGCCATACATTTAAATAGGCATTCCCGCCTAATTCATTATTAATTAATTAATTTTCAAAATTAGGTACGACTCCAATTAAGCACATATTCTCCCCCCCCCAAAAAAAAAATATATATATATAATGCTAATACCCTTGGTAAAGGTATGAATCCATATATTCTCCCTCAAGCTATGGGTTAAATAGTAGAGCAGACTGAGCTCTTCAGCCTTGGGTAGGTAACCAGTCTAAGAGAGGGATAACTCTGAATTCAAAATTCCTGAGGTCGGTCATTGATTGGGTTTGTGGCAACCTTTGATGCACCAATTCTTTCCTATTGACTGTACCAAAAAGTGTGGATGGTCCAACACAAGCCTTCACGACTATAAACAAATCCCTGTGTGGATGTTCATTGTGTGTATGAACCCTCATAAGTCGAAAATCGACGGGAGAGTCCATTATATATATATATATATATATATATATATTATATATATATATATCCGCTAATGTTGTTTAAAAAGTCTCAACCTTACCCAGAAAGAAGAGCCCTTTCATATAAAACTAGAAAAAACTAATTCATATTTCTCAGCAGCTGAGAGCCATACAACTGTGAGACAATATATATATATATATATATATATATATATATATATATATATATAGAGAGAGAGAGAGAGAGAGAGAGCGTCATATATATAAGTAATTGTGGATAGAACATGTATATCTTAAACACACACTCATATATATATATATATATATATATATATATATATATATATATTGAGAAATGCACACCAACACGGGATGTTACAAAGGATGAATGTTTATTGTTGGTGATAGTGTCGACGTCGACACTATAAAGTTTCGATCTTCGTGACCTTCTCCAGGACATAAGACGACCTCTTGTGTTGGAGAAATCAATTCTCTTACTGACGAGTATCTTTGGTCGCAACATCCTGTGTCTTTTTACATTTATCAATATAATATATATATATATATAATATATTATATATATATATATATATATTGCTTTGCAGATGGTTTTGAAGACTATTACAATGCAAGTGTCAAGGCTTCGTTCTTTCTGAAATCTTTTGACGAAGGGATTTTCATACCGTAATATTAAGAGAATAAATCAAAGGTAAATGAACAGTATTATAGTTACCTCATACATCTTTACACTTGCATTCGCTAAACCAATATAAACCCAATGCTTCAAGCAAGTTATAATATATATATATATATATATATATATATATATATATATATATATATATATATGAAGTAAATGGAAGTTAATCCGACTGTATGAATTTAACATTTTTAGAAAAAAAGTAAAAAAAAAAGATGTTATGAGTTTGCTGACAGAATCTGTTTCGACCGTTTAATAAAGCGGTCTTCATTAAGAGCAACATATGAATGAAAGACGGAAAAAATAACCGTTAAATAGGAGGTACAAACGAACGCTGGTGTTCGATGCTGGAAGTTTAAAAAATGCGTATTCTGTGTAAAAAATAAAATTCATTTTATTTTTAAAAATCAGAAGCATTATAATCCATATTAAAAACTCAAAAGAGTTTGATGTAAAAAATTCCAGCATCGAACACTAGCATTCGTTTGTACCTCCTATTCTAACGGTTATTTTTTTCGTCTTTCATTCATATGTTGCTCTTGATGAAGACCGCTTTATTAAACGGTCGAAACCGATTCTGTCAGCAAACTCATAACATCTTTTTTTTTTCTAAAAATGTTAAATTCATATATATATATATATATATATATATATATATATATATATATTATATTCTCATTCACATACACTTCTGTTTTGCCGTTTCCCGGCTCATTATTGAGACTAGACAAGGCAGGTTTCTTTAGGATAGGTTCGAAACCCGCCCAATTGTCATCAGTTAGACATCTTACCACCGCGTCATCTACATACCCACTTTATTTTAGAATTTGAATTTTACTGTTATAAACATAATAGGTCACTAGGGAATGCTCGTATTAAGGAGAGTTATGCAATCTTTGTTTATTTAGTAGTTAGAAAATTCAATTTTTAGAGAGCTCAACCCACCAGGGTGGAGAGCATATGTATTGTCATTCACATACAGTCCTGTTTCGCCGTTTCACGGCTCATCAGTATGACTAGACAAGGTAGGCTGCTTCAATCTAGGTTCGAACCCGACAGAATTGTCATCAGTCAGTTATCTTATGATAATAATTTAAGATAACCTTTATAGCCCAGTGGGTACTATTACTTGAACTATACACAATAGCATTTTAATTGAGATGCCAGAACGGTGAGCTTCGTTTTCACACGCTAAAGGAATATATGCAACTGCTAATAATATAGGAAGCGCGTTGTGTAATGGTTAAAGTCATGGAAAATGGACTCGTCGCCCCGAGTTCAAATCCTGGACGTGGTAATTGCATTTCACTTTGCGATAATACCCTTGGAATAGGTATGAATCCTATTCTCCCACCAGCTATGGGTAAATAGTAGGGCAGACTTGGCTCTTTAACATTGGTTAGGCAACCGGTCTAGGAGAAGGAAAACTCTAAATTTAAACCTGTTGAACTCTTCTTAAGAAATTGACCCTGTGTCGCATCCTGCTCGTGCGGAGGGGTTGGTAAATATATATATATATATATATATATATGCAACTGCTAAAGAAGTTGCTGCCGTTCTGTCACAAACGTAAAACATGCGCTGTTTATTAAATACAAAGAACAACACACTCTCTTTCTTCCTCCCTCTCTCTTCCCCCCTCTCTCTCTCTCTCTCTTCTACCCCCCTTTCTCTCTCTCCTCTGCGTGTCTGTCTCTTTCTCCCTCTGTTTGTTCGACACTCCACTGTGCATGCAGTAATTTGTCGAAATACCTGTTGGTGAGAACTGGAGGTCAAGATGAGGCCACTTCAGTTGTATAAGTATACATCACTTTTTCCCGCGTTGCCGGCAACGTCAGACGACTGCAAGGTCAAGGTTAGAGAAGAGGGTGGGTGGGTGTACGTGGAGCAAGGCCTTCCACTGTAAGTGACGCAGATTGGGCATAGGGAGGGAAGGTGTTGGTTTGTGTGTTTGAGTAACGTAGCTCTTTCTCCACCACATGACCCATTTTTCTAAATACCAGTAGCCAGATTTCTGGAGCAGTTGCTCTTAGCAAAAAGGCTAATCGTTTGATCGGAGGAAGTGTTTATCGGATCGACAGGTTGTTAGATAGATAATCCGCTAAAAAAAAAAAAAAAGAGATTGGAGTTTATTAAATAGAATATATTTCCTTGGCAGGATTTGATTAGTAGAACAAAACTTATAAATAGCGTTCATCAAATGGGCAGTCAAGTAATCTTTCTGAAAATCTCATATTTTTATTGGCGAATTTACATTAGCGGTAAAAGCCGAGAAAGAAGTTGAACATATAATTTATTTGTCAGTTTGAAACATTTTATCTTGAAATTTACGAACACAAATCTTTCATTTCTATGAGTATAGAATCGTATGGTGCATTTGCCGAGACACATACAAACCACTATATATATATATATATATATATATATATATATATATAGATAGAGAGAGAGAGAGAGAGAGAGAGAGATAGACATATATATGTATATATATATATATGTATATATACACACACACATATATATATACGAATATATATAAGTGTATATATATATGTATATATACTTATATATATATGAGTGTATATATATATATGTATATATAAACACATATATATATATACATATATACATATATATATGAGTGTATATATATATATATATATATATATACACGCACACATATATATGTATATATCTTCCCTTGAAGAAGAAGAGTTAAGTCACCGAAATATTAGAAGGAAATAAAAGGAAACTTATCATCTAGCGAACTGAGTTTCTTATATATTTCACACCCCATGTTTCACATTAAATCCCAAATAATATGTATTATAGACACATGTATATATATATGCGTGTGTGTGTGTGTATGCATATATATATATATATATATATATATATATATATATATATGGTGAGCCAGCCTGTTTCTCAGAGTGTATATATTATATTAGTATATATGTTATGTATATATGAATGACTAGGAAACGAAAGGTTCCGGGTTCGATACTGGTCTCCGCCAATAGCGCGCGAGTAGCACAGATTGAATAATCTGATCCGTGCAGTGCAGGAGATAGCTAAGTGTAGGTGTGGTGCTCCACCCCAGAAAAAAATCTCCCTTGTCTAACGCCAGTGAAAAGGGGATAATACCCTCGCTGTCTGGCTGATACCGCCAATAGACTACGCTGATTTTATTCTACTCATCTCTCTCTCTCTCTCTCTCTCTCTCTCTCTCTCTATATATATATATATATATATATATATATATATTGGCGGAGGCCGGTATCGAACCTGGAACCTTTCGTTTCCTAGTCTGGTGCTCTATCGCCAGGCCCCATGAAAACGATGTTTCTTTAATCAGAAAAATGTTCAAATAACTTATTGAATATTAAATAAGTGATTTCAATGTTTGGAGAAAGATTATCGGGAGCAAAAGTGTTTTAGGTAGTTTTTAAAAAAGGTTTTCAAAGAGTTAATCTACTATATGAGAAGCGATGAATACTAACTGGTGACGTAGCATATACGGAGAAATAAAAATGATAATAGTGTATCATACATAAAATTTGTATAAATACTATTAGATAAATAAACATATATATATATATATATATATATATTTATAGCTCAATATTTTATGAGGCTAGGGAGTGATCGTCAGGCAATTAAAGGTAATTACCTGGTGATAACATTGTTATAATAGTTTCAGTCTCAATCTTAATAGAGTGTATTAAAATATAACACACAGACACACACACACACACACACACACACAACACACACACACACACACACAAACTTCAGGACAAACAAACAGACCCACAAACACTTGCACTTGCACTTGCACAGACAGACAGTTATTTTTTTGTCATAGACTAGACATTTTCATAACAGGTTGTTCCACTTATGTTATATATATATATATATATATATATATATAAGACTTTGGATAACGAAGGTATTAGGTCAAAGGGGGTTGGTAACTGACAGTTGCTATTTTAAAATCTCACAGATAAGTTGTTAGTTCCCAAGCTACCCTACCATATATATATATATATATATATATATATATATATATATATATATATATTATATTTATTAGTTATAGTTATTTTTTATCATAGACTAGGCATTTCATAACAGGTTGTTCCACTTATGTTATATATATCTGGTATATATATATATATATATATATATATATATATATGTCTATATTTGATGAATATATATATATATATATATATATATATATATATATATATACATACGCTTAAATAAATTTTCATTTCACCCAGAAAATACTTTTTTCAATATAGTCTTTATCCAAAGGATGCACATAATCACCAGCTTTACGCATCCTATGATATATATATATATATATATGTATATATATATATATATATATATAATATGTGTGTGTGTGTGTGTGTGTTATCTGTGTGTGTGTTTGTGTATGTGTGTATGTGTGTGTGTGTGCGCGAGTAAGCCTGCATCATAATTTTACTGTGGTATAGCCAATGTAACTCCTTATTTTTTATTATTGTCGGAGATGCATTCTCCCAATGGACATTCAAATTGATAAATAATATATATATATATATATATATATATATATATATATATATATATATATCGATTTGATGATGAATATTAATCATGGATATGAAATTGCCGAACCGTTTTAAGAGCAATAGTTTCCTAACATAAACTTTTTAAGTCTTTAAAAAAATATGCATGGTATTGAGATATATTTTACGAGTAAAAAATTTGGTTTTCATGTTCATAACTAGTTTATGAACTCCCCATAAAGCCTGTTGGTCATCTATAAAGGACATGCAAATAAATACGTCGCAGTTATTGATAGATTTAGTTTTGTTTCTAAGAATTTATATCTGGCTGGAACTGTAATTTATTAAATATTCAAACAGTTAGAAAGCCTTACAATTTCCTTTCAAATCACTACTCAATCGTCTAGACTTCCTCTCGACATATAAGCATAATTAGTTTATATATCATTATCATCATAATGTTGCGCTGTTCGCACGGATATCCATGACAATCTCTCTCCATCCGTCCCTATCGCTCATCATTCTCGGGAGGTCCTCTGTGCAGCATCCTGTTTCGGCCGATATGCCCTCCGGCCTTCTTCAGGTATTTCTTATTAGACTCGGGAACCTTCTCAGACTCGGGAACCTTCTTTTCGAACTTGGGAACTTTCTTATCGTAATCGGGGGCCACCACGGAACTTTGAACCTAGCCCCTTATTTATTCCACTGTGTCAAAGAATACAAAGGTGAAACATGCCGCCCACTGAAAGTAAGACTAGAAGAACATCGTAAAGCAGTGGTCCGAGGTGAAATAGAAAAGTCGGGTATGGCTGACCATATATGGAATGAAAAGGGAAACCATCTGCCCTTATGGGATGAAGTTAGAATAATAGATAGAGAAGAACATTGGAAGAGAAGACGCCTCAAAGAATCAGCACATATGATAGGCTGTACTGTGCTGTTAAGTACACCTAGCATAGAAATGAATACAATATGGGAACCCATAATTAAGAAGGCTAGATCAGATTTTAAAAAAAACACAATATGAGTCTAGGTAAAAAATCATACATTGAACTCGGGGTGACGAGTCCATTTCCTACGGCCCTAGCCATTACACTGAGTGAGTAATGCTTCTAAATGATCATTAAAACAGTAATAAAACTGACTCCACGTCCTTTATTTTTAACAAAGGATATATCCAATACAAACCAAAATAATTTCTTAAAGATTCAATGACTGTATGTTTAATATTTGAACATCAAGATAGAAACCCAGTAATAAAAAAAAGTAAATTAATGCGATTATTTATGAACAGTGGCTGACATGAAAGAAAAATCATTATTTTACCTTTCACAATTTATTTGTTGACGATTTAGCTAGAGACACAAACAATGGTCTAAGTAGAATTTTAATGTTATTTTATTGTAAATCTAGTTTGTAATGCCTTCGAAAATTGTTGTGATGTTAGTTCAACAGTAAAAAAGAAGTCAAGTCGAGGTAGGGTAAAAGGAGACAAGTGTATTTACAATAAGGTACAAGAACGGCTAGCTTGCCGCTAAACGGTAACAGTACAACCTTTTCACTCGGTGTCTCACTATTTATAGTGAGAACCGGTGTATATTCTCCACTGTAGGAACGGCCGGTACAACAAAAATATAGATAAAATCTTCATAATTTTCAATACAACAATGAAGATGAATGTGTATATATATTTACTTTGTCGTTGATTATTTCATTTTCGTAGTTTCCTCCGGACATACATATACAAATACATGCATACACAACTCTGGCCATTATATATGTATAGATAGATAATGCCCACCTGACAATTCGTACGTAATATGAGTAAGTACTGCTAATCAATAATCAATAATTTTGAAAACTTTGATAAAATGAGCCTACGCCCTTTATCTTTAATGATGATCATCTTATAAAACACCTTTAGTAGCATCTCGATGATAGGAAAAAAATCAATAGAGTTGACTCTATATCTTAAAAAAAAATGTAATACCAATCTTTCAATCCGTATTTAATATGGGTAAGTACTGTTGATTGATGATTATCAATGATTACGAATGATCACCCAATACTTTACCGCCCTGTCGGCTGGGGCGTTAGATTGCACCGACTGCACCTCTACAGAGGGGTAAGACTGCCCCAATGGGGCCACCTGTTGGCCGTGGGTGGCGAACCGTGATGCTTAAGGATAGAGCCCAGATGGATGAGCAGTTCATGACTTGCAATACTCCACTTTCGTCCTATCTTGGGCTAGACGGGCGGTCGGAGAGTTGAATCGGCTGGTTACGTCAAGCCCTAGCAGCTATATGGTTTTCCCAACCCTATTGCCCTTATGGCAAGCCCCAATACCTTTTTATCATATGGGTGCTAGAAGGCGGTGGCTGCGGGTCTGCATGTCATGGAATGACGTTTAAACTCTATCTGATGTGAGGTTCCAGTTTTGGAGGTTTGGGGAATGTGGAGCACCCCTTCATCACCATTGCTCCCCTGGTCCACTCTGACCCGGAGTGTATACCTGTTAGGTCCCATCTGTGGGTTAAATAGAAAAATGTAATTATAAAAAAATTGTATTATCCATTAAGAATTGATTTATTTCAAAACTTCATCGGCATTAAATGACCTACTGAGGTTGATATGCCGTAAAACAAACCAAACAAACCAAACCAATACTTTAATAACTGTGTTTAGTAATGACCATTTTACAACCAATATGTATTGCCTGATCAAGCCCTAGCACCTATAGGATTGTCCTAGCCCTATTGCCCTTATGACAAGCTTCAACCCTTTTTTTTATTATAGATGTGCTAGAAGGTAGTAGCTGTGGGTGTTTCTGTCCTAAGTATGACGTTAACTCTATTTACTGGTGAAGTTCCAATTGTATAATGGGGAGTACCCTTTATCACCATTACTCCCAGGTCCACTCTGACCCGGAGTGGTAGTACCTGTGAGTTAAATAGGAAAAAATGTTATTTAATAGAACTGGATATTTTCCTCGTACCCCACTTGTACCAAGTCAGGTACAACGGCCCTATTTACGTGGGACCACCAACAAACCGAGACTCATGGGTGGCAGGTGGAAAAATCCCGTCGGCATTCCCCCTCAGGCGCTGGGCAATAAACCCAGCCCTGACCCTTTAAATCAAGGGGGCAGTATTGCCTGGGGGATAGCCCCCCCCCCTGGGATCGACTCTATTAATTGAACACACCGATCCAGTGGCCGAAGCACACCGGACCTCCGACCCGAAGGACGGTTGGAGTGGGGTGATTTTTAAAGAGAACTGAGTAGTCATCAAGAATGATTAAAACAACGTCTTCGGCATAAAATAACCCAACAGCGGTTGACATGTTGTAAAATCCTACCAACAATCCGTATGTAATATGGTAAATACTAGTTACGAATGATTTCTTAAACTTTAATATATAGTCTATATCGTTTATTTTATGAAAGGTCATCTTAACCCGTATGAATATGGATAAGTACTTTTTATGAATGACATCACAACTTTAATTAAAGCGACTTTACGTCCTTATTTTAATAATGAAAATCTTGTTAAGTATCTGGCAGCATCCTTCGTTCCAGATGTAATGAATAAGTAAGCGAGCCAATAAGAATCCAGTGTTAACGTATTCCTTGTAAGTCCTTCGTCCGAGAGAATCCAAATGTCAATGAAATAACTCAGAATGGTATGTCTATTAATACAGCATAAGCAGCAGCAGCAGTGCCAGTGATTGGACAATAGAAATGTCTTCTCAGGTCACGTGTTTATAGGCGAGTCTATAAGTAGAAGTGACCATTTGCCTGATGCCTTATATAAAAAAATCCAACAAATCTTACAAGGCATATAATATGTGTACTGCTTACGATTCATCACTTTAAACTTTAATAACAGCGTTATTCATTATTATTCTTTTATTTATTTATTATTAATGATCATTTTACAACCCGTATATAATATGATTAAGTACAACTTACTAATGATTATCTTAAACTTTAATCACAGAATCGAAACGTCCAAACATGTACTTACTTTACTATTTAAAAGTGTTGATGAATTTCTTAAAATTACTTGCTGGAAGAACTGCTTATAGGAATAACCAACAGGATCAAATCCGATACAACTTTCTACACGAAGATGGATCAACAGACAAGGATTATATCGAATGCATCTTTCTACTTCAAGACAGGATCAACTCTGATACAACTTCTACTTTGAGGACAGATCAGCAGACAAGGATTAAAACTGATACTACATCTTTCTACTTCAAGAAAAGATCAAACTTTATGCCGCAAAGAATCTCCACTGTAAAACTGCTTTCAACTACAGCCCTAAAATGACCACTCTAGTCTAGCGCTAGTGAAAAGGGGAAAAGACTCCCTCAATGTCTAGCTGATACCAACATAAGGCCATGTGAACTAATTCTGTTTAAAAAAAAAATTTTTTTAGCATTATTAAAATCTTTCAATTACCAAATATTTTCTCCATGGTTATCCTTTGATTTTGATAATGTTCATTCTACAATCTGTAAATGATATGGGTATGTACTGCTTATTATTGATGATTAAAACAGTAATAAAAGTGACTATATGTTCTTAATTGTTAATTATGACCAATCTACAAAACGTATTTAAAAAGTGCTTCTTACGAATGATTAGTCAAGACTCTAGTAACAAGATGTGTCATTTATTTTTTTATAATAGCCATTTTGCAACCCGTATATACAGGGAGACCCCCCCGCCCCACCAAAAAAAAAAAAACAGGACACAAATTCTGTTTTCTTTTTGTCACCCTGTATATATACTATTACTGATGCAGACTACCAACACAAAAACAAAGAACAGAACCCCAATTCTGTGTTTTTTTTGGTGTGGGTCACCATGTATATAGATGAGTACTTCTTACGAATAATTATCTAAAAATCTAAAGATTGAGTGTAAGCCCTTTATTTTAAATAATGGTCTCTTTACGATTCGTATCTAAAATGAGTAAGTACTGCTTATCAGTGACATTGAAAACTTTAATAAAAGTGATTCTACGCCTTTTATAATAATGGACACTTTACAATTCGTATTTAACATTGTTAAGTACCGCTTATGAATAAGTATCAAAACTTTAATAAAAGTGATTCTACGCACTCTATTCTTAATAATGATCGTCTTAAAAAACGCATTTAATAGGGATAGGTACTACTTATGAATAATTATGAAAACTAGCAAATATATGCACCCTCCGGGTGCAAGTATTTAAGTTTTGATATAATAAAATATCATATTAAATTAGAAGGCTAATGAAACTGACTAAGAATGCAGATAAAAAGATCGCAACAGAGGGGTATAATCGAAAAATAGAAACAACTTTGAAACTAACTATTCCATCATTTTCCATTACTCCCCTCTTTCATTGGTAAATTTCCTAATTTAACTATTTAGTTAAAATAGGAAGTAAAGGATAATATTACAGTTATTTCTTCTTGTAAATAAATTTCTTTTAAGATTTATCCACGAGATTTTGTTATATTTCTTAAGATAAACCAAACAATTAAAATCAATAATACCAAGCACATATTTATTAAAATAAAATTTTTAATATCAATATGCAAATAGCCTTCTCGTTCAAACTGTAAACCGCTATTTTGTTGTATATATAAAATACAATGCATGTTATTAGTGTAGATATGGTCAACAGTATTAATGATGTAAAACAATTTTATTAATAACTGAAGGTTTAAAAGAATGAAATCATGGAGAATTTGACGTAAATATTTAGAATCGTGAATGAGTAGTAATATAGTTTCGGTTACAGACAGAAAAACACACAATCTCCATTATATAAATGTTGTAAGGAGAGAAATTGAACTCGTCCAACGAAAAACATAAATAATTCGGATTACACAAGGCTATTAGTCGAGTAATCGAGTGGGAGCTATGTTATATACTGACATTTCATGTTACCAAATCAGCATATAATGTTATATACTTTTCTTACTTCTTACTCTGGTCGTCTATTCTTCTGGCCGGCTTTGGTTCTATCTTCTAACATCTTGGTCTGGTCTAGCGTCTGGGGACTTCGGTCTGGTTTTCCATGCTAGGGATTTCTCGTTATCAGAAGCCCTGTGTCATTGTTAGTTTTTAGGTAATAAACACAAGACTTCGATTTACGTTGATGTTACTTTATTTGTAAATCCCCAAACCAGACAATCTGCGCAGATGGCAGGATGCGCATAGAAATGCGACTTACACCTTCGAGTTCCAACCTGCTAACTGACAAACTGACTATATCCTTAAACCGGAAGACAGGGTCTTCCATGCCTACCGGTTCTCACGATCCATTCCCCGCAAGGCAGAGTGAGAGGGAGGTCAAACGTTGTCACTCACTCTCAAGGCCATCAGCTGTACTAATCGCCATTATGATATCTACACTACCTTAAAAAAGTATTAGGGATCTACTAACTATGTAACAGCTAGTCTTGCTACAGAGATTTTAATTACTATTCTTAAAGAGCTGCGTTCTGGACTCTTATTTATATATTTTGTACCAGAGGGTAATAAACCTATGTTAACCGTTCTCATGGACGTAATATTATTATTTTATTACTCAGATAGAATAGAAAACTTTAATTAAATTGACTATGTATTTTATTTTTTAATAATAATTACCTATATATCTACATAATCCTATTTAAAAGCATGATTAGAATTAAAAAAAGAAAATGTCCGTAAATTATCTCTTGGGATCATGTTGTAGGATATTGATCAAATATATATGGGCTATACGCTTTTGGTGGTTTGTTGCGTGGGATGTTACTGCTGGCGTTGCTAGTTTCTTTTCTTAAACCCTATTATATGGGTTTTTCCTTCTGTTC
>CM042150.1:18987287-18997287 GCA_023376005.1 Doryteuthis pealeii | reverse complement strand
CCGAAACTCCGTCACTGCTTACTTCCCAATACCATCAGGAACTGTGTAAGTTTATCAATGAGTATTTGATTTATAGTCATAGTCCTAATCATTAATACATAGAATGCATCTTATTTATTAACGATGTCTCTATGAAAATCTGAGTTAGATTTGTCTCAAAAGCAGCCCACGTTATTAGTGCGTTTAAAATCCTGCAATGTGTCTTATATATCACAAAGAAATAGAAGATTACATAATATACGATTTGTTTAATTTGCATACTGGTTTTAACAAAACCCGGTTTAATATATAATTACTTGGTGTTATTGATCTCTGATATTATCGTTTTATTCTCCAACGTATTAAAATCAATCCTATGAATGATTTTATATAGAAACCAATTAAAATATAATTGAAATGAGTGTAATCTTTTTATATGTGTTCATATTTAATTTAGTTAGTCTTTCTAACTTAATATATTTCAACTTATTTAATTAAAACTTGAATACTTACAGCCGGAAGGCGCATATTCTTGCTAGGAGAAATAATAATTGGAAACCATATAATTATTAGAATTAGATTTCAACGATACAACTGTATTTAAAACATTCACATCAGATAGTAAGATCTGATATCATATAAGTGTATGTAGAGAGGTGAGACACTAACCTGTATCGGATGGTGAGTTCTTATTTTGGAACTCTGGTTGTTTAAGTCAGATTAGTAATACCTGTTAGGGTAAAATCTATAGGTTCCCGATGACGTAGTGGCTAACGTGCTGGACTGCTATATCGTAGTAATCGCAAACTCCAGTCACGCTCTTACGTTCACTTTCGGACAAATATCCTTGGGAAAAATATGAACTACCTCCCCCAACTATGGATTAAATAGTACCACTAGTGTTCTTCTACAAAGAATGGCTTGCGCATCGAATAACACACGAAGGTTTATATACCAAAAATGAAATAAATATCTATGGGTCAAATACATCTGAAAATGATTTGCATTTGACAGGAAAACCATATAAATGTGTAATATTTTGTATTAGTCAATCCCCTATGCATGTATTTAAGTAGGTATATGTGTGTGGGAAATTAATATATATATATATATATAATTTAATATACCAAACTTGTTGGTAAATCCTCGCAGTGAGAAAAAAAAACAGCAAATAGTTTGATTGTAAAAATATACTACGAAACATCACCCGGGGAGAAAAAAATTTTTGGTAAAAAAGAAAAGACCATGATAATCGTACCAACCAACATAATCTATTGGTGCAATATATATATATATATATATATATATATATATATATATATATATATATATATATATATTCATACAAAACCGCCAGGAAACTAAAGCTAATAAGTAAAAAGTGCTCAATACCTAAGTAGAGCAAATAATAAAATCCGTTGGATTTTAGCCCTGAAGAGCATTAAGTGAAACTTTTAGTAGGTTTATCAGACTCATTAGATTTATCTTTTTATATATATATATATTATTCTCCTCCTTCAAGCCCCCACACCCCTTAATATAATTTCTACGAGTTCACTTCCTAGTTACTCTCACTACTACTAACTTGAAAAAAAAAAAGAAGAAAGCCCCCCCAAAAAAAAAAAAAATAAATAAAGGAACACGAACACATCACCCAGATGATGGCACTTCGAAGTGCCCGAAAGTACTTGGGATAAAAACTTTTCAAGGGTATTTGTGCTATGTGAAAGAGACACGTCAAAGATTTAAACTCGTTTCACCTTATCCATTTCATAAGACGATAATTATTTCATGCACTATGCATCCACTATGCGCGCAAGCATGTACTTAAGTAGGTCTATATATGCACGAGAGAGAGAGAGAGAGAGAGAGAGAGAGAGAGAGAGAGAGATGGTCCCGATGTGGATGTTCTACCGTCAATATCATCCGAACAGCAAGGGAGTCTATCTACTTTTCGTTAGCGCTAGACCAGGGAGATTGTTCATGCTGAGCTGAAGCGCCACACCTACCGACAGCACCCTTCTTGACCGAACAGATTAGATTAGCTAATCTGTGGTATTCATCTACTGAGTTAGCCGGACCGGTATCGAAACCGGAACCTTGTGATTCCTAAGCGGATGCTCTACCGAATTCACTAAACCAGCACCACCACGCACGCACACACACACACACACACACACACACACATATATATATATATATATATATATATATATATATGTGTGTGTGTGTGTGTGTGTGTATTTAGGCAGCATTCTTCTTGTAGGCATATATTGTTAAATAATGCAGCCATTTTTTGTCTGCAAGTTTTGTTCTTTGTTTTTTCGTATTGCCGCCAATTTTCGCCAGATATTACAAAAATAATCCGGCAATACGAAAAAACAAAGGACAAAACTTGCAGAAAAAAATGGCTGCATTATTTAACAATAATATAATATATATATATATATATATATATATATATAGATGTGTGTGTGGTGTGTGTGTGTGTGTGTGTGTGTGTGTGTGTGTGTGTGTGTATGCGTGAAATTGTGAATATAGATAGAGAGAAAGAGAAAGTATATGAGTGTGTGTGGGAGAGAGAGAACTAGATAGATAGATAGATAGAGAGAGAGAGAGAGAGAGAGAGAAGAGAGAGAGAGAGAGAGAGAGAGAGAGAGAGAGAGAGAGAGAGAGAGTTTATCGTTCTATGTATGAGTACTCTGATTGAGAGTGTCAGTGTAGCGTGTCTTTGTAAACTAGTAATTCAGCAAACGTTCCCTTATTCATAATGCATCAGTCGCGTCCAAGCTTACAAGAGGGTACTCGCGCGCTCGTGTCTGATGGTGGTGGTGGTGGTGGAGAGAGCTGGTGTGGCGGACACAAGCGACTTATCCTAATACATATTACCGTTTCTGGCCGCTTGCCAAAACACCGCTAATTTCGGCGTCCTCGGCGGGGTAAGCTGACTTTAATCAGAGTTCCACACAGAAAACCAAGTTTGCCGCAGTCGATTCAGCACCGATTGCCAGGCTGACCAGAATTATCAAAAAGTGAAAATGAAAAATGAAAAAGAGGAGTAGCAGGAGAGGAAGGAGGAGGACGACGAAGCGGGGCGGGTGGGGGTGGAGTGGAGTGGGAGAGTAAATTGGGGGAGTGGTGAGAGAGGGAAGGGCTGAGAAAGAAAGAAGGACAGAGGAAAGGACGTGAGCTGTGAATGATTGAATACGCAAGTGCTTGTGAATGGGTGACGTTTATAGTTCTCGTTGTCAGGTTAAAGTAGATGTGTCGAGGAAGAATTTTGTCACATTGGAAGGACACCCTCTACGCACACACACACACACACACACACACACTTGTATGCACGTGTAAATATATGTGTACTCCTAAATATACACACACACACACACACACACATAATTGCATGTATGTATCAATTGGAAATTTTCATTGCATATTCATAATCGATTAGGGAACACACTACATACACAAACGCACACACAGACACACATACATAGCGTGGGCTAGTGGTTAGAGTCGTGGGAAATGAACTCGTCGATTCGAGTTCAATTCCTAGACGAAGCTGTTGGCATTTCACATAGCGCTAATACCCTTGGGAAAGGTATGAATCCATATATTCTCCCTCCAGCTATGGGTTAAATAGTAGGGCACACTGGGCGCTTCAGCCTTGGGTAGGTAACCAGTCTATGAGAGGGATAACTCTAAATTCAAAATTCCTGAGGTCGGTCGTTGATTGGGTTTGTGGCAACCTTTAATGCACCAATTCTTTCCTTTCGACTGTGCCAAAAAGTGTGGATGGTCCAACACAAGCCTTCACCACTATAAACAAATCATTGTGTGGGTGTTCATTGTATGTATGAACCCTGATGTGTCGAAAATCGATATATATATATATTGCATGTTGAATTAAACAAAAGACACATCTCCTGTTTAACAATTTTATTTTTGATCTTTTCGAGTTTTCTGGCCAACTTTTTAATATTTGGGTGAAATTCGTGGATAAGTCCACCAAAGTTCAGGTCCCGAGTACTTTCGGCTCTTCGAAGTGCCATCATCAGGGGTGATGTGTTCCAGTTTAAAAAAAAATATATTTCACCCAAATATTAAAAAGTTGGCCAGAAAACTCGAAAAGATCAAAAATATAATTGATATACAGGAGATGTGCCCAAATACACACACACACACACACACACACACACACACACACACACACACACATATATATATATATATATATATATATATATATATATATTTGTGTGTGTGTGTGTGTGTGTATATCTTTTCTGAAAATTGTGTCCAGGTGTGGACTATGTTAAGTAAGACAATCCAAAAATGTAACCTTCCAATTCCAAAATTGACCGAGTTATGTCAATTTTAGCACTCCAATTTTTATTTTTTTGGAGGGAGGGGAGGAGGGGCGCAATAAATGACGACTTTTTTGTAATCTAGTTTTGTCTGTAAAATGAGTTCTAGAGCTTCCCTAGTATTAAAACTTGGTTCATACAAGCTTTTTGCCCAAGGAATCCAAAAATGCTATAAAAAGTTTTAAAAGCATTTTACTTTTTTCTGGATGATTTGACATGGAATTCCCACTTGTATATTTTAGTTTTAGTTTCTCTGTGAAGTAAAGCAAGAGATTAGAGAGTGTGAGAGGGAGATTGAACTTCCCACTTCATATGTTTGTTAATTTTCATCAGCAGCCAGCTGTTAGCTTCTCAACACATTGGTTTTTATAAAATTTAAGAATCAGGACCATTTAATTTTGAATTATGTTAAACGTTACCTTTCTTAAAAATCTTATAAAATGATTCTAATGTGTTTTTTTTTTACTTCTCCGGCCGTATTCATTTCTTTTTAAATATTTACTTCACTTTGCAAACTCACTTTTCCTGATTTCAATTATCTACTCAACGGGTCAGATTTTGTCTAGTATTTACTAAATCTGTATTTGTCCGACACGTGGCTTTGTATGTGCTGGCTCTGTTAGAACGTATGTAATTACTTCCTCTACACGGCTCGCAATACGGATGCGCACAATCAAGTACTAAGCCTTCTTTCTGGAAAAGACAACTCTGACGCATTTACGCTTATTTTATTTTCAATTTTGTTGACGATTCCTGGCTTATACGAAAATGTTTATTGAAAACTCATTATTCCAATCTTATCTATTAAGCTGTGTGCTGTGATTCTTTGAGGAAAACCCCGATGCTGAATTGGTATTTTGGATTAAAGAAAACGCGGACCATATTACCGTTAGGCACCCCTTTTTGGTTTTGGTTTTGGTTTGGTTTGTTTTACGGCATATCAACCTCGGTGGGTCATCTAATGCCGACAAAGTTGTGAAATAAATTAATTCTTAATGCATAATACAATTTTGTTTATAAACATGTTTTTCTATTCAATCCATAGATGGGACCCTAACAGGTACTACCACTCCAGGTCAGAGTGGACCAGGGCGACCCCTTTTTGATCTCGATTAAGAAAGGACATGTTTTTTATTTACACCGTCAATATCCGGTTGTTTGTTAGGGGTTAGCGTTAGGGGTTTGTTTTATAATTTAAAAAAATCTAAAAGTCGTCTGTTAAAACAACCGGATATTGACGGTGTAAATGAAAAACATGTCCTTTCTTAATCGAAATCAAAAAGGTCATATGGTCCAAAAATTTGATTTAAAAAATAGAGAGGGATTATAATGGCAAATATCCACCGTTGGATTTATTTCTGTTTTTGAGTATTTTAAGAGGGTTAAATGCTATTAGAGTCATTCTGTCGATTTTCGATCGCAGCTCCAGTGTTGAGAAGGGGGATAAGCTGCTTGCGCAACAGCTCATCCTCCACATGAACCACCCAGGCTACGTAGTTCTAATACAAAAAATTGGCCTCTCTCTCTCTCTCTCTCTCTCTTCTCTCTCTCTCTCTCTCTCTTCTCTTCTCGATACTTCATATATATATATATATAATATATATATATATATATATATAGTATAGTGAAACACTTAATACACAAATATAAAATAATATATAAAGGTTTTACATATCTATTTATTTGATGAAAAAGGAACATTCACGACCATATTGGTTTCATGCGAGGCAATCGTTACCATCTTGTAACATCGTGAATGTTCCTTTGTCACCAAATAAATAGATATGTAAAACCTTTATATATTTATTTTATTATATTATATTATATAACAGGTCTATTTTATATTGAGCACTCTACCAATAATACTGCTTTTGGTACACCGTTCCAGCAAAAGCTGAAATAGTGAGCATCTCACACTATAGTATATATATATATATATATATATATATATATATATATATATATATTTGTATTTGATACGTGGTCCGTTTATTGAAAGAAAGTACACTCTTTGCCCTTTCCGCTTGATGTTTTCCATCGATATTATTTCGCGCGACACTCAACACGATAAAAGTTCTAATCAAATGGAAAACTTATCTTTTCTAAAAATCTTCCCCCGCAGATCAAGTAAAAAAAAAAAAAAAAAAAAAAAAAAATTTCAAAGCATTTTGTTCAGGAAACAATTCTTTTTATATTTCTTTAAATTTCTATTTGATAATGAAATCAGATAGAACTTTTTTTTTCTTCTTGGGCAAAACGTCTCTTTTGGGATTTTATCTTTCACGTTGATATTTCTTATCGTTCTTGTTGGACGAATGATAACGCCATTCAAACACCACTCGAAGCAACTGGGTGAAGAGATAGCGAGAGAATAACTCTGTAGATTGCACTGCTAAGTCTCTCTCTCTCTCTCTCTCTCTCTCTCTCTCTCCTCTCTCCTCTCTCTCTATATATCTATTCCTCTCGGCCTCTCCCCAACTTTCATTTTTCATGCCTTTCAATTCTGTAATCTATGGTAATAATTAATACCTAATAATATCCGTTTTGATTGCAACATTTTTGGTAGCCGCTTCTAGTTATACTACTTAATTTACTACACGTAAATTAAGTAGTTGGGGGAGATAAAGACTAAAGAAGTAAGTATAACTAGAAGCGGCTACCCAGCATCGACTGGGCACAGGGGAACAAAAATAAAGATGTCAAAATTAGGGTGACCTAGAAAAAAACAGAACCCAAATTATTTATTTTCCCATTAAACTAACCTTAAACCCCAACCCCAACCCTAACCCTAACCCCTAAGCCTAACCCATAACCCTAACCCTAATTCCCCTAGTTAAAATTAACAGTTTTATTACAAAATGTGTGGGTTCTGTTTTTCTGGGTCAGTGGTATACAGGGGGACCCAGAAAAACCAGAACCCAAATTATTTATTCATGTTCCCATTAAACTAACCCTAAACCCCAACTCCAACACTAACTCTAACCCTAACCCTAAACCCTAACCGTAGATCCCCATAGTTAAAATTAACAGTTTTATTACAAAAGTTGTGGGTTCTGTTTTTTCTGGGTCATCCTAATTTTGACAGCTTTGTGCAAGTTCAGCCTTTTAAAGTTACTCATATCTCGTGGCCACGGGCTGCGTTGAATATTTAGATATACAGTGGAACTTCCGTTCTCGAACGACTCTGAATTCTAACAATTCAGAATTCGAACTAAAAATTTGCGTAAAAAAGGCCTCAGTTGTCGAACAAATTTTCGGACTTCGAACACACGAGTCGATCTGATGGAAACGGAAGTCGCGTGAAAGACTTCCAAGGAAAACCGAAGACAATGATCTAAAAGATACTTATGGGGAGTGGTTGGTTGTTATATGTGGTTTAAGCTCGTTTGTATTAGTGTATAATCCCCAATATAGTTTAGTTCTTAATTCTTGTGGACTGGTAAGCTGAAAGGGAATTTAGGAAAAGAAACGAAACGAACAAAGATGAGGATAACTTTAGGGTAAGACTTTTATTCGTTGATTCACACTATTTCTTTGAGGGGAAATATTTCCCAAGCAATTCAAGAGGTGTTTCTTCTTTTAAAGTAAAAAGGCTGAGAGACCTTTTGGGCACCAAGAATTATTTTTTTTAGCGCATGTTCAGGGGCTCTTCCGGTCTGAAGCCTTCTGGGAGATTGTCACTTTTTGGGTCTTTTTATCTTTTTAATGTTTAATTTTGTTTTACTTTTACTATTTATTTTTATTTGGTTTAATTTTATTTTTATTAATCCCCACGAACTCCTGTTAATGTCGAAGGTGAAATTGCGTTCACTTTCAAAGCCAATAGAGGTTGATTCAAAAAAATTAAATACGGAAATTTACATATATTTTTTGTATTTACACTTTATGTGTTATCTGTTGTTTAAATACGTCTTACTTTATTATATATTAGAAGCACCTACCCGGCGTCACCTGGATAGAGGGGGGGGGGGCAAAAAGGTAGTCTCGCAGATCCATTATTGTTGAATTGTGACTTTGACCCTCGCAGTATGCCCCGTTAAAACCCTAAGAAAAGAAACAAAAAATAAATAAAATGAAAAAAACCAAAACCAAAAAACAAAACCAAAAAAACCAAAACAAAAAGACAAAAAAACAAAAACAAACTTGCATTGACGCAGACACTCTGTAAAAAAAATCAGTATCTCCTATTTAAACATTTGAACGCCAAAAAATTTCATGCAGTTGTTATCTAAATTCTTTTTTTATTATCTTCACAAATATAAACCAAATCTTTTCTCAAAAAGCAATATCTGTTGATAGTGAATATGTATATATATTTACTTTTTATTGTTTTATTTTCCTCCGGTCATTCATACAAACTGCCTTTTATATATGTATAGATAGATAACTGTATGCATTCATTTGATGGTCAAGAACTCATAAATCTACTTTCCACTGTTTCTTATGGGAAATATTGTTTCAGTTTTCGAACAAATTGGTTCTCAAGCACATAATTTTGGAACGAATTATGTTCGGGAACCGCGGCTCCACTGTATATTCTTTGAATGCAAAGCTGGTTACGTACTGATTGATCCTTGTAAAAATTGACTCTAGGTCTAATAGTTTTTTGCTGTTATCAGTGCCGAGGTGTTTAAGTAGACATCTATATTTTTCTCTGGCAATCATCTTGGCAATCCAGTGATATTTTTTCTCAAAGTATCCAAAGATAAAAGAGAATGTGAGGAAGTAAATTCATTTCTTTTTTTTTTTTCAAAAGCTTTATTGCTTTAACACAAGAAGCCTTATCAGAAGGTAAAAACTGAACTGTATCGAATGGTTGCTACCTCTATCATCAAACCAGTCTATTTTACAGAATGGGCTTCCACTTTCGTTCCAGTTTTAAAGAGAAATTGTCAATTTCTCTGAATGTTTGAGATGAGGCTTGATGATTAGTATTATCTGCGTTATTCGGACTATTGTCCTCATCTTCCTTGTTATCTGTACAACGTTTCGGCCGATATGCCCTCCGGCACATGGCCTAGTGGATAAGGGAGTAAGGTTAAGACAGTTATCACTAGATTGCAGGTTCAATCCTGGCCAAGGGCAGCAGTAACATAGAATAATAATTAACACAGCTTAATGCCCCTACCCCAGCTATGGTTAGCGGAATGAGAACAGGATACCCCCGTGGACTGAATAAAGGGTTAGGTCCAAAGTTCCGTAATGGCTCCCGATTACGACAAGAAGGTTCCCGAGTCCAACAAGAAATACAGGAAGAAGGCCCGAGGGCATATCGGCCGAGACGTTGTACAGATAACAATGAAGATGAGGACAATAGTCCGAATAACGCAGATAATACTAGAAATGGTCAAGTTCGGATTTGTGGAGATTTTAAGCCAACCGTCAATCCTGTTTTGCTGATAGACAAGTATCCGATACCTAATAAAGATGATTCTAATGCCTTGAATTTACTGATGGTGAAAAAAGTGCTCAATTCGGAGTTTTAGGTGACTTTTGACGCCTGATAATCCCCCTGAAAGTGGGCAAAAATGGCCAATTTCGTGTACAAATAAAGTGCCAAACTAATATGATTTTCTGATAGAGTTCGATGAGGAGTATCACAATAAAAGATGTTTGAGTCCGCTTGAGAATTGGGGGAGATATGGGGCTTCAAA
>CM042150.1:18952287-18982287 GCA_023376005.1 Doryteuthis pealeii | reverse complement strand
TAAATCCCCTCGGCATCCCTCTTTTGAGGCACTGGGCAATAAACCCAGCCTTGTCCCTTTTAGACGATAGGGCCGGTGCTGTCTGGGGGGATTAAACCTAGGCTCACGCTAATTATTAAATATCTTACCAGTCCAATGGCCGAAACCTCTGGACACAGGGCCTGAGGGACAAGTAAGTATATATATATATATCTTTATATTAATAGGCTTGTTCCTTAATCTTTCGACGGTTATCATCTTACAATATCCTCAGGTTAAAAATGAGATCGTCCAAATCGTAATACAAAAATGTAATCCGCCGAATTCTTATTTCTTATTAGTGTCGTCACCTCCACTAAATAATGGACCATTCCGTTTATATTATAAAGAAAGGATGGGAAGAAAAATGACATGCTATACAGAAACATATAATAAGAAAGGGGGTAGAGGAAAGATAGAAAGAGTGGGTGAACACGCGGAAGGGATATTACTAATCTGTTTCAATCGAACATGATGAAAAGAAAGAAAACAAAACGTTGAGTGGTTTAAATGTAAGATTATTGTACATTTTACATAAAGAACAATTATGTAATAGCTCTTAAATAAACACATTAAAACGTTGTAATGATTATATTATCATACTATGGTATATCCACAGGTCCTGCTAGTATTATAATAACATAATTATTTTGTTTCAATTAATTTGCACAAGAGTGTATCTGTCATTAGCTTCTTTTTCGACTAAGAAAAAAAATCAGTTTTGCTTAAGATAGAACAGTCGATGAAAAATAGATTATTGCAAGAATAGAGGGGGAAAAAAACCAAGGAAAATTGTTTATAGTCCCGAGAAAACCTTCAACATTTGAACTTAAACGGAACCAGCTCGTGGAAGTTTTTTTTTCTCTTTGATGGGATGCAAACCAAATTATTTATTACGAATTCCTGGAAACGTAACAAATGTTTACAGTGTATCCCGACGGTGGGCAGTTTGTTGATTTGAATCAACATATTGGAATAAATAATGACCCTTTTCTGTAAAACGAAGTGTCACCTCAGATTTTGTTGCGACTGCGAGGGGACAAGCGTTCATGGAATTAAATTAGGAAGTTTTTATATATACTAGTAGAACATAAGAAACACCCTCCGGGCGATGTAAAATTAGATTTTTGAAACATATTGCCTGAGGGTGGGAGTAAAAAATTCAATGTCAGCGAGTTTGTACCCTAAGTAAGTAAAATCATCAAATTCATTAAAGGATTAAAAAATTAAACAATTTGAAATGTAAACTTTAAATATGCATTGAAATAAAACAAACTATATATAGATATATAATACCAGTCATGTATTTATTAAAACTTGTTTAAAAAAAAACAATGAGGACTGTCTAATGCTGCATGTTCAAATTTTGAGCGTATTTACTCTATGTTATGACGATTTTGGGTAATGTGACGTAAGCAGTGACGTGATTTTTTGTTACAGACAAAAACCGGAAGCGAATCTCCAGTATTAATAAATGTATATATTTTTACACACATACCGAGCGAGTTTCTGCTTGGCTGTCGTGCATCCCAGGGTCAAAATATAAGAATTCCTGAACTATTCGTTAAATTACACAGACCGAATCAGAAAGGGAAGCGGCCTAATAACATGTTAGGGTTACCGGTTGACTGATATATATATTTATATTTACCAACTCCTCCGCACGAGCTGGATGTGACACCAGGTCAATTTCTTAAGCGGACTTTAACAGGTTTGAATTCAGAGTTTTCCTTCTCCTACACCGGTTGCCTAACCAAGGTTAAACAGTCCAGTCAGCCCTACTATTTACCCATAGCTGGCGAGGGAGTATGATTCATACCTATCCCAAGGGTATTAGCGCTAAGTGAAATGCAATTACCACGTCCAGGATTTGAACTCGGGGCGACGAGTCCATTTCCCATGATTTCAACCATTACATCACGCGCTTCCTATTGAACTGATATAATGTTGCAAAAACCAGAATCTGTAAGGATACTGGTGTAAAATCATGGCCTATTTAGTGCATTTTGGCAATGTTTAACAACACACACACACGTGTATATATACATATACAGGGTGTTCGGGATAAATTTGTCATATATATATATTTTTATTTGGTTATTTTTCTCCGTAGGTTGGAGGTATTGACGCACACCACGCATCATATAAAAGCTTAGACGCTTCTTCGTTCATATACGTGATGACTGATAGAATAGATGACTGAAACCCACGTGAATCATGGAAGAGAATAACTTGTATCATGATGATCTGCGCCGACCATCAAAATAAGGAGATTATGGTTGTTGCCCAATGTTCACTGAACACTGTAAAAACAATCAAGCATGAACTGGAGAATTGCAATGGCTGTGGCTAGAAGAAAGGAAAATAACAGACAATCTGATTACGTTCGTACAGCAGAATTCCTCGAAAATCTGCAGAAAAAGTGTGGTAGGACCCTCAGATGCCTACGTGGAGTTGCTAAACACTGTAGTCAAGCCCTGGATAACAAGAGTAGCCAATAGTAGTCCATATGTATGGCAACAGGATTCGGCCCCCTGCCACACCTCTGGGAAAAGTAAAAAATAGTTGTCAGCCAATTTTTACGACTACACCAGTCCCAATGTTTGGCCTCTGAACTCCCCAGATCTTAACCCCATGGAATATTATGTATGTGGCGCTGTTGAGAAAGACACCAATCGGCGCGCCAGTACTATAAAAGCTCAGTTAATCGACAGAATTAAGGTAGTTTTTGAGACCCCTCCCAGGGAAACTGTTACATCAGTTGACAGTAATGTAATTACCGTGCCTGTTGAATTACTTTACAATCCATTAAATTTTGTAGTATGAAACTGTTAAATTTCTCCTGAACAACCTATATATATATATATATCTATATATAGGTTGTTCGAGAGAAATTTAACAGTTTCATAAGGAATAAGAAAAAGAAAAAGTGTTTAATAACTACAAAATTTAATGGATTGTAAAGTAATATATATATATATATATATATATATATATATATATATATATATATATATGAACTCTTTTATGCTGGTTGGGTCGGCTATCGTCTATCTGGTCTTGTTTTTCTCTGTGCTCTTTTGGTCTGCTTTCCCGGGACTTCTTGGGTTTTCTTCATCTGTGTCCATTGTTGTTCTTAGTAACGAACACAAAAGATTAGATATTTTTCAAACGCTTTTATTTAGCCCAAGTTAACCACAACACACACACACACACACACACACACACACACACACACACACACACACATATATATATATATATATATATATATATATGTGTGTGTGTATGTGTTTTTACTAACCCCTCCGCACCATCAGGATGTGACACAAGTTACATTTCTTAAGCGGAGTTTAACAGTTTGAATTTAGAGTTGTTCTTCTCTTAGCCTGGTAGCTTAACAAAGGTTAAGGAGCCCAGTCTTCCCTACTATTTACCCGTAGTTGGATACATACTTATCACAAACGCTTTGTGAAATGCAAACAGCCTCGTCCAGAATTTGAGCTCGGGTCGACGAGTTTTTCTACGTACAACGTGTTCTCCTGAGAACATTGCAAGGTCGAAAAATGTTATTGACTGAATGAGCATAGTATTTATTCATAAGTAAATGTAAAGTTGGCGGAGTGGCTTTTCTGCGGATGTCAAAGAATATACAACGATTATCAAACAATTTATATATTTTTTATATATACTAGCAAATATATACACCCTCCGGGTGCAAGTATTTGAATTTTAATGTAATGAAATATGTTAAATTTGAAATACTTTTGAAACTAAATAAAAATCCAAATAAAAAGATTTGAAACAGAGGGGGTATAATCGAAGAATAGAACAACTTTGAAACTAAGTCTTCCATTATTTTTCATCACTCCCTCCTTTTATTGCTGAATTTTCCTAATTTAACTATTTAGTTAAATTAGGAAGTAAAGAATAAAATTACTGTTATTTCTTTATATTAAAGGATTTCTTTTAAGATTTATCCCCGATTTTTTTGCTCATATTCATTAAGAAAAAAACAAACAATTAGAAATCAATAATACCAAGCGCATATTTAATAAAATTAAACTTTTAATATCAATATGCAAATTAGCTTTCCTGTTCACACTGTAACCCGCTATTTTGTTGCATATATAAATAAATTTGCATGTTATTAGAATGTAGATAAAGTCAAAAGTATTAATAAGGTATAACAATTTTATCAATAACTGAGGTTTAAATAAAAATAAATTCATGGTGAATGTGACGTCAATAACTAAGGGAATTGTGACTTGAGTAGTGATTTAGTTTCGGCTTCAGACAGACAAACACACAATCTCCATTATAATAAGATATATATTATATATGAGCAGAGGGATACAAAACAACTCGATATATATAAATGAATTGGTAATCATTTTATATTCTTTCCCAGGTGCGTTTTCTTGATAAGTAGCTAACACACTGCTTTGAAAACAACCGCACCTTAAATGTATTGTGGTCTATAATATATATATATATATATATATATATATATATATATATATATGGAAGTTGATAATTTGCTTTTGAAGCATTGTTATGTAAAGTATATTAATATTTATATTTTTTGAAGCCAATTACAATGCGAATATCGTATAAAAATCGATAATTATTGAAAAAAAAACATGACAAGAAAACCCGGCGAATAAAGTGCGCCACGTGGAACACCGTACAGCTGTTTTAAATATATCAATAATTACGATTATCAGTTTTTACTACAAACTCTTTTGAGCTTTTTATGATAAAAATGCTTAAACATTTTTTTTAAATAAAATTTATTTTATTTTTAACAACAAATACGTATTTTTTTAAATTAAAAAAAAAATTCCGGTACTGATCTAGAGCGTTCTGTGCCTTGTAATTACTGATATATTCATTTCTTTTTTCCGCTTACAATGTTGCTTTGATAAAGACATATTCATAATGTCGAAACAGATTTCTGTCAGCAAAAATTTTTAACATCTTGTTGTTTTTCTATAAAACTTTCTTACATATTGTCCGATTCAATATCCATTTTTACCTTTCATATATATATATATATATATATATATATATATATATATATATATATATATATATATATATATATATATATATGTCACTGACAAGCTGAAGTGACAATTCTTCCAGCCTGTGGTTATATCAGTGCTGCTGTATGGCTGTACCACTTGGACTCTAACGAAGCGCCTCGAGAATAATCTAGATGGGAACTGCACAAGAATGTTGCGTGCAGTCTTGAACAAGTCGTGGAAACAGCACCCCACAAGGAAGCAGCAGTATGGCCATATGCCCCCTATCTCACAAACCATCCGAGTAAGACGGACTAGGCATGCAGGGCACTGCTGGAGAAGCAAGGACGAGTTCATAAGCGACGTTCTCCTGTGGAAGCCAACTTATGAGCATGCTAGTGTGGGCCGCCCAGCAAGACCCTACATTGACCAACTATGCGAAGATGATGGTTGCTGTGCAGAGGAGCTCCCAGAAACAATGAATGATAGGGAGGGTTGGCAAGAGATTGTCATGGACATCCGTGCTACCTGCGCGACATGATGATGATATATCTATCTCTATTAATAGTGGAGATTCGCTTCCGGTTTTTGTTTGTAACAAAAATTACGTCACTGTTTACGTCACATTACCCCAAATCGTCATAACATAGAATAAACACACTCAAAATTTGAACATGCAACATTAGACAGTCCTCATTGTTTTTTAAAACAAGTTTTAATAAATACATGACTGGTATTATATATCTATAAATAGTTTGTTTTATTCTAATACATATTTAAAGTTTACATTTCAAATTGTTTTATTTTTTAATCCTTTAATGAATTTGATGATTTTACTTACTTAGGTTACAAACTCGCTGACATTGAATTTGTTTACTCCCACCCCTCAGGCAATATGTTTCAAAAATCTAATTTTACATCGCCCGGGGGCGTTTTTTTATTTTGTATCAGTATATAGTTATGGAACTAGATCATCTTCGGAAACAATACAAGTAAAACGTAATAATCGTAATTTACTCTTCTGAATTCCAGCCTTTTTACAGACTTCGCAAAGACACCTGCAAAATCTTTTATCTAAAAGAGATGTACATAAGACAATCAAGCTTAAATCTTGGCGACACAGTCTGCAATACCCAAAGAAAAAAAAAATATCTATTTTGTTTGAGCGAAAAATATCTCTATCCAAAATGTGTCAGTCTACAGAGAAAAGCCATTTTTCTTTCGGTTGGAAAAAGCATTAGTTTCTTCGCGGCTTTTTAGGCAGAAGAGAAGAACACAAAAACTGTGTTTTAAATTATCGAAAATAACTGAAAGCCCGCGATAAAAATGAACAACAACAACAAAAAAAAAGAAAAAAAAAAGAAAAAAAAAGGGGGGAAAGAAAATAACAGAAATGGAAAAATAATCGAATATTTGGAAGCCAGACCTCATAAATCCTTCTCGTGTTTATTTTTTCTTTCTTATTATTATTCAGTATTTCTGTCTATAACCTCTGTGTTATCTTATAAGACATTTATTTCCTTGATCAGCACGTGTACCATGTGTGTGCTACGTTTTGTTCTTTATATAAAAATGATTTATTTGAATTCCTCACAACCTCGATTCTAAAACATTTTTATACTTTCGTAAATAATATATTTAATTGCTTATAAACAAGTAATATTATTTGTATTATTTGGACTATTGTCCTCATCCTCATTGTTATCTGTACAACGTTTCGGCCGATATGCCCTCCGGCACATGGCCTAGTGGATAAGGGAGTTAGGTTAAAACAGTTCTAAGTGACAGTTATCTCTAGATTGCAGGTTCAATCCTGATCAAGGGCAGCAGTAACATAGAATAATAATTAACACAGGTTAAAACCTCGCCCCCAGCTATGGTTAGCGGAATGAGAACAGGATACACCAGTGGACTGAATATAGGGTTAGGTTCAAAGTTCCGTGATGGCTCCCGATTACGACAAGAAGGTTCCCGATTACGACAAGAAAGTTCCCGAGTCCGAAAAGAAGGTTCCCGAGTCCAAGAAATATCTGAAGATATTTCTTGTCTTCAGACAGCAATGAAGATGATGACAATAGTCCGAATAATACAAATAATACTAATTATCAAACCTCATCTCAGAAATTAAGAGAAATATAAACAACTTTAACTAAACAAAGCTCATGACAACATGTTATGATACTTACTAACAGAGCCTGTGTTTATACTACAGTATGATAATTTAACTATTACAATGTTTAATTAAGAGCTATTTCAAAAATAGTTCCATATGTAAAAAGTATAATAATCTCGAATTTAACTCTCTCCCACTCTGTCAGCACAGATTCCAATGACCCCCCTCTCTCTCTCTCTCTCTCTCTCTCTCTCTCTCTCTCTCTCGCCACCCCTCTCTATCAATCATCACTCCTGACAATTCCTCACACAGTCAGGAATAGATGATCCGTATCTATCTCTAAGTTCCAGAGAATTTTTATCTGTCCCATTCTCTCGGACAGATTCCAGTTTGTGCATATATATATATATATATATATATATATATATATATATATATATATATGCACTCCTCCTGTTGTTAAGCGGAGCTTAACAGGCTCGAATTCAGTTATCCTTCTCCTAGACTGGTTACCTAGCCTACGTTAAAGAACCCAGTCTGCCCTAATATTTACCCATAGCTGGATGGAGAGGACTTGGATGCATACCTTACCCAAGGGTATTATATGAAATGCAAACAGTTTCGTCCAGAATTCGAATGCGTCTTGATGAGTCCATTTCCTATGACTCTAAGCAATATACGATTTGTGCATATATCATTTAACAGCATGGTGAAAATTGAATTTCTTTCAAAATTACCCATGGATCACTTTTGTGCTAGTTTGCTGCATTCACTTATTACATGATTGACCATTTTGTCTTTGTCTCCACACATTCTACACTAGCTATTCTGTTGCATTGTCTTGTACTGCGATTATAAGAGATTGGTTTTCTCTCTTGAGGTTTCCTCTTCTTAGCCATGACAATTTCTAATGTGTGACTTCTTCAGTTTGTCGCTTGAAATATCCATATAGTTGTTTTTCTTCACATTTTTCCTTTTTTGTTATGCTTGTCCATATATTGCAATCTCTTTTGCTGGCCGCAGTAATTAATCTTTCTTTGTTCTTTTTAGTGTATACTTCGACTGCCTTAATTGCCGTACCTACACAATCTTCAATGTTGGTGAGACTTCCTCCTTTTTTTCTTGACACATATTGTCTGTGTATGTCATCTCTCCGGTGTAATTCACCATACATTGTAATAAATTTCCTTGTCCTTTGGTCTATCTGTCGGTGTTCCCTCTTGTCTATTTAAAGAATATTCCAGATTGTCTTACAAGTTTGTTCCCTTGACGAGATTTTGGCAGCAGGGACTGGTTTCTGGAAGTTTCATTTTCTTCCAGGGTGTTCTTTTCTCACTTTTTCTTTTACCTCTGTTTATTTGATGGTGTCCGCTTCCGATATTCCTAAGTATTTGTAATTTTCCTTTTTTTTTTCAAGTGTCCTTATTTTTTTCTTTATTTAGACGTACTAATCCATCCACTCTATCTTGTTTTTTCCTTTTTTCATCACAAGCATGGCACACTTTTCGATGCCGAATTTCATTCCTATATCTTAGCTGTACAGGAAGCGCGTGGTGTAATGGTTAAAGTCATGGGAAATGGATTCGTCGCCCCGAGTTCAAATCCTGGATGTGGTAATTGCATTTCATTTTGCGCTAATACCCTTGGGAAAGGTATGAATCCTACTCTCCCTCCAGCTATGGATAAATAGTAGGGCAGACTGGGCTCTTTAACTTTAGTCAGGCAACCGGTCTAGGAGAAGGAAAACTCCGAATTCAAGCCTGTTGAACTCCGCGTAAGAAATTGACCTTGTGTCACATCCTACTCGTGCGGAGGGTTTGGTAAATATATATATCTTAGCTGTACATTCTCGGTTTGTAAAAAGTGTTCCAGTAATTTTCATTTTAGCAAAATTTTTTATATCATCCCTGTACATGAGGTGATTTTCCCCCGAATTTTAGAAATTTGTATCCCCACTGTACATATCCTCAGTATATAGTTGAATGATATTATCACTATAACAAATAGCAGTGGTGATAGGGAGTCTCCCTGGTATATGCCTCTTTGGATTTTCACCTCTGCTAAGGCCTGTCCTCGCACTATTAATTCCACTTCCCGATTTTGCATTTAGTGATGAATTTTATTACTTTGTCACATATTTTTTTATATTATCTATGTTTTCAGGACCATGTCATAGGCCTTTCTGAAGTCAATCCATGATATGGCTAGTTCATCCCGACCCGTTTTACATTCTTTGAGAATGGGCTGACCTATATAGAGCAGGTCATTTGTTCCTTGTGTTCCCTTGCATCATCCCTTCTCTTTATTACTATTACTAGCAAAAATATGCGCCCTGTGGGTTAAATTATTTAGATTTTAATGTAATGAAATATATTAAATTAGAAGCTTAGACTGGTGTTATAATGGGGAATCGGTGTATATCCGTCTGTAACAGAAACTATGTCACTGCTTACGTCACTGCTTACGTCACAATACTCTCAGGAATTGTGTAAGTTTATAATGGAGTATATAATCGTTAATACAAAGAATAATCGCTATTTATTAACGAGGTCTCTATGAAAATCAGAATTACATATGCCTAAAAACTGATGTAATTAGTATGTTTAAAATCCTGCAATGTGTCTTGTATATCATTAAGACATAAATGTTTACATAATATATGGTGTGGTATTTAGTCTTTCTAATCTAATATCTTTCATTACATTACAACTTAAATACTATTCCCGGAGGAAATTAATATTGGTTCGGAACACTAAACTTTTGAAACTGTTACATAATTAAAGGGCTTGAATGATTATGTGTGAAAATAAATAAATGAATATTGTGAAAAAATATTTTGAAAGGAGAAATCTGGCAGGATTGCTGCTTGAATTCCAACCGGAAAAGATGCGGATGTTAAATATTTTCGGGGGAATTAAAACTATTTTGAAAGAAAGAATCTGGCTGGAATGCATTGTTTAATTGTTTGGTTAAAATTCCAGTGTACTTATATTATACAATATAACAATATACAATGGAATTAAAACATACAGAAATAAGCAGAGGGATGACGTAAGAAAGAAATAATCGACTGATTAACGGTGATTACATAAGAGGGTGTCGAGTATTCGAAGTAAGAAAGTGACTAGACAAGCAAGCTCGACGCCGACCTTCTAGCTAACCGAGAAGCATTCTTTCTTTCTTTCTTTCTTTCTTTCTTTCTTTCCTCTCCCACGTTTGACGGTTAGCTTACAGGCGGGAACGTCATAAGCTTTCTAGCTCTAATTATACCGATTCTGTTATCATAAACATTTCTCTATCTTTCTTCGAATACTAGGACACCCCTCTTATGTAATCACCGTTAATCAGTCGATTATTTCTTTCTTACGTCATCCCTCTGCTTATTTCTGTATGTTTTAATTCCATTGTATATTGTTATATTGTATAATATAAGTACACTGGAAATTTTAACCAAACAATTAAACAATGCATTCCAGCCAGATTCTTTCTTTCAAAATAGTTTTAATTCCCCGAAAATATTTAACATCCGCATCTTTTTCCGGTTGGAATTCAAGCAGCAATCCTGCAGATTTCTCCTTTCAAAAATATTTTTTCACAAATATTCATTTATTTATTTTCACACATAATCATTCAAGCCCTTTAATTATGTAACAGTTTCAAAAGTTTTAGTGTTCCGACCAATATTAATTTCCTCCGGGAATAGTATTTAAGTTGTAATGTAATGAAAGATATTAGATTAGAAAGACTAAATACCACACCATATATTATGTAAACATTTATGTCTTAATGATATACAAGACACATTGCAGGATTTTAAACATACTAATTACATTTCAGTTTTTAGGCATATGTAATTCTGATTTTCATAGAGACCTCGTTAATAAATAGCGATTATTCTTTGTATTAACGATTATATACCCATTATAAACTTACACAATTCCTGAGAGTATTGTGGACGTAAGCAGTGACGTAAGCAGTGAAATAGTTTTCTGTTACAGACGGATATAACACCGATTCCCCATTATAACCCAGTCTAAGCTTCTAATTTAATATATTTCATTACATTAAAAATCTAAATAATTTAACCCACAGGGCGCATATTTTTGCTAGTAATAGTAATAAAGAGAAGGGATGATGCAAAGGGAACACAAGGAACAATGACCTGCTCTATATAGGTCAGCCCATTCTCAAAGAATGTAAAACGGGTTCGGGATGAACTAGCCATATCAATGGATTGACTTCAGAAAGGCCTATGACATGTCCTGAAACATAGATAATATAAAAATATGTGACAAAGTAAATAAATTCATCACTAAATGCAAAATCGGGAAGTGGAATTAATAGTGCGAGGACAGGCTTAGCAGAGGTGAAAATCCAAAGAGGCAAATATACCAGGGAGACTCCCTATCACCACTGCTATTTGTTTATAGTGATAATATCATTCAACTATATACTGAGGATATGTACAGTGGGGATACAATTTTCTAAAATTCGGGGGAAAATCACCTCATGTACGGGTGATATAAAAAATTTTGCTAAAATGAAAATTACTGGAACACTTTTTACAAACCGAGAATGTACAGCTAAGATATATATATTTACCAAACCCTCCGCACGAGTAGGATGTGACACAAGGTCAATTCTTACGCGGAGTTCAACAGGCTTGAATTCGGAGTTTTCCTTTTCCTAGACCGGTTGCCTGACTAAAGTTAAAGAGCCCAGTCTGCCCTACTATTTATCCATAGCTGGAGGGAGAGTAGGATTCATACCTTTCCAAGGGTATTAGCGCAAAAATGCAATTACCACATCCAGGATTTGAACTCGGGGCGACGAATCCATTTCCCATGACTTTAACCATTACACCACGCGCTTCCTGTACAGCTAAGATATAGGAATGAAATTCGCATCGAAAGTGTGCCATGCTTGTGATGAAAAAAAAAAAAAACAAGATAGAGTGGATGGATTAGTACGTCTAAATAAAGAAAAAATAAGGACACTTGAAAAAAAAAAAGGAAATTACAAATACTTAAGAATATCGGAAGCGGACCATCAAATAAACAGAGGTAAAAGAAAAAAGTGAGAAAAGAACACCCTGGAAGGAAAATGAAACTTCCAGAAACCAGTCCCTGCTGCCAAAATCTCGTCAAGGGAACAAACTTGTAAGACAATCTGGAATATTCTTTAAATAGACAAGAGGGACACCGACGAATAGACAAAAGGACAAGGAAATTTATTACAATGTATGTGAATTACACCGGAGAGATGACATACACAGACAATATGTGTCAAGAAAAAAAGGAGGAAGTCTCACCAACATTGAAGATTGTGTAGGTACGGCAATAAGGCAGTCGAAGTATACACTAAAAAGAACAAAAGAAAGATTAATTACTGCGGCCAGCAAAAGAGATTGCAATATATGGACAAGCATAACAAAAAAGGAAAAATGTGAAGAAAACAACTATATGGATATTTCAAGCGACAAACTGAAGAAGTCACACATTAGAAATTGTCATGGCTAAGAAGAGGAAACCTCAAGAAGAGAAACCAATCTCTTATAATCGCAGTACAAGACAAATGCAACAGATAGCTAGTGTAGAATGTGTGGAGACAAAGACAAAAATGGTCAATCATGTAATAAGTGAATGGCAGCAAACTAGCACAAAAGTGATCCATGGGTAATTTTGAAAGAAATTCAATTTTTCACCATGCTGTTAAATGATATATGCACAATCGTATATTGCTTAGAGTCATAGAAATGGACTCATCAGACGCATTCGAATTCTGGACGAAACTGTTTGCATTTCATATAATACCCTTGGGTAAGGTATGCATCCAAGTCCTCTCCATCCAGCTATGGGTAATATTAGGGCAGACTGGGTTCCTTTAACGTAGGCTAGGTACCAGTCTAGGAGAAGGATAACTGAATTCGAGCCTGTTAAGCTTCCGCTTAACAACAGGAGGAGTGCATATATATATATATATATATATATATATATATATATATATATATATATATATGCACAAACTGGAATCTGTCCGAGAGAATGGGACAATAAAAATTCTCTGGAACTTAGAGATAGATACGGATCATCTATTCCTGACTGTGTGAGGAATTGTCAGGAGTGATGATTGATAGAGAGGGGTGGCGAG
Organism: Doryteuthis pealeii; assembly: GCA_023376005.1. Taxonomy (NCBI): domain Eukaryota; kingdom Metazoa; phylum Mollusca; class Cephalopoda; order Myopsida; family Loliginidae; genus Doryteuthis; species Doryteuthis pealeii. Next base: position 18,968,979 of record CM042150.1, on the reverse strand, counting down.
AGAGAGAGAGAGAGAGAGAGAGAGAGAGAGAGAGAGAGAAGGGGGGTCATTGGAATCTGTGCTGACAGAGTGGGAGAGAGTTAAATTCGAGATTATTATACTTTTTACATATGGAACTATTTTTGAAATAGCTCTTAATTAAACATTGTAATAGTTAATTATCATACTGTAGTATAAACACAGGCTCTGTTAGTAAGTATCATAACATGTTTCATGAGCTTTGTTTAGTTAAAGTTGTTTATATTTCTCTTAATTTCTGAGATGAGGTTTGATAATTAGTATTATTTGTATTATTCGGACTATTGTCATCATCTTCATTGCTGTCTGAAGACAAGAAATATCTTCAGATATTTCTTGGACTCGGGAACCTTCTTTTCGGACTCGGGAACTTTCTTGTCGTAATCGGGAACCTTCTTGTCGTATCGGGAGCCATCACGGAACTTTGAACCTAACCCTATATTCAGTCCACTGGTGTATCCTGTTTCTCATTCCGCTAACCATAGCTGGGGGCGAGGTTTTAACCTGTGTTAATTATTATTCATGTTACTGCTGCCTTGATCAGGATTGAACCTGCAATCTAGAGATAACTGTCACTTAGAACTGTTTTAACCTAACTCCTTATCCACTAGGCCATGTGCCGGAGGGCATATCGGCCGAAACGTTTGTACAGATAACAATGAGGTGAGGACAATAGTCCAAATAATACAAATAATATTACTTGTTTATAAGCAATTAATATATTATTTACGAAAGTATAAAAATGTTTTAGAATCGAGGTTGTGAGGAATTCAATAAATCATTTTTATATAAAGAACAAAACGTAGCACACACATGGTACACGTGCTGATCAAGGAAATAAATGTCTTATAAGATAACACAGAGGTTATAGAAGAAATACTGAATAATAATAGAAAGAAAAATAAACACGAGAGGATTTATGGTCTGGCTTCCAAATATTCGATATTTTTTCCATTTCTGTTATTTTCTTTCCCCCCTTTTTTTTCTTTTTTTTTTTCTTTTTTTTTTGTTTGTTGTGTTCATTTTTATCGCGGGCTTTCAGTTATTTTCGATAATTTAAAACACAGTTTTGTGTTCTCTCTTCTGCCTAAAAAGCCGCGAAGAAACTAATGCTTTTCCAACCGAAAGAAAAATGGCTTTTCTCTGTAGACTGACACATTTTGGATAGAGATATTTTTCGCTCAAACAAAAATAGATATTTTTTTTTTTTCTTTGGGTATTGCAGACTGGTCGCCAAGATTTAAGCTTGATTGTCTTATGTACATCTCTTTTAGATAAAAGATTTTGCAGGTGTCTTGCGAAGTCTGTAAAAAGGCTGGAATTCAGAAAGTAAATTACGATTATTACGTTTTACTTGTATTGTTTTCCGAGATGATCTAGTTCCATAACTATATACTGATACAAAATAAAAAAACCCCCCGGGCGATGTAAAAATTAGATTTTTGAAACATATTGCCTGAGGGGTGGGAAGTAAACAATTCAATGTCAGCGAGTTGTAACCTAAGTAAGTAAAATCCATCAATCATTAAAGGATTAAAAAATAAAACAATTGAAATGTAAACTTTAAATATGATTAGAATAAAACAAAACTTTTATAGATTATATAATACCAGTCATGTAATTTATGAAACTTGTTTTAAAAAACAATGAGGACTGTCTAATGTTGCATGTTCAAATTTTGAGTGTGTTTATTCTATGTTATGACGATTTGGGGTAATGTGACGTAAACAGTGACGTAATTTTGTTACAAACAAAACCGGAAAGCGAATCTCCACTATTAATAGAGATAGATATATCATCATCCATGTCGCCGCAGTAGCACGGATGTCCATGACAATCTCTTGCCAACCCTCCCTATCATTCATTGTTTTGGGAGCTCCTCTGCACAGCAACCATCATCTTCGCATAGTTGGTCAATGTAGGGTCTTGCTGGGCGGCCCACACTAGCATGCTCATAAGTTGGCCACAGGAGAACGTCGCATGAACGTCCTTGCTTCTCCAGCAGTGCCCTCATGCCTAGTCCGTCTTACTCGGATGGTTTTGTGAGATAGGGGGCATATGGCCATACTGCTGCTTCCTTGTGGGGTGCTGTTTTCCACGACTTGTTCAAGACTGCACGCAACATTCTTGTGCAGTTCCCATCTAGATTATTCTCGAGGCGCTTCGTTAGATTAGAGTCCAAGTGGTACAGCCATACAGCAGCACTGATATTAACCACAGGCTGGAAGAATTGTCACTTCAGCTTGTCAGTGACATATATATATATATATATATATATATATATATATATATATATATATATATTATATATATATATATATATATGAAAGGTAAAATGGATATTGAATCGGACAATTGTAAGAAAGTTTTATAGAAAAACAACAAGATGTTAAAATTTTTGCTGACAGAAATCTGTTTCGACATTATGAATATGTCTTTATCAGCACATTGTAAGCGGAAAAAAGAAATGAATATATCAGTAATTACAAGGCACAGAACGCTCTAGATCAGTACCGGAATTTTTTTTTAATTTAAAAAAATACGTATTTGTTGTTAAAATAAAATAAATTTATTTAAAAAAAATGTTTAAGCATTTTTATCATAAAAGCTCAAAAGAGTTTGTAGTAAAAACTGATAATCGTAAATTATTGATTATATTTAAAACAGCTGTACGGTGTTCCACGTGGCGCACGTTTATTCGCCGGGTTTCTTGTCATGTTTTTTTTTCAATATTATCGATTTTTATACGATATTCGCATTGTAATTGGCTTCAAAAAAATAAATATTAATATACTTTACATAACAATGCTTCAAAAGCAAATTATCAACTTCCATATATATAATATATATATATTATATATATATATTATATATATTATAGACCACAATACATTTAAGGTGCGGTTGTTTTCAAAGCAGTTGTGTTAGCTACTTATCAAGAAAACGCACCTGGGAAAGAATATAAAATGATTACCAATTCATTTATATATATCGAGTTGTTTTGTATCCCTGCTGCTCATATATAATATATATCTTATTATAATGGAGATTGTGTGTTTGTCTGCTGAAGCCGAAACTAAATCCGCACTCAGCACAATTCCTTAGTTATTGACGTCACATTCAACCATGAATTTATTTATTTAAACCTCAGTTATTGATAAAATTGTTATACCTTATTAATACTTTTGACTTATCTACATTCTAATAACATGCAAATTTATTTATATATGCAACAAAATAGCGGGTTACAGTGGAACAGGAAAGCTAATTTGCTATTGATATTAAAAGTTTAATTTTATTAAATATGCGCTTGGTAATTGATTTCTAATTGTTTGTTTTTTTCTTAATGAATATGAGCAAAAAAATCGGGGTATAATCTTAAAAAGAAATCCTTTAATATAAAGAAATAACAGTAATTTTATTCTTTACTTCCTAATTTAACTAAATAGTTAAATTAGGAAAATTCAGCAATAAAAGGAGGGAGTGATGAAAAATAATGGAAGACTTAGTTTCAAAGTTGTTCTATTCTTCGATTATACCCCCTCTGTTTCAAATCTTTTTATTTGGATTTTTATTTAGTTTCAAAAGTATTTCAAATTTAACATTTTCATTACATTAAATTCAAATACTTGCACCCGGGGGTGTATATATTTGCTAGTATATATAAAAATATATAAATTGTTTGATAATCGTTGTATATTCTTTGACATCCGCAGAAAAGCCACTCCGCCAACTTTTTACATTTACTTATGAATAAATACTATGCTCATTCAGTCAATAACATTTTTCGACCTTGCAATGTTCTCAGGAGAACACGTGTACGTAGAAAAACTCGTCGACCCGAGCTCAAATTCTGGACGAGGCTGTTTGCATTCACAAAGCGTTGTGATAAGTAGTATCCAACTACGGGTAAATAGTTAGGGAAGACTGGGCTCCTTAACCTTTGTTAAAGCTACCAGGCTAGAGAAGAACAACTCTAAATCAAACTGTTTAAACTCCGCTTAAGAAATGTAACTTGTGTCAACATCCTGATGGTGCGGAGGGGGTTAGTTAAACACATACACCACACACATATATTATATATATATATATATATATATGTGTGTGTGTGTGTGTGTGTGTGTGTGTGTGTGTGTGTGTGTGTGTGTGGTGTGGTTAACTTGGGCTAAATAAAAGCGTTTGAAAAATATCTAATCTTTTGTGTTCGTTACTAAGAACAACAATGGACACAAGATGAAGAAAACCCAAGAAGTCCCGGGAAAGCAGACCAAAGAGCACAGAGAAAAACAAGACCAGATAGACGATAGCCGACCCAACCAGCATAAAAGAGTTCCATATATATATATAATATATATATATATATATATATTATATATATATATATTACTTTACAATCCATTAAATTTGTAGTTATTAACACTTTTTCTTTTTCTTATTCCTTATGAAACTGTTAAATTTCTCTCGAACAACCTATATATAGATATATATATATATATAGGTTGTTCAGGAGAATTTAACAGTTTCATATACAAATTTAATGGATTGTAAGTATTCAACAGGCACGGTAATACATTTACTGTCAACTGATGTAACGTTTCCCTGGGAGGGGTCTCAAAAAAACTACCTTAATTCTGTCGATTAACTGAGCTTTTATAGTACTGGCGCGCCGATTGGTGTCTTTCTCAACAGCGCCACATACATAATATTCCATGGGGTATAGATCTGGGAGTTCAGAGGCCAAACATTGGGACTGGTGTAGTCGTAAAAATGGCTGACAACTATTTTTTACTTTTCCCAGAGGTGTGGCAGGGGGCCGAATCCTGTTGCCATACATATGGACTACTATTGGCTACTCTTGTTATCCAGGGCTGACTACAGTGTTTAGCAACTCCACGTAGGCATCTGAGAGGTCCTACCACACTTTTTCTGCAGATTTTCGAGGAATTCTGCTGTACGAACGTAATCAGATTGTCTGTTATTTCCTTTCTTCTAGCCACAGCCATTGCAATTCTCCAGTTCATGCTTGATTGTTTTTAACAGTGTTCAGTGAACATTGGGCAACACATAATCTTCCTTATTTGATGTCGGCGCAGATCATCATGATACAAGTTATTCTCTTCCATGATTCACGTGGGTTTCAGTCATCTATTCTATCAGTCATCACGTATATGAACGAAGAAGCGTCTAAGCTTTTATATGATGCGTGGTGTGGCCGTCAATACCTCCAACCTTACGGAGAAAATAACAAATAAAAATATATATATATGACAAATTTATCCCGAACACCCTGTATATGTATATATACACGTGTGTGTGTGTTGTTAACATTGCCAAAATGCACTAAATAGGCCATGATTTTACACCAGTATCCTTACAGATTCTGGTTTTTTGCAACATTATATCAGTTCAATAGGAAGCGCGTGATGTAATGGTTGAAATCATGGGAAATGGACTCGTCCCCGAGTTCAAATCCTGGACGTGGTAATTGCATTTCACTTAGCGCTAATACCCTTGGGATAGGTATGAATCATACTCCCTCGCCAGCTATGGGTAAATAAGTAGGGCTGACTGGATGTTAACCTTGGTTAGGCAACCGGTGTAGGAGAAGGAAAACTCTGAATTCAAACCTGTTAAGTCCGCTTAAGAAATTGACCTGTGCACATCCAGCTCGTGCGAGGAGTTGGTAAATATAAAGATATATATCAGTCAACCGGTAACCCTAACATGTTATTAGGCGCTTCCTTTCTGATTCGGTTCTGTGTAATTTAACGAATAGTTCAGGAATTCTATATTTTGACCCTGGGATGCACGACAGCCAAGCAGAACTCGTCGGTATGTGTGTAAAAATATATACATTTATAATACTGGAGATTCGCTTCCGGTTTTTGTCTGTAACAAAAATCACGTCACTGCTTACGTCACATTACCCAAAATCGTCATAACATAGAGTAAATACGCTCAAAATTTGAACATGCAGCATTACAGTCCTCATTGTTTTTTTTTTAACAAGTTTTAATAAATACATGACTGGTATTATATATCTTATATATAGTTTGTGTTTATTTCAATGCATATTTAAACGTTTACATTTCAAATTGTTTATTTTATCCTTTAATGAATTTGATGATTTTACTTACTTAGGGTACAAACTCGCTGACATTGAAATTTTTTACCCCACCCTCAGGCAATATGTTTCAAAAAGCTAATTACATCGCCCGGAGGGTGTTTCTTATTTCTACTAGTATATATAAAAACTTCCTAATTTAATTCCTATGAACGCTTGTCCCCTCGCAGTCGCAACAAAATCTGAGGTGACACTTCGTTTTACAGAAAAGGGTCATTATTTATTCAATATGTTGATTCAAATCAACAAACTGCCCACCGTCGGGATTACACTGTAAACATTTGTTACGTTTCCAGGAATTCGTAATAAATAATTTGGTTTGCATCCATCAAGAGAGAAAAAAAACTTCCACGAGCTGGTTCCGTTTAAGTTCCAATGTTGAAGGTTTTTCTCGGGACTATAAAACAATTTTCCTTGGTTTTTTTCCCCCTCTATTCTTGCAATAATCTATTTTTCATCGACTGTTCTATCGTAGCAAAACTGCATTTTTTTTTCTTAGTCGAAAAAAGAACTAATGACAGATACACTCTTGTGCAAATTAATTGAAACAAAATATAATTATGTTATTATATACTAGCAGGACCTGTGGATTGTATACGCATAGGTGATAATATAATCATTACAACGTTTTAATTGTGTTTATTTAAGAGCTATTACATAATTGTTCTTTTATGTAAATGTACAATAATCTTACATTTAAACCAACTCAACGTTTTGTTTTCTTTCTTTCATCATGTTCGATTGAAACAGATTAGTAATATCCCTTCCGCGTGTTCACCCACTCTTTCTATCTTTCGCCTAGTACCCTTTCCTTTCTTATATATTTCTGTATAGCATGTCATTTTCTTCCCATCCTTCTTTATAATATAAACGGAATGGTCCATTATTTAGTGGGAGGTGACGACACTAATAAGAGATAATTGAATTCGGCGGATTACATTTTTGTATTACGATTTGGACGATCTCATTTTTAACCTGAGGATATTGTAGATGATAACCGTCGAAAAGATTAAGGAACAAGCTATTAATATAAAGATATATATATATTACTTACTTGTCCTCAGGCCCTGTCTGTCCAGAGGTTTCGGCCATTGGACTGGTAAGATATTTAATAATTAGCGTGAGCCTTAGGTTTATCCCCCCAGACAGCACCGGCCCTATCGTCTTAAAGGGACAAGGCTGGGTTTATTGCCAGTGCCTCCAAAAGAGGATGCCGAGGGGATTTAGGCATTTTAAACACGTATCACCACGTATTAGCTTTCGGTTTTTGTGCGTGGTCTTCACTATAATGATCCTTGTGTTTTACTGACATGATGGGATGTCAGTAGCATATACATACAAATGATACATATAATATATATATTTACCAACCCCTCCGCACGAGCAGGATGTGTCACAAGGTCAATTTCTTAAGCGGAGTTTAACAGGTTTCCTTCTCCTAGACCGGTTGCCTAACCAAGTGTTAAAGAGTCCAGTTTACCCTACTATACCCATAGCTGGAGGGAGAGTAGAATTCATACCTTCCCAAGGGTATTAGCGCTAAGTGAAATGCAATTACCACATCCAGGAATTGAACTCGGGGCGACGAGTCCATTTCCTTTGGCTTTAACCATTACACCATATGAATACAATATCCTTCTTAAATGGGTTACTGAACGTTACAAAAAGGGTTGGACATCATTTTACAAGAATAAAGTTGTCTCGATGGGTTTGATGACTAGAGGACTCTCTCCTGGATTTTAATTTATAATTACTTCACTCCTTTTACTGGGAGGTGGTGCAGTTTTTCACTGGTCGCCTGTTGGGTGTGGGTGATGACCAGTGATGTTTAAGGACAGATCCTGGTGGCTGAGCAGTCCATGTTATTTAACACTCCATATCGGCCATCACGAAAGGTTAGACAGGCCGGTTGTAGAGACTTCCCTCTATCATCGGTTGTTTTGGTACACAACAGCACTAACTGCAAAGACTCAACATTCAGTTTTCGAGACCTTCGCTATGTAAGTGCTTGAGGAAATAGTATTTAATTAGCGGGACTCGTGAAATTTCCTCGAAACGAACCAAAAAGTCAAGAGGAGCTATTTAATCCAGAATCGATGATTTGGGATTTCATTATGACTATAAATTTTATTGTTGTCTTTGCAATAAATAATACAAAAATATACAATAACTCGATATGATATTATAGATTTTTATTATAAAAATTAATTAAAAAATCTGGGGTGTTGAGCGGGTAATATCTCCATTAATTTGCCTACAAAATATGACAAAAACATTACTCGGAACATATCTATTTTGGGCCTGACGAACATGCGGACTTCTTATTTTCTCAATTCAGTTTTATGTTACGTTGGGCATTTAAGCAACCCTAAGACCATTTGCAATGTTTCATTTTATAATTGGGTTAAATAAAAATGGAACAAATAGAAAATTGCGATTACAGCAACACCAGATAATTTTGATCTATATTTTTGGATTGCTTCTTGAACAATTTGGACGGTCTCATTTTTTGCAGAGGTGTTGCAGGATGATAACGTTCGGAAATCTAGGAACACGCGGCTTAATACATAGATTCGTTAAAAAAAAAACATGTTTGTGTGTGTGTGTGTGTGTGTGTGTGTGTGAGAGAGAGAGAGAGAGAAGAGAGAGAGAGAGAAAGAGAGAGAGAGAGAGAGAGAGTGTGTGTGTGTGATGTGTTGTCTTCTAGGGTTATCTTATGCCTAGGCATTAGAGAATCGCGTCATTGAACGTTCCTATTTTTGGTAGTTTATTAAAAGCTTTTTTATCGAATACGAACACTTTTTAACATATCTATTTGAGCCAGAGATTCGATGATGAATGAAAACGAACGAGACCCTTCAATCAAAACGGACCAGCGAGCTCGGCAGCTTCATTACTGCACTGTTTCCTTGGGGAGCAACCCATTGCTCTAATGGTAGTGTCCTCATTTGCATGAGACAGATTCTTTTGCATGAGCCTGTGTAGATGTTACGCGTATGCGTCTCCTCTCCGCTGTGTGTACGTATGATGACCAGTACACACAGGTTAATGCTGGCACTTTTAAATTGTTTTTGCTCGCCTTCTTCGAGACATCCACAAATAGAATAAAGATAATCATGTTAACAAATTAGTAGATTTTGAAATTCTTTTAATTTTTGTAGAACTCGACAGAGTTGGAGTGGAAACTCTCCCCAACTTGACAAAATGGGGAGTGGTCGCTGTCCAAAGACACAAAATGATACATCAGATCTGTCTCTTATTTCCTTTCATATTTTCTCTCTCTCTCTCCTTCTCAATACGACACAAGTTTCAATCACAGACATTGTTTTTATCAAAAGTGCTACAATGTTGAACACTATTGAAACAAAACGAATATAAACAATACATACATTGTGTTATAACTAAAAACTCTAAATGGCAAAGGCACAATGTCCCCAGTATCTTAAGTTGGTTTTCAGACTCCCAAACATCCAGGAATTGTCAGCCAACTGAGCATCGGCCCCGCTACAAGATTCGAGCCTCACCACGTAGCACAGAATAAGAGATAAGTAAGAATTAATTTTACAATCAACATGTCATTCTACTTTCTATTTTCTACTTTCAGTAGAAATAGAAGGTTTGTATTATTCGGACTATTGTCCTCAACTTTATTGTTATCTTCACAGCGTTTCGGTGCTGTGTGCCCTCAGGTATTTCTTGCGGACTCGGGAACCTAGCATATCATATTTTAGTCCTTCCAGTTTAAGCTGGGGAAGATGTTAGTGCACTGATACGTTGTAAAAATCCTTCACTGTGCGTGTGATTTGAAAGGTGCACGGATGAACGTGCAACATAGTCTAATTAGAGAACATATGCGTTAAAAGAAACTAGAGGATCAGGCAAGGTCAGATAGGCCTAAAACTTTGAATCCCAGGACTTGCTTGAATTCAGCAAGTAGCATTAAGAGAGTATCGGTGAGCTTAGCATCTCACAGTCGAGTATTGTTCGTCACCTTAACAACCTTGGTAAACAACCAGCATGCGAAGATCAAGCCTTCAGTCGTCAAAGGCCATCGTAACGTCCGCAACAAGTGCTAGAGAAAATGGTATCTAATCTTTGTTTAAAAAACGTTCTGTGTTGTGTGTGGTGTGTGTGTGTGTGTGTGCCTCCGATCAGGTACCCAATTGTAGCTATGACGTTTTTCACTGTTCCCGTACATAGTTTGTCGTGGGGACGCTATTCCTGTAGTGTGTCTTAGCAAGAATAGACGTGTGTGGAGGCTCCCTCCCTCACCTCCCTAAGTGTACAATTGGTTTGGATTCAAAGTTCTTTTTTTTCACTGGTGCCATACAAGGTTCAAAGCACAGTCTGACCAACTATTTACAGATAGCTGAGAGAGAGAATAGTTGATTCATACCTTTCCCAAGGGTATTAGTTGGTATGTATTTATGTCCGGAGGAACTATGAAATAAACCAATTAACGACAAAGTAAAATAATATATACACATTAAAATATCAACAGTTCTTGATTTTGAGCAAAAATTACGAAGATTTGATTTATATTTGCGAGCCCGGATAACACAAGGTCGTTTTTTACATGGGTATTTTATGGGGCATCCAGTGAGGCGAAATCGCTATTCAGTAGTAATGAATCTGCAGAACTAGCTAAACCCATTAAATTTGACTTGAACTTTCACGATAACACGAGCCGTTCGGGCTGTGTATATTAATGAATTAACGGCGTGATCCCAGGGGGCCATCCCCCCAGGCAACACCTGCCCCCTCGATTTAAAGGCATAGCTGGATTTATTTTCCCAGTGCCAGAGGCGCCCCCTTGAGGGGAATGCCGACGAGATCCACGCATTTTTTGCAGCCGCCACCCATGAGCTTCGGTTCGTAGATGGTTTCCACATTAATAGGGTCTTATGCCTAACCCCTACACGGGGGTACTAGTAAACCAGACTAGCTAACCATTTTAAACCACTTTTTCTTCTCTACCCAGGCTTCACCAGGTAAACCGCTTCTAGTGGCGAAATAAATATAAACAGAAAACCTCGTTTAAGATTTTAACTCAGGTAGCCAAATCCACCCTTCCTCCGTTTTAGCCAGGATAGCCTGTCGGAGGCCATCCCTCTCCAGGTTTACAACGGGTTTGAATTCAGAGTTATTCTCCTAGACCGGTTACCACCAAGGTTCAAAAGCCCAGCCTTTCCAACTATTTAACGATAGCTGGAGGGAGAATTCTTAGATTTGTAGGTTTCCCAAGGGTATTTGCGTTATCGCTATATAAAATATAAAACAGTCTCGTTCAAATCATGAATACTCAGGTGTAGCTGAATCCACTTCTTACGACGATAACCTTACGCCACCAGTGCCTCTGACACTACCCGTGGCGCTCAGTCGGTAGAGCGTTCGGCGTAGAAAACCTCAAGTTCTAGATCGATACCGTCCTGCCAACTGTCAAGCGTTTGATGTAGCACAGGGAATCTGTGCGGTAAAGTAAGTAAGAGCTGATGTTATGTGTGGCGCCCCATCGTCAGATGCTAAACAACAAATCTACCTTGTCTAGCCCTACGTGAAAAGGGGATAGACCTCCCTCGCTTACTGGCTGATACCGACTTTAGGCCGCCCCCGTGCGACCACTATGTACTTATTATAAATACAAACAATGGTACTAAATGCAGAATAGCGCCGCATGAGATAATAATTAATTACGTTTTAATAAAAAAGCATTCAATTTCTATAACATTTCACGTAATACCTGAAACATTCTGCGACGCAAAGTGTTAGGGGTTATGGTAAGTGTTTAGAGTTAGTGTCAGGATTAGGATTAGTTTATCATTAGTTTTACTTTGGACTATCCGCTAATCTAATGCTATTATATATAAAATGCAATTCCAATGATATTATCTCTTGCCGGATCTGGCATTGTACAAAAAAATAACAAAAATAACAGAATCAACCGATTAAGTTCGAACATTGGTATCCAGAATCCAATCCAGTCACGGGAAGAATAATACACACGACGACTCTAGAATCATATTGGTTTCGTACTTTATTCCTGTCACGAAATTGACCATTTTTGCCCGCTCTCAGGGGGATTTATCTAGGCCACCAAAAAGTCCACCTAAAAACTCCAAATTGAGCACTTTTTTCATCATCAGTAATTCAAGGTATTATAATCCACGAGAAAAAAAAACAATAAAATCGCAAACCGTACATTTTTCATCAAAATACGTAGACGTATAAGCTGCAAAAATGGCAGTTTTGTTTGGGCACCTTTTGAAAGCCCATATCTCCCCCACATTCTCAAGGGACCTCAAAACATCTTTATTTGTGATACTCCTCATCGAACTCTATCAGAAAATCATATTAGTTGGCACTTTATTTGTACACGAAATTGGCCATTTTTGCCCACTTTCAGGGATTATCAGGCGTCAAAAGTCACCTAAAACTCCGAATTGAGCACTTTTTTCACCATCAGTAAATTCAAGCGCATTAGAATCATCTTATTAGGTATCGGATACTTGTCTATCAGCCAAAAACAGGATTGACGGTTGGCTTAAAATCTCACAAATCCGAACTTGACCATTTCTAGTATTATCTGCGTTATTCGGACTATTGTCCTCATCTCATTGTTATCTGTACAACGTCTCGGCCGATATGCCCTGGGCCTTCTTCCTGTATTTCTTGTTGGACTCGGGAACACTTCTTGTCGTAATCGGGAGCCATTACGGAACTTTGGACCTAACCCTTTATTCAGTCCTCACGGGGGTATCCTGTTCTCATTCCGCTAACCATAGCTGGGTAGAGGGATTAAGCTGTGTTATATTATTATTCTATGTTTACTGCTGCCCTTGGCCAGGATGAACCTGCAATCTAGTGATAACTGTCTTAACCTTACTCCTATCCACTAGGCCATGTGCCGGAGGGCATATCGGGCCGAAACGTTTGTACAGATAACAAGGAAGATGAGGACAATAGACTCCGAATAACGCAGATAATACTAATCATCAAGCCTCATCTCAAACATTCAGAGAAATTGACAATTCTCTTTAACTGGAACGAAAGTGGAAGCCCCATTCTGTAAAATAGACTGGAGTTGATGATAGAGGTAGCAACCATTCGATACAGTTCAGTTTTTACCTTCTGATAAGGCTTCTTGTGTTTAAGCAATAAAGCTTTGAAATAAAGGAGAAATGAGATTTATCTTTCAACATTCTCTTTCATCTATCTCTGGTTGATAGAAATAAATATTCACCTCGGATTCCAAGATGCGTACAGATTCCAGTGAGAAAAAATATAGATGTCTACTTAAACACCCGCGGCACTGATACAGCAAAAAACTATTAGACCTAGAGTCAATTTTTACAAGCAGATCAATCAGTACGTAACCAGCTACTCTGCATTCAAGACAATATACAGGTGAGAGCCGCCGGTTTCCGAACATAATTCGTTCCAAAATATATGTGCTTGAGAAACCAATTTTTCGAGAAACTGAAACAATATTTCCCATAAGAAACACCGTGGAAAGTCGAATTATGCCATGGCGTTCTTGACACACATAATGAATGCATACAGTTATCTATCTATACATATATAAAAGGCAGTTTGTATGAATGACCGGAGGAAAAAAAACAATAAAAGTAAATAATATACATATTCACTATTCAACAGATATTGCTTTTTGAGAAAGATTTGTTTATATTTGTGAAGATAATAAAAAAAGAATTTAGATAACAACTGCATTGAAATTTTTGTGCGTTCAAATGTTTAAATAGGAGATACTGATTTTTTTACAGAGTGTCTGCGTCAATGCAATGTTTTGTTTTTGTTTTTTTGTCATTTTGTTTGGTTTTTTGGCTTTGTTTTTTTGGTTTTGGTTTTTTTCAATTTATTATTTTTTGTTTCTTTCTTAGGTTTTTAACGGGGCATACTGCGGAGGCTGCAAAGTCACAATTCACACAATAATGGGATCTGCGAGACTACCTTTTGCCCCCCCCCCCTCTATCCAGGTGACGCCGGGTAGGTGCTTCAATTAATAATAAAAAGTAAGACGTATTTTAAACAACAGATAAAACACATAAAGTGTAAATACAAAAAATATATGTAAATTTCCGTATTTAATTTTTTGAAATCAGAACCTCTATTGGCTTTGAAAGTGAACGCAATTTCACCTTCGACATTAACAGGAGTTCGTGGGATAATAAAAATAAAATTAAACCAATAAAAAATAAATAGTAAAAGTAAAACAAATAACATTATAAAAAAAAAAAAGACCCAAAAAGTTTGACAATCTCCCAGAAGCTTCAGACCGAAGAGCCCCTCTGAACATGCGCTAAAAAAAATAATTCTTGGTGCCCAAAAGGTCTCTCAGCCTTTTTACTTTAAAAGAAGAAACACCTCTTGAATTGCTTGGGAAATATTCCCCTCAAAGAATAGTGTGAATCAACGAATAAAAAGTCTTACCCTAAAGTTATCCTCATCTTTGTCGTTTCGATTCTTTCCTAAATTCCCTTTCAGCTACCAGTCCCACAAGAATTAAGAACTAAACTATATTGGGATTATACACTAATACAACGAGCTTAAACACATATAACAACCAACCACTCCCATAAGTATCTTTTAGATATTGTTCTTCGGTTTTCCTTGGAAGTCTTTCACGCGACTTCCGTTTCCATCAGATCGACTCGTGTATGTTCGAAGTCCGAAATTTGTTCGACAACTGAGGCCTTTTTTACGCAAATTTTTAGTTCGAATTCTGAATTGTTAGAATTCAGAGTCGTTCGAGAACGGAAGTTCCACTTGTATATCTAAATATTCAACGCAGCCCGGGCCACGAGATATGAGTAACTTTAAAAGGCTGAACTTGCACAAAGCTGTCAAAATTAGGATGACCCAGAAAAAACAGAACCCACAACTTTTGTAATAAAACTGTTAATTTTAACTATGGGATCTACGTTAGGGTTTAGGGTTAGGGTTAGAGTTAGTGTTGGAGTTGGGGTTTAGGGTTAGTTTAATGGGAACATGAATAAATTAATTTGGGTTCTGGTTTTTCTGGGTCCCCTGTATACCACTGACCCAGAAAAACAGAACCCACCACTTTGTAATAAAACTGTTAATTTTAACTGGGGGAATTAGGGTTAGGGTTATGGGTTAGGCCTTAGGGTTAGCTTAGGGTTGGGGTTGGTTTAAGGTTAGTTTAATGGGAAATAAATAATTTGGGTTCTGTTTTTTTTCTAGGTCACCCTAATTTTGACATCTTATTTTTGTTCCCCTGTGCCCAGTCGATGCTGGGTAGCCGCTTCTAGTTATACTTACTTCTTTAGTCTTTATCTCCCCCAACTACTTAATTTACGTGTAGTAAATTAAGTAGTTGGGGGAGATAAAGACTAAAGAAGTAAGTATAACTAGAAGCGGCTACCCAAAATAACCAAAAATGTTGCAATCAAAACGGATATTATTAGGTATTAATTATTACCATAGATTACAGAATTGAAAGGCATGAAAAATGAAAGTTGGGGAGACAGGGCGAGAGGAATAGATATATACAGAGAGAGGAGAGAGGAAGAGAGAGAGGAGGGAGAGAGAGGGAGAGAGAGAGAGACTTAGCAGTGCAATCTACAGAGTTATTCTCTCGCTACTCTTCACCCAGTTGCTTCGAGTGGTGTTTGAATGGCGTTATCATTCGGTCCAACCAAGAACGATAAAGAAATATCACGTGAAAGATAAAATCCCAAAAGAGACGTTTTTGCCCAAGAAGAAAAAAAAAAGTTCTATCTGATTTCATTATCAAATAGAAATTTAAAGAAATATAAAAAGAATTGTTTCCTGAACAAAATGCTTTTGAAATTTTTTTTTTTTTTTTTTTTTTTTTACTTGATCTGCGGGGAAGATTTTAGAAAAGATAAGTTTTCCATTGATTAGAACTTTTATCGTGTTGAGTGTCGCGCCGAAATAATATCGATGGAAAACATCAAGCGGAAAGGGCAAAGAGTGTACTTTCTTTCAATAAACGGACCACGTATCAAATACAATTATATATAATTATATATTATAGTATTATATTATATATATATATACTATAGTGTGAGATGCTCACTATTTCAGCTTTTTGCTGGAACGTGTACCAAAAGCAGTATTATTGGTAGAGTGCTCAATATAAAATAGACCTGTTATATAATATAATATAATAAAATAAATATATAAAGTTTTACATATCTATTTATTTGGTGACAAAGAACATTCACGATGTTACAAGATGGTAACGATTGCCTCGCATGAAAACCAATAATGGTCGTGGAATGTTCCTTTTTCATCAAATAAATAGATATGTAAAACCTTCATTATAATTTTCTGGATGTTTTTATTTAGAACGTTGCTGAATTTCGTAGGATGGTTCAGCTGTGTACTGTGGCCGAGTGCGATAAAAGTTGTTTCACTAGTGTTTCACTGACTGCTGAATTCCCGGTTTCGATTTCTTGTCGAGGGAAATCGTAGACTCATTTTCTTACTACCCGCTATGAGTACTTAATCAGTCGAAACAGTACTGATAGGTCCTCTCTCCTGTT